>JAQJVK010000028.1:4273543-4873543 GCA_035578135.1 Flexamia atlantica
GAATTATTTTGTGTGAGTTAGATAGTGCCTTTGACTAACGGTTAATAGTGCTGGTGAAGAAAACGTTAACAATTTGAGGAGGGTAGAGCGTTTTTTAACTATGGAGATGTGTTAATTAATAATCTCGCTCTATAATACTTGATTCAAGTCGACACAACAAATTTCTCACCATTTAGTGCAAGCAGTTTGTTTATGAATGACAGAAATTATACATAAATAATGAAATAAGATTACCTTATCCAATCACTGTTTTTCTTATGACGACATGTTTCACTCCTTAGAGCATCATCAGGTCATTGTATGCAGCCACATTGTGGCAAGTCAATTGATTCAATAAAATGTCATGGTCAATGTAGTCATGGTCACTGTAGTTAAAAGTTGTCATGTTGTTAAAAGGTTAAAAATTATAAAATCTTGAGCTATGCTGGCCAGCACTAATCACAATCACAGAATAAGCAAGACTCTCTTAAACCCTCATTTAACCTTTTAACAACATGACAACTTTTAACTACAGTGACCAGGACTACATTGACCATGACATTCTATTGAATCAATTGACTTGCCACAATGTAATGATACAGTGATCAATGTGGCTGCATACAATGACCTGATGATGCTCTAAGGAGTGAAACATGTCGTCATAAGAAAAACAGTGATTGGATAAGGTAATTTTATTTCATTATTTATATAGTCCACTCCAGGGTCACAATGAATAATAATAATATTAATAATAAGAAATTATACCAAAGTGTCTTCAGTCAGCAATTATAAATGTGTATTATAAAATCTATTTACACATGTAAATGTGAAACACTTAGTGTAGAAAACAACCTCAAGCTTATACAATCTGATAAAAATGCCACTAATGTAATGCTGCTTAAGTAATAAATAGTGTTCATTCATCTTTCTTATTCAATCATTTATTAATAATAGTTTTATCCATAGTAATTCTATCCACCTTATTGATAAATTACTTATTTCTTCTGTTTTTTGTATCGACAGATTTTTGAAAATATTTTAAACTCCAAGTATAAACGTAGAAAAATAACAATCTTAAAACTACATTGGCTCTTACAAGTTGAGAGAACAAGGAGGTGTACGTAAACTCAAATAAAGTACTGTTCGTATACAAGGTATATTTTACGTTTCAAAATTCACCTACGATACTTTTTACTTTCATTGCTACACTACAACCTTACGATATAATTACTGAACTATTAGGTATGGTTTTTATCATAAGTGCTATTATATTTTTATTGATACTAACAAGTCAACAGAAAAATAAAAGTCAATCTTCAACACCCGCCATATCCTTGAAAAGTGCTTGTTAAATTGACTTTCTTTATGACCACTCAACGTATATGGTGGTTCTTATCGATGAACCAACATCGTATACTTTGTACTTTATAGCTCTTTGCTCAGTTGAAATGTAATCAAATAACAATGTATTTTAGCGAATTTCCTCTATACAAGAAGCTGTTAACGTGGGTCTCATGGTGAGGCATAAGCGCGGGACCATCATAACTGTTCGTTTTGGGGCCCCAGAAGCAAAAAACACCATTTGTTTAGTTAACACCAGTTTCAAAAATTACAATACTATAATTTTTTGTGACACCGTTGAGTTAAGCTCGGAAAAACAAATAATTTGGTATTTGGAATCATTGCTCTCTGCCTCTGAAAAGAATCACTGGTACTGAGATGCTGAGAGTGCTAAACACAGTACAAAACTGTTATGTGGCCTCATCCAGTTGATATCTACTGGATTATTGCAAAAAATGTCTGTATTAGCGAATTTCCCCTATAGGGAATTAGCGAATTTCCCCTATAGGGAAGAAGCTATTACCGTAGGTCTCATGGTAAGACCTAAGCCCGAGACTATGATAACTTTTCGTTTTGGGGCCACCAGAAGCAAAAAGCACCATTCGTTCGAATTTATATATATTATATTTGTCTGTTAGCACGATAGCGGCCGTAAAAATGGTCCAATCTTAATGAAAATTGGTACAGACGTGTTAAGTGGTAATCATTCGGACGAGTTCGTGAACCAGCCCAATCGGACCACCGGAAGGGGGGGTTAAGGGGGATAAACCCCCCCAAAAATCGGTTTTTTGAGTTTTTTACATAGAAAAATAATATTTATCGAATTTTTGATGGCACTGTTGAATTCAGCTAAAAAAAAACAAACAATTTAGTATATTGAATCACTGCTCTATGTCCATTGGTTACCGAGATATTGAATGTGGTAAACACAGTACGTTGTCCCAATGTTAACCTTATGGGAAATAAATAAAATTCTATATCTCGGTTATTTCTCAACATATCTTGATCAAATTTGGTAAATAGCTTCTTCTAGTTCAGATCTACTAAATATTGAATTAAAACCACCCAATTTTAATATACCTGTAGCAGCAAACCTGCATACTCATTCCCCATGTTATTCTTATGGAGCTTACCAAAACATGTCAAATCTCACTATGTTGGATTGAAATATGTCGTTTTGCATTTGAAATTCGCTGAGTATGCAGGTCTGCTGCAACGGGGGTATTTTTTATTCATCCAGATGTATACAAATTTACAATGCAGCAAACCTGCGTACTCAATTCCGATGTTATTCTTATAGAGGAAATTGGTGTATGCTCATTTTAGGATTTAAGTTGATTTTATTTGATCTGAGGCTCTGTCTAAATGGTTTTTTGAAGCATTTTAAATTCGCTGAGTATGCAGGTCCGCTGCAACGGAGGTATTTCCTGTATTACACCAACCATTTAAAAACCATGTAAAATTATGAACTATAACCATATTATAAAACCCAAATAAAACTAACCGGGTGTAATTCAAAACTGAAATTGATTTTTATTATGTGTTAATATACTGTCGTTTTTATCTTCAAAGTCCTAAAAAGGTTAGTTTAAAAGATGTGAGAAACTGCCTCCAAGTGAGTTATAAGTTTCCATATGCGTCCTGCGGCTGAAAAAAGTGCAACCAGTTTACTCTCTACAGAAATGTATTCACCAAAATAATTAGGACGAAACACAAATTGGCTCTACTTTACATGTAATTCAGTACTTCAACTTTTAACTGCCTCGTCTTCTTGCGAGCTTCTTTCAGGTTACTTTACGTGTCTTTATTATTATTATCTAATACAATGCGATTGTTTTGCTCATACGGAAATTTACCAGAGATTGGCCCATCTTTGGTTCAGACTGCTGTATTATATCTAAGAGCGTTTCTGGAAGATCTCTTAATATTTTTGATAAGATAAATTTCGTTCAGGGTTATAAAGAACAATTAATTTTTGAATTCAGTAAAATGGACGTATAGGTTACTCAAAAATACCCCCGTTGCAACAGACCTGCATACTCAGCGAATTTCCAGTACAAAACAACATATTTCAATCCAACATAGCGAGATTTTACAGGTTTTTGTAAGCTCCATAAGAATAACATGGGGAATGAGTATGCAGGTTTGCTGCTACGGGTATATTAAAACTGGGTGGTTTTAATTCAATATTTAGTAGATCTGAACTAGAAGAAGCCACTTACCAAGTTTTATCAAGATGTGTTGAGAAATAAGCGAGATGTAGAATTTTACTTATTTCCCAAAAGGTTAACATTGGGACAACGTACTGTGTTTACCACTTTCAATATCTCGGTAACCAATGGACATAGAGCAGTGATTCAAAATACTAAATTGTTTGTTTTTTTGAGCTGAATTCAATGGTGCCAACCAAAATGTTATAAATTTTATATTTCTATTTCTATTTATATTCTATTAATTTTATATTTTTTTATATAAAAATCGGATTATTTTTATTTTTCTATGTAAAAATCTCAAAAAACCCATTTTGGGGGGGGTTTACCCTCCTTTACCCCCCCTTCCGGTAGTCGGATTGGGCTGGATTACGAACTCGTCCGAATAATTACTACTTTACACATCCATGCCAAATTTCATTAAGATTGGACCATTTTTACGCGAGTTATCGTGCTTAAAGACACATATATATATATATAGATATATATATATTTATGAAAATGAACGAATAGTGTTTTTTGCTTCTGGGGGCCCCAAAACGAAAAGTTATCATGATCTCGGGCTTAGGTCTTACCATGAGTACTACGGTAACAGCTTCTTCCCTATAGGGGAAATTCGCTAACAGAGAGTTCATACCAAAATTACAATACATTTTTGTTTGTTAAGTTAAATTATTAATAGTATAAATAAATATATCATTGTTTCAACATACTACCTTATATCCAGGAAGAAATAACGTAGTTATTACCGTGTTATTACGATTAAACTCATCACTACTCCTTATACATTAGAACATTTTCTAAAAGCCATTGATGTATGAAGATAAAAAAAACAAAAACCTACTCGCTTTAAAGGTCACATAACTCGGGCGTGTTATTATGTAGTAAGTTTCACAGTTACCCTATCGTGATTTACATTGTACTCTGGCCTCTAAGAACTCAATAATCCCTAACGACAGTTCTATTGCTTCCATACCATAAAGGTAATGAACCCTAAGCCCGTTTTATGGCCTGCGAAACGCTTACTGCGACATCCCCTCCTGCAAAACATTGAAACTTTGGAGTGGTGGGGAAAATTGTTGCTTTAATATTACTTTATCGTAGTTAAAACGAAAAAATTTACCAAAGCGTATAATTATTTTATTTTAGTTAACTTTTTTCTATAACATAAATAAAACTAAATATTTTAAGCATTTAATGTGAAAATAGTGCATTAATGTTTTTTTTTGTTTGCTAAACTAATTATTTTGTTGACAGCATGTTATGGTCCCAATAAAAGGGTTGTTTGTTTTTACGAACTGGGACGGTGGCGTGTCCTGTAATCCAGCTGCTTGGAGGTCACGAATTGTGGATAGTTATAATAGTGTTCCCTTGTTGGGATTAACGTCCGCACCGTTGACGTTCATAAGACCGTCTTCATAATTAATTACACCAGTTCGTAAATTGTGAACCAGGCGAAATTGTGGTTCAGATCACACGTTAAATGTAGGTCCCTTCGTTGCAATTGGCGGTTGGGCTGTAAATTAACAATCCTGTCTAAGGACCACGTCGGCCTTGGTCAGTAACAAGACTACAAGATTGTGCCACAATCATTCTATACTCCTACTTCACTCATATTTGCCTTAAAATAACCCTTATTGGTGGTCGGCGTCTTATAGTTCAGGAGAATAATGACGGATTATGGAATTTTAATTTAACAGGCTGAAAATTGGTGGAAAGGTCGCATATAAAGTTGGAATAATCATACTAAAATTCCCAAAAGATTCCCCTTGAGCAACATGCCGATATCTTGAAAAAAACATTTCCGATCCGTGTTTCTCTATTTTTGTTAATAGCACGAAAACCGTGTAAATTGCATTGTTTTGTAGAAAATAAAATGTCCAATAAAATGAATATAAGTATGTGTAATAAATATTGATAATAACTGTTTATATCATTAGTTTACTAAAATGTTGTAATTCTAATACCCTTGCCAAAAAGAATACATAACAATTTGATATAAAATATATTCCCTAGGGGGGAAATCCCTTTGACCTAAATGAATAATAAATTATATCCTTAGAATCTTGATTACATTTCACTAATTTGATACCTCAATCATCAAAATTTGTTCACAATAAAATCGTAAGTAAGCTCACAAAAAAATGGTCCCGTATGGTAATGTTTGTACAATTCCTCAAGAAATATCTCTTTTGTAAGCTTACCCCCGCCTATATAGTGAACCAATTTTGTTGATTGACTTGTCAAATAACTTAATTTTTCGTCAGGATTTTATAAGTATAATTTATTATTCTCTAAGGTCCAAGGGATTTGCCCTCTAAGAGTGCAAATATATATGAAGTATGTAATAAATTAAAGCCGGATGCAGATATATGTATTAAAATTAAATTTGTATTCCTTTATTTTATAGAAATGTATGAAATAATTTAAAGAGAAAACATAATACAATAATTTTTTATATTGACGCACAATACTTAAAGCCTTATTTCTGGAAATCCCCACTTTTCCCCTTCGTTTTATCATTTTCCTATAAGTACACCCTAAAGAGTGTAGTTATAAGAAATATTCAAACGAAGTTTTATAGTTTTTTTGAGCGTGAAAATTCGATGATTATATTCATTCGAGCATTAAAAAGCGTAAAGGTAGATTACAAATGGACTTAAAAATTTGTTACTTTCCCCATTAAATTGATTTACTTACTGGTATTAATTCAACAGGCAACACCATTTACATTTGACAAACATTGATACTTATGATAGTGCTCTAACACTGGCAAAAATAAATACTACACGTGCAAGCAATGTACAAGCTAAAACTGTTATTTGCTAACGTAAAATGGGAAATAAAATAATTAAAATTGAGTGCTGTGATTGAAATAATACGTACACTACAGGGCTATCACGACAAAACATTTAAATTGAAGCTTACGTTTTTTAACAAGAGTTTATTATTATTTAAGATACTCAATTTTATGTTGACCCTATTACAATGTCGTTTTACAATGATTAAACAAAAGCTTTTTGATTTTATTTTATCAAGGCACCGATTTATAGTTTACACTTTTATCTACTTTACTTATAAAACTACTTAACGATAACGACATACACATATCTGGTGCGATGCTAGGATGTGTTTGCCTTGGTTCCAAGGGCTTGGCTCGCTGCCATGTTGCCATGTTCCGGACGTTTCCACGATTCAGGAAAAAATCTTGTAATTGCTATAGTTCTTAACGTTTTCTTTTCTCTTATTTTTAATTCATCGTTTCTAACGTTTTTTCAATAAGATAATTTTTAAGGACAGTAAGCTGACATGTCAAGGAGATGATTTTAAGATTAGAAATATATTGTTTGAGTACAAAAATATGTATTCTGTAGTATATATATTTGAAATACAAAGTTTTTTTGTTAAATATAACTTTTAGAGTGAATCATACACATTAAAATCATTCTAAGGAAAGCTTTCGTCTTCGCTGTGATCAAATATCACTCGTTTTTACACTAACAATTAGTTCTTTTACTTTTAGCTTCGCTTCTCATCATGTGTAAAGTTTTGCCGGTTAGTAATTTTTAAGTTTGAATATCAGCTAGGTAACTTTTAACTGAAAACCTCACCTGAAAATATTATTGGTATCAAACTTTTTTTTTTTTAAATTATATGTATCTCATACTTATAATAAATATTCATACTAATACTTTAATATAATCTCGATGAATTGAAAACAAACAGTCTTCATTGGTGTTCAATTTTGATACAGAGGTATTGCTTTAACATTAATTTTGTTTTATTCATATATCACGTCTTTGGTGTTTTGATTTACAGTTCATAGTGATTTAAGTTGGCATTTTTCTCAAATTCTTTTGGAAAACATTCTAAACTCTTAACTTTTAATAACTCTTCTAACTTTTAACTTTTTTAAACTCTTAATAACTTTTTTTACCTTTGTAGGTATCTCTGTTTAATTAATAAATGTTACAAAGCATAAGACATTACTACTCTACAGCATTGAACTAGCTATCTTACCACTGAGTTTAACATGCTTAATACATATGTGGCGCTAAAAGCAATGTTATAATTCTAATAAATAAATACTCTTAGAATTTTGATTACAATTTTTTTTGCTTTTTAATTTAACATGGGTCCATATTTGTTCCGATGGAACCTTTTTTTCAATATACACAACAGAAAGAAATAGCTCGAGGCGTTTTACCTTTATCTCAACACCAAAAAACTAAGGTCAGAGAAAGAAAGTCTCCTCGAAATGAACTTGTTGTTTGTTCCTGTAGTACAAAAAGAAACAATTTTGATTCTAGAAATTTACAGCCTAGATACCTCTTTCAAAGACATTTTTACCGCGTAGTAATAAAAATCACCCGTATTTTTAGAATATGATTTGTTTAATGTTTTTAGCTTTAGTGTTAGTTTTTGAAGGTTTTTGGTGCCAGATGGTTACATTTTTAATGAGTCAAAATGGGTCTACCCTTAAAATTACGTTAGAAAGAAATTAAATTAAATTAATAATAATTCAAAAGTTCAAAATATTATGAAAAAGGAGGGACAGCAACAGACAGACGTTAATTTATTTTGTATTAAGAGGCGAAGGTATATGTATAAATAGAAAAATAATCATAAAATAACTAATTACGAGACAACCACAAGATACGTTGGGGGCGTCATTAGAGTTTTAGTTGAAATGCAAACAGAACAATTTTTAAGTACTTAATGCAAAATAAATATTTTTTTTATTTTCGAGGCGAACAGTAAATAGTGACGAAAAAACTATTTTACAATTAAGTCAATTGAGTGTATTACACATATGTAACAGATATAGTTAAGTAACTTTCAGTGAAGTCAAATAGAGGGTAAGTCAAGTTGTTGATCCTATCTCAAGTTGATAAGTAAAGCAGAGGCACAAAGTGACCAACCTATCCATCAGGGACAAGTTGCAAAACTATCGAGACTGAAGCGGGCAAGTATTCTGAGCTAACATAAACATCGGTAGTTCCCGAACACGGAGCTGTTAAATGTCAAGTCATTTGTACTCCAACCTGAACTCAATGACAGAAATTATAAGTTTTATAAGTGTTTTAAAGTTTAAAAAAATGTAAGTGATGAAAGAGGAAATACCATGGAAATTTAGTTTATAATTCTCACTTTTAACTGGCGTACGAAAACTGATATTTCAAATGTTTCTGTAGATTTATCTTTCATTTATATGTCAAATTATTTACATATGCCTATGTAGGGTTGAGTTTGTGTATCAGTCACAAAATTAAACTTTTTGTGATTGAAAACAAACTAGTTTTAACAGTTTTGTTATATGTGTCAATAAAGTGGATGACGCTTTTAAAAACAAAATATATTTTCAACTCAGATGTTGGGTGTAATATAGCTCTCAACTTCAAAAGGAGCAATTTCGCTTGATGTGGGTTGACCTACTAGGGGAATAATAAGAGAAAATAATGCTTTATAGTGCACAAAATCAACTATTTCTTATGCATAGTTATTAACCTTCGTCGAAAACATAGTCTGCTATTCTTTTTATGGTGTGATATTAAATATTATGTCCGTATATTATATGTTAATATTTCTTATTTGATAGTATTTTTATTTTAGTACAATTATCATTACTAAAATGATTTCACAAGTGATTTCAGCACAATTGTATTTCATTTTACCACTCCTTAGAATCTAAACTTTGCAATGCTATGAATTTCTCAATAACAAATAATAAAATTCTTGGCACGTAGACCAAGACATTTAATTTGCTTTTGCTCAAGTTAACTATGAAAACCTTCACAAACAATCTATAATAAAAAATCAATACTTAAAATAATTATAAAGTTAACGATGATTTTTTGTAAATCTCAAATGTATGCTAAGAAAACTCTCGTTGTATGCTATTGAAGATAAAAAACGAAAGTCGTTTTATAAAGCAAAGGAAGATTTACAAAACCGACAAAAAACCTAGTGAATGGTGAATAAAGTTAAATGAAGCTGAAGCGATGGATTACAGAGGTAATTTAAAGTCTTAAACACTTTCAACGAGTCGTTCTTTTTATTCTTTTTCTTAACAAAACTTTAAATGATTCTTCTTTTGTAATCCTAAGAAGTGAATGTTGACTGTAACCGAACGGAGAAGATTAATTCTCTTGTTTTTAAATTTACATTTTTAGAAAAATACGCAATGTAGTAGTTCCACTACCTGACACAATTATTCAAAACAGAATGGTCTTAAAATTTACATTTCCAAAACAAATTGGTTAAATAAGTTGAACTATGCAAATTATCAAAAGTTTCAAAAGCTAAACAAGTTTAGAATTTGAATAAACACACCAGACATCAATAATACATATGGTTAAACTGTAATGCGTCCCAGCGGCCAGTGTAAAGCCGTCTGACGATGAACATAAGCTGTGAGACTTGTCTTGCTTCTAACATCGCACCAGCTGCAACTTTAATTATCTATTATGACTGAGTTGCATTCTGATATTTTCCAGCTTTTCTTTATTATTTGTTTCGTAAAAAACGAGCATGGGACAAAAAGTTGCTCTCTTTAGCACATTATAATCTCTTACATTCTTTGGGCTGTATTATTCCTAAATATATTGAGTTGGATTAGTTGTAACTAGTGGATCCGAGCGCACGGAATCGTGCGCTACTCTAGCAGAGCGATAATTCAAATGGCGACAAATTTAAAACACAATCATGCTAACACGATCCGTCTTGAGGGTTATGTTTACACAAATTAAAAAATAACAGCAATTAAATTATCCAGCTGATCAAAATGTAAACAATTATGTTCTTCATAAGGATAACATGGGAACTTTAAAAGCCAATGGGGCAGAGCCCAAGGGACTTTTTCAAAAATGTAAGGCCAGTTTGCAAATCTACGCGACACGCTCTTTCCAATGAGCCATCAATGATCAAAATCGGTTAAGAAATGACGGAGGAGTTCATAAGACAAATTTCGTGTTGGCGTATTAATTATATAGATTAGCAAACTGGGAATAACTTTGTCGTGATGAAAATCTCAGCCGTTACCCTGTAAAATGTACTGCTATAAAAAAGAAAATTACCTAGAATCATAAAAAAATACTTTCAAGCTATATTATATGACAGATGGATCGGATGTTTTATGAATTATAGACTTTTTTACATGATTTTGTGTCTTCATTTTTTTATGAAATCCTTTTTTTAGGCTACTTTACATTGACAATTTCGTACTCAATTTAAAACCAAGAGTCAATATTAAACTGACCCTTATTTATAAAACACTTCTATTAATGCAGTATCACTTTAACAGAAAACCCCATCTAAATCATATCAGTAAAAGTGTGACTAAGTATGAAAGATAATTTACAATTTTATCTTGAAAGAATAAAAGATCTTTTATAGATATTTATAGATTATCTATTATCTATAAAATATAATATACACTTTTATCTACATAGCCTGGTTTTTTACAGGCTTTGCTGTGAAGCTTGGAAAGATAAGTAGGGAAAGATCGGATTTAGGTTGGGTGTGATCAAAAGTCATATTAATACTAAACAGAATTCATCATCCTCTTGTCCTTCGCTTGGCTGCTTAAAATCAGTTTTTCCATTGGGCATAGCTTTCCGCGCATACTAAAGAAGCTTTTAACTTTGTTTATTATTTGTAAACCTATAAAAATAAAAGATGAAAAAAGAATGTATCGATGTGCAATCAATATAATCAGAATACAAACTCGTACTTTTAAAGCAATATATTTGTTTGAAACATCAGTACCTAATCTTTTCGTAGGTATGTTTGTTTGTTTTGAGGAAACAAAATGATTAATGCAGAGTAATATACTAGAGTAGGGTATGGTGTTTAGTAATAATGACCCATATCAACACAAATTGCCCTTCGCATAAAACGTCAAGAACAATACAGCCTTTGTGTAGGGCCAGAGGCTTGGGGTAACGGTTTCTGAGATTTGTGACCTTCCATTCCCTGCTCTCTTTTGTCTAACTTAAAAGTGAGTACGTTTTGAATTACTCTTGGAATAATCTTAATCGGTGAAATAAGTATAAGAATAATCTAAAAAAATTTAATGAAGAGCGGAAAGAATACTCAGGAGTTGGATTTGCAGTTGCTTAAAAACTAAATGGATCAGCAGAAAACCAAGAGTATGTTTAGTAATAAACTGGTAAACAAGCGAAGCATTTAAAGGATATGCATTGTTAATAAATAATTTTAAATCCGTTTCCTTAGGAGAATAACTTACTTACTCACTTGAACACTTGTTTTTTCCAACCGTAGGCCCACTAGTGACTTGTAGTCAGGTCAATAAAGTGCCACAGGTTCATGGCCAACAGGAGTTGGCAGAGTGGTTTGGATAGGTTAGTTAGTTTAGGAAATGACAATTGAATGTGAATGGTCTGTAAGGCTGCTCAAGTTGTAAAAACAGCGTTTGATTAGATTCGTTTTCAGAGCTGATTTAAATTAATGGTCAATAATTATTTCTGTTACAAATTTAGGAAGAGAGTGGTAAAGTTTTAAGCCTTGGTACATAGGCTTTCTTTTAAAGATGGCAAAGCTATGTGATTCAGCCAATGATGTTCTAAACCTAGATGTGGTTTCTTCTTCCATAGTCCAAAAGACTGCAAACGGTGATTTTAGGGGTATGATTTGCAATTCATGCAAGGGGTGCCAAATTCCCAGGGTACATAACTGATTTAGAGTGATATACTGGTCAGTGCTGAGTGCGTAGCGAATTTTTGCCGTTTTTCAAACAAAATAGCACAAGCTCGAACGACAAAATATTGTTGAAACTGATACTTAACTTGATGCATGCTGAGCTAAAACAAAAGACGATGACGCTAATTATATAAGTTTATGAAGTTAGTTCTAACTCATTTTGACGTTGCAACAATTATGAATATCCGTCTCTAGGGTTCATCAAAATAATTATACAATCCATCCAAGTGGATTTACGTCAGGTTTGGCTAAATTACAAAAGACTCGCGTTTGATATAATTACTAGTTTTACCTTTGCCGTAGCAATATTATATTTCTAAACAAACTACGAAAAGGTCCAGAGCCTACCTGTCCAGCTCTTTTCACCCAATAACTTTTAAAAGTGGTATGAATAGTTTATACGTACATAGTAATGCAATCTCTAAAATTTTATTTATAAAATGTCTTCTAGGTAATGAGTTGTAAAGCTAAATAATTGAGAAGGATATTTTTTTAATCTAATGTAGAAGCTATGAAAATCAGTAATTTAAGGAAAACAACACCAAGTAGCCTCAGCCACATTAATAACACATCAAGCTTCTGTTTTCAAAACAACTTTGCCGTGTCACGTTCTGTGTTTGCCATTCCAAGAATAACAAGTATTTTTCAACTGTTTTACCAAGTATTTTTATAATTTTTAAAACCACACTATTTAATTCTTCCAAAAGATATAAGACCGATAAAATTAAATTATAATTGGTTTTAAGCCAAGGGCTTAAATGTTCAAACTAATTACTTTTACACATAACAATTTTTTTACATAAGCTAATGATTTTTATTGCTGATGATATTATCCCGTACCACAATTTGATTGAAATAGTAAGCCTCCGTCCCAAAAAAAAAAAGACAAAAGGATTCAATAACCAGTTAACCTATCTAATTCTGCTCAGTCATAAATTAAACTACATTTTTGACAAGTTTTAATAACAAAAACATGCTTCATTTTGTTAAATTAATTACTTTTTTATTGATACAAACAGTATTTCTATAAGTCATGAAATTTTCCTGCAGTATAACTCTAACGACCTATAAATGTAGTTATATACGTTTATAACCTAAATTGTAAAGTTGCAATTGAAAAACAAACAAGAAGTTGACTCTCAAACATAATTTAATCATAATCATAAATTACTTAGAACAAATATTAATTAACATACAGTCAAAGTTATTATGTATGTTTTTTAATAAAAATTTGTTTTCATTTTGATGTAGAATAGCAAATACTTACTCTGGAAAATAAAGCAGACACTTAAAGTTTAAAGAGGACTAACTTGGACGGCCTACACAATATTTTAGCTTCAGGGGAAACATTACTTTTAAGAAGAGTGTTAAGTTGGATTGAAAAGTTTACAGTGTCAAATCACTCTTCCGAAATTGGTTATGAAAGTATTGTTGACGGATGAATTTTAGAACTCTGCATGCTTTATGAGAACGTGTTTGCAGATTTGTTTGCAAAGACTTTTTATATTTTTAACAAATTGGGTCATTGGTTAAGCTAACTTTTAATCATATATTTAATTTCGTAAAGCGATTCTTTGCGTCTAAATTGTGGGCGCCTAGCAAGTCATATAAAGATGGGAGATGGCTCAAATTAAAGGTTTCTATTCCGTGATGGCGGGAAAAATAATTAAATTGCTTTAAATTCACCATCAAATGATAAATAACATAAAATATTTGCGATTAAAAAGCTTTGGGATCTAAAAACGTTTGCTTAGTTTACATAAAACATATGATGCTGATACTTCATTGAAAACAATGTCGAAAGCTAGATATCAATATAGGGTAAATTAAGATTGCTATGAAGGTATTTTGTACTATAATTAAGGATCATTTGAATTTTCCCTCATTAGGGGCTTTAAACCCCTTCAAGCCACTAGTAGTTATTTGTGTGTTGAGTGAATAAAGCAAAACAATGTCTAACAAGTGGAAACGTTGGCGCCCAAATTTGCGAGGGCGACAGTTTTCACGAGGGAGACAACGTGCTTTACTCTCGAAATGCATACAACATTTTCCCCCACCTGCAATAATAAATATCCAATCTTTAACCATATGTTTCTTTAACTTAGTAATGAACAAACAATATCCATTTTGTTCGAATCTGCAATTAATGCTTGCATACGAGTAGCTGCAACCATTCTTGCACCAACGATCAGCTGACTGTTGCAACATTCTTAAACGCTTTATCATGGCCACACTGTGTCCTTGGCTTAATCCTTGACGTTCTTACAGCTGATTGTTGACAATGTTATTTTTATGTGATTATCCCTGCCTCTAAATCAGATTTAGCGCCTGCAACCTGTTGAACATGAGTATATTAGCATGTCTGCGTAGAAATTCAAAGGCGCTAGGTTTCTGAATTATTGATTTCAATGTTACTCTCATGGGTTTACTTTGTCTCCCGCCGGGACTCACTCATTACAAGGAGTAAAAAGCGTCTAAACATGGCAGGTGGGGGAAAACTTTTTTAATAACATTTGTTGCAACCGGCTACATTTGCTTATTATTTTAGATACGCTCTTGATTAAGTTATATCTATTAGTTTTTTGGGTATTAATGTGTCACCTTGATTAATCAAAATTGTCGTTATCATTTTTCGTTACGCTTTACAATTTCTGGTACTAATTTTATTAGTGATGTATCTTAGTACAAACCGTATTGTCTTACATTAAAACAATTATTCAACCTTGCTTGGACGCGCAAGCCCTCTCGCCAACGCCTTCAACAAAGGCTATTTTGTCCTTGACAAATTAATTGATTAGCATCTATATTGCTACTTTCAATACTGCTGTTAATGAACATTTCACTCCTTTGACTCTATTAAAATGTTTCTATTTCAAAGTTGAGATAATCATTTGGAAAAAATGAATAAATGAATAAATGAATGTTATTTCTCATAGTAAATAAACATATACATACAGTCATTGTATTTATTGAGAAATGAAACTGGCCACTTTAACAAGTTGTGTGACCAGTTGCTGAACAGAAAAAGTTACAACTAAAAAACTACAGAGTCTAGCATCATTATAATAACATTAAATCTGCCTGCTGTAACATCTGAGGTTTCAGTTTTTGTTGTAATGAAAAAATTTAATCGTAAAATATGTTAAAATTTTGAAAGTATTTATAAAAAAACAGCATCGTTTTAACAATTAATAAAATATTTTTATACCAAAAAGTTATTTAAATATCTTAGATCCTGCTGAGAAAAATGCCAAGTGATTGTTTTTTTACAAAAAATATTAAGATTATTTGCATTCTTGATTTGAAGCGGAAGCTGATTGAAGTACTTGGGACCCAGATATTGAAAAGAATGTCGGAAAATTGTTTTATTTACTTTGGGTAATTTGAGAGATTTATTTGCAAAACTTCTTGTACTATACACATGGTTTGGAGTTATTTCTCTATTTCCGCTCCGAATAAAAAATAATCTCAAGACCTTGAAAATAAACAGATGTTGAATTGGGAGAATACCTAGTTGCTGAAATAACGGAAAAGAACTCGTTAATTTGGACTTTTTTAGAATAATACGCAAGAAATAGTTTTGAGTAGTTCTTATCTTATCAATTAATGTTTTGAAAGTACCTCCCCAGCAGGGTAAGGCATATTGTAATCTTGAATTAATTAGTGCAAAATATAATGTTCTCAAAAACGAGGTGTTACAAAAATTTCTTAAAAAGTAAAACTTTCTAATTTGTGATCTTAATTTTTAATGTAAATCTAAAACGTGTGGTTCAAAGGTAAGTTTCTCGTCAAGTAAGACACCCAAATATCTGATGGATTTTACTTTTTCTAAAGGTTGGCAGGAACATAACTGGATTTTGCAGGCTTGTGAATGAAATATCAAAGGGGACGGAAAGTTAAAACCAAAAAAATCAAAATTAATAAATTTAGTTTTATTAACATTTACTTGCATTTTATTAATAGAACACCATTTCCTAAGCAATAAAAGATCATTGTTAATTGAATCTGCAAGAAGAATTGGATCTTTGTGAGTATAAAGAAGTGCAATATCATCTGCAAAAGCATTAATACTTCCCTTAAAATTGAGTTTTAATAAATCGTTTATGAAAATTAAGAAAAGCGTTGCAGAGGTCGTTGACCCTTGTGGGACCCCGGTCTGAACAATAAGTGAATCACTAAAGGTGTTGTCAATTTTTACCTGCTGCTTTCTTCCAGTGATAAAACTATGGAACCAATCCAAAGCTACCCCTCTAATACTGGCAGCTTCTAATTTACTAATGAGGATTTCATGATTTACCATATCAAATGCTTTTTTAAAATCAACAAAAAGTCCCGTTGTTTTTAATTTGGAATTTAAGCCATTGAAAATAAGTTCGGTTACAGCTAATAGTGCACTTTCAGTAGATTTACCTTTAATAAAACCAAATTGCTTATCACTAAAAAAGTATGATTCATTCAGGAAGCTGTTTAATCTTATTAACATTATTTTCTCAATTAATTTAGAAAAGACCGAAAGAAGGCTAATTGGTCTGAGGTTATCTAATTGAAATGAGTTGGGCTTTTTTAAAATAGGTACCACTGAACTTAATTTAAGACTTTCTGGAAAAATGCCTTTACTGAAACTATTATTGATTATATAAAAATATAAATTAAATATATAAATATATTTAAAATATATATAAAAAATAACATGGAAAAATAAATATATTAGTTAAACGTTTAAGCATAGCAGTTTATTTAGGTATTGATGTAAGTAGTTTATTTAATTACTGAACATATTTATTTTCATTTTACGGTCCCCTTTAATCACACATCCCAAAATATACATTAATTAGTTTTTCATCCAAATCGCAGTTTTATACAATATTTAAAGTAAAAACTTCTTTAAATTAATATCCCTTTTATTAAAATAATGATTTCAATAATGTTGTCAATAACTTCAACGCCTTAAACATTCCACACAGTACTTTTTTTATTAATTCCAGTAAGAACAAAGTTTTTTATGAAAGGCAGTATAACCTTTAGACCATTCTTACAGTGATAAATTACCTTAAACTTTGTCTTTGTGATTTTTTTCATAGATTTTTGTTTTATTTACTATCGATACAAAGTACAGTGCAAGTCAAATACAGGTTTATCAAAAGCTGTTGGGGCATAAAACACTGAAGCTGTAGTAAGAGCGAAGCAACGTAAGGAAATAAATAAAATATTCAAAAGCCCCTAGAGTGAAAGGATGTCGAAAACTATGATCAATAATTCATAGGACTAATGCCTGATTCCTGTAATGTCAATCCTTTCAGTCATATATATTTTTCCGCAAATTCCTAGTATTTAAATACATTGTTTAAAATATGTTACATTGGTTTACATTGGTATAATGAGAATTGTGTACTGTTCTTCTTTTATTTAGTTAATTCATCAAGTGAAATTGACTTAAAACTTTTCATTAAATAAATAAGAATGTAACAATTGAAGTTTATTTTTTAGTAGTGAGAAAAAGGCAATTAGTAATCGTTTGCCAACGTGTAACAACAGTAAAACAACTCTGTAACAGCAATATCTAATAAAGCAACCTAATACTTAAGGGGATTCCCTACTGAAAACGTTAAATTTGTTAATATTCTTCTTTTTGATTCTGAAGAAGGTTTTGCTAGTTTGTACTTGTCACAAAAAGAAACTTTTGGGGTCAAAATTTTTAATTTGCAATGTTGGGTATTTTTTTTAGGTATAAATAAACCTAAATGTAATAGTCATATAAAAATTGATTTAACTCTGGTTCTATTGGATATACTTCATGATCAAAGTGTCATTTTGAAGGGTTTTTAGTCTTCTAAAAAGTTAGGTAAAGTTAGATTTGTATCTGTTTAGAAAAAAAGTTCTGAGAAAAAAAAGAAAAAAATGTTTAAATATGTTTTATTAAAAACAAATTTTTTTCAATTTCTAGTTGTGTTACAGGCATAATTTTATCTAACTTTTTAGATATACTAATAAGGAATATTGGGTCAAAATTTCAACCTTGTTCTACAAGTACTTTATGAGTTATATCAATTCTAGTGTTGAAAAACACGGAAAAACCAAACTTGCGGGAATCGCGCATTGAAAGTTCACGAGCGTTATCCTGACTAGGCTATTTAATTGGAGCGGCGGCATGCATAGCCTAATTTTTTTTTTCTTTTTCATACATAAAACCACTTATACCTTGTTATGTATGATTTTTCTGAAAGAGGACATATCATAGAACAATAATATGTAAAAAAAGTTTAAAAAAAATAAAATTTATATTATTTTTAGTATGGAATCCTCTTAATTGTTATTGATCGCCTAGCTTAAATTGTCAAATTAAAAGCACGGGTAATTTGCTTGGTATTAGATATCTCAGCGCTGGACATTCTAAAATTTCCTAATGGGCTATATAAATTGTATACACTATTTTGGCCAAATAGTTTAATATAAAGAAAGGTTAAGCTGCTATCATTGCATTTTGTAATTCGAATGTTTGCCTTGAGGGTGTCTTCCCCGGAACTCTGTATCAACAGTTTTGGTTATTGTTCCTAGACCATAGACAAGTCAAAATATCATATTCCAAATTCCTAAATCCTCCGTAAGAGATCTTGTACGGCCGCCACTTTCTTCATGCAAAATAATCTTTAGTTCAAGAGCGGCTACTTGTAATAAAATGAAATTTGGTATGTGGCTTTTTTAACTTAAAACCTCAAAATCGAAAAACCAATTAATATCTTACGATATATTTGTTTTTAATGATGGCTGATTTCAAACGTAAATATCTCAAAATCTTATGATAAAATCATTTTCTAAACAAAATTTCTTTTGGAGAATTCAATTGAATCCAACGAACCCAAAACCACTCAAACCTCTCGATACCAAAGTTAAGAAAATCGACTCGTTGATAAGGGAGAAAACTCATTTTTAAGAAAATATGTTAAGGTCAGTATTGTTTGTTATTATGTGAAACTACAACTAGTGAGCTACATCAATCAGCTGTGTTGAGTTTGTTTGCACTGATCTGCTGATTGAAACGTCAGTCAGCTGTTTTTAGGCTATCTTATCCAATCAGCTGACTCCTTAGTCAATAATATCCGTGCCATTTCTAGGATTGAGAGATCGTTAATCTAGAGAGGTATTATATTTTCACTTTTACAGCGGCTCGTACATTCGCAAAGTTTTTGAATACGATATTTTAACTTTTCTATGGCTCAGCAACAATACCTTAGCAACAATACCTCTATGGCTCAGTAGCTGTTTTTAAATTAATGCCCATGGACGCCAATAACTGTTAAAATTGGTATAAATGCCTTGGTATTTATAATAATCCAGTATTGTATTGGTGTGCAACTGTAGTTTCCTCTTCGCCAAAAATCACCCTTAGTCATTCAAGGATGTTATTTAAATTATCGTGTTATCTTCAGCTGGAGAAAGTCGTAAATTGATGAATAAATATCGTATTTAAAGATACAGATACACACGGCTTGACTCACATAAGGCAAGCACATTTTAAACATGTGTAAGTAAAGTGTTAAGTGTAAAGTAAATTTTAAATGTTTGCTTTCCAGAATAACTCTTTTATGAAGTTGTTTGTAATACCACCCATATTTTCTTTTTCTACTGATAAAAAAGTAAAATAATTCATTCAAAGTTTTATTTGAAGGATAGTTTTTTCAAGGTCAGCACCTACCTTTCTTGTTGATGATTTTTGTTTTAATTTTAAAAAGCAACAATAAAATGGATCCCTCAATCTCAATAATAGTAGTGTTATATTTAGGTAGAACAATTTAATATGTTATTTATATGGTGCCTTACAAATATTTATGTTAAGTCAATGCCAATATGCACGTTTTTAGACGCGATAGGTAACGTTAGAAGCTTTTATAACGTTAGGTATCAAGATCAAACTAGAAAATATCGGAAAAAACTCAGTTCGAAAACAACTGATCATTTAAGTTGCAGATGGCGTTCTGCCAGAAGCAAAACAACTCTCACTTCTGCTTTCCATTCCAAATCTTCAAAATATAATTCTACTGGAACAAAAAGAGAAATAGTTAGCTGCTCTCTCATGTATAAAAAGGTTTTACATTCTCAAATCAGCTCATGTATTACAATGTCAACACTTTTATCGTCTTTAATACTTAAATTTCCTACGAAACAACCACTATTGTTTTGCTGGAATTCTAGCGGCATACAAGACTTATTATGTAGTTTCGTGCTCTCAGGTTTGTAAACTACAGAGTTCTAACTTCATTATACGTTCATTAAGAATTTGCATTTTCTTCAAATAAAACTTTATTTTAAGGGAGATTTAAAATGTATGAAAATCTAAACAACATGTAGAGGTATTAATTAAGTAAGCAATATTATTAATAGAAAAAAAACCTATATACATAAATGTCCTTACGCGGTAGTTTACACTGACAGAGAACAGTCCTATTTCATAGAAACCTTTCGACTATTCTCTTTTTTGGGGCTTTGCAATGGTATGAGTCCTCAAGAAAACTGACATTAACACTGAAAAAAATTTCCTCTCCTGACTAAGTACAAGAAAGGTGGATGTAGAACTTATTAAATTAATTAAAAATTAAAACACAACAACAACAATATTTTTCGTACGTTTCTTTTTCTTTTAAATAGTGATTATAAAATAAATACCATTAAAAATATAATTAATTTCCCATATTCATTACAAACTTATAAAAAAAATCTGTTATAGGTACAGGACGAAAACTGGGAATCAAGATCTCTTGTCTGAGTGAACGTGTTCCGCCAACTGATGGCGATGTGGAGCTTTGTTGGGTTGTTGTAGATAAAGACGCCAGCAACGAATATGTTCGAAATAGTAAAAGGCTCATACAAATTTCCAATAGATGATGTGCAGTACGATTTAACAGTGTCAAAATAAAACTTCAAATTATACTCTGGCAATATTTTTATGGCTAGTTTTATTTGCATGATCTTTGTAAATTTAACGTTCACTGCAATTAAACTAAGAATTTCTGGCTTGAGGAAGTAATTTATCGATAGATTCTTCGAAACTTTCCCATATTAACATAAAGACGTTTTGTAGTAGAGCGCCTTAAATATTGTTTGGTTTTTGGAAGAGAATTAATAATTTCACACTGGATTAGTTTAGTACTGATTTCTTCTTTATTGTATTCAATTTTCCTAGAGTAAAATGTTTTCTATAATCACTTTTACTTAAACTTATTAGATTTTTTTATACGTCTTATATGTTGAGGGGTATGGGTGAGCCATTATTAATTCAATCCTACTCCTTTTTCTTCCGTATTAAGTCTCATTAAATCAAAGTGTACTCAATTTATGCCTTGATTAGTATATAAAACTGTTTAAAATCGTTCTGTAATATAAGTAGGGTCCAATGTAATTCCCAACTTATAACGTCTGCTCTTCCAAATAATTTATCGTGCTTTAATTAAGAAAATTGATTCCCAGGACCCAGTAATTACATGGAACAACACTTGGAGTTCCGATGTTTTGTAGGAATGGGCCGTGCAATAAGCGTTTCGCAGACCATAAAATGAGCTCAGGGATCATTACCATGGTGTCACGGAAGGCAATAGAAATGTCGTTAGGGATTATTGAGTTCAAAACGGCCAGAAATAATTCTGAACCTCAGTAACAATATTCTGAGTTTAGTAACAATATTCTGCCTTTAGTAACAGTATTTACTATGATATATGACGTTACTAGGCCGGAAAGTACTGTTTTACCTGGCGAGCATGATAGTTCCCACGCGAGAGTGGGATTTCCATACGAGTACGTTAAAACTGACCGGCCGCGTAACGTACAATATTTTTCATAATACTTCTCAGAAAAACATTTTTTCAATCAGAACTTATTTCTTGCATAAACCACTACGTTTCTCAATTCTTTACACCTATCCCATGATAAACAAACATTTGGGACTGATGCCAGTAGTACTACTACATTCCTCTAAAAAGTAACCTACATGCATTAAATTTCGGTTTGCTGAAAATGAGCGGATTGTTTACTTCCGTTTCCTGTAACCGTAGTCCGGAAACCTTTCGAGCCAACAAAAAGGAACAGAAACAGGCGTTTCTGTGTGAGTTTGATGAAAAATTAGTATTGATAACATTTCAATAGTAACATTAGTAAAATTATTCAGTGTGAGATCCTTTCTTCATTAAATCTAAAATTTTTATTAAGTACTTTTTGCTTATAGCAAAATTGCAGCTGATTGGTTCTAATCTTGAGTTTAATGTTAGCAAAATTATTTGGTAGGCTTTGATATTTATTAAGGCTTATAATTCCTACTTGCCTTTAAAAGGGCTTGACTAAAAGTATGATATTATTTTTAATCTGGCAGGTTTAAAAATCTCTGGTGCGGCGATTATCCACTAGTTTTCTACCAAGTTGAAAAATATATTTAAAATTTTCGATTAAATGTACAAACACATATTTCTAATGCACATCGATAAAAAAATTTAAACTGCATTCGGTTCATTAAAAAAAGAACACTGAAAGAATGTATTTAAATCTAAAATAACCCATATCCTTCAATACTCGATTAATTGCCTGAACTGCATTACAAGTAAAATTAAAATGTATGAACATCAATTAATTGTCCTCAGTAAAAGTCAAACAAACCCGAAATATTTTGGTCTACTAATTTATTAAATGTCATCAGGTGTAGACTTACAGATTGCAACAAGCTAAGAGCTTGGACAAAATATAGCATTTCACGAAGATGAAACGTCTTAACTAAAATGTTAATCTATCAGATCGCATCAGCAAAACCCGCAATGCGAGTGTGAAATGTTTTGTTTGTTATGACAGTCGATGTTACTTCGGCTCAGACAACCACGAGTTGGAGTTGGTAGGCGGCTGAAAACATGCATGTATCGCGAGACAATAAAGGGAGCAAACACAGGATTCTCGTAGTCTCGCATCATTGAACCGACAACAGAAGGCTTTTAGAGCGAGTGAACATATCTTGTTGACGGAATATTTTCAACATTTAACTCCTTATGGTACATTATTGCTTCGAAAGAAGCTTTCAGTTAACATAACGTTTCTAGTGTTTACAATACGTAGTTAATTCAAAACTGTTTCATAATGTAAAGAAGTCTATTTCGAGTCCTCGGAGAAAATTGTGTTATAAAACTTTTAAATTTATTTATGTTCTATTATTGTCGAGGAATTTCAACCTTAAAAAGGTCAATTGAATTAACAAATTCTGGTCAAATTTAAATTTGACACAGAAGTTAAGGAAACCTTCCTATTTATAATCCTGGAATTCCCCGGAAATCCATGCTGTGCTCGAGCCACCATTTAAAAAGAACTATTTCCAGACCGTGTTTCCCTATATTTTTTTTCAATTTACACAAAAACATAAGAGATACAAAAAAGTATGAATTTAGTTTTTAAAGAAATTAAAATTTCCAATAAAACGAGTATTACCATGTACAAGAGGTTTCAAAAATAATATTCTGCTATTTTTTAAATGTCTTAAAATGTTGTATTTCTAATACCCCTGCCATAAGGAATATAAGTAGAATTTGATGTTGAATACTTCCTAAGGAGGCGAATCTCTGTGGTCTTCATGAATAATAAATTATATTCATAGAATCCTAATGAAAATTCCAGTTATCAGGAATCAGATAGAGATGACAGCTCAATCATCCAAATTGCTTCACAAAAAAAATGTGGGTGAGCTTGCAAAAAAGGTATTCCCTAAAGAATTTTAAAAAACATTACCAAAAGGACTCATTTTTGTGAGCTTTATTGTGAACTAACTTTGTTACGGAGATGGCATAAATCTCAGTAAATTTATAAACATATCATATCATGAACGAAATGTCAGCTATTCATGTCCTTAAAAGTCAGCTAATCAAACAAACCCTAAAAATTTTGGTCTACTAATTTATTAAATGTCATCTAGTGAGACCTACAGATTGCAACAAGCTAAGAGCTTGGAAAAAATATTGCATTTCACGAAGATGAAACGTCTTAACTAAAATGTTAATCCATCAGATCGCATCAGCAAAATCCGCGATGCGAGTGTGAAATGTTTTGTTTGTTTTGACAGTCACTGTTCCTTCGGCTCTACCAACCACGAGTTGGAGGGTGTATGCAGCTGAAAACATGCATGTATCGCGAGACAATACAGGGAGCAAACACAGGACTCTCGTAGTCCCGCATCATTGGACCGACAACAGAAGGCTTTTAGAGCGAGTGAACATATCTTGTTGACGGAATCTTTTCAACATTTAACTCCTTATGGTACATAATTGCTTCGAAGGAAGCTTTCAGTCAAACAAAACGCTCCAAGTGTTTGCAACACGCAATTAATTCACAACTGTTTCATAATTTAAGGTTATCTGCTCGAGTCCTCAGAGATATTTGTGTTATAAATCTTTTAATTAATTTATGTCATATAATAGTCCAGGAATTTTAACTATAAAAAGGTCGACCTGACAAATCCTGACGAAATTGAAACTTGGCACAGATGTTAAGGAAACCTTCCTAATTATAATCCCGGAATTCCTCGGAAATCCCTGCTGTGCTCTAGCCACCATTTAAAAAGAACCATTTTCAGACCGTGTTTCGCTATATTTTTTTCAATTTACACAAAACCATAAGAGATACAAAAAAGTATGAATTTAGTTTTCAAAGAAATTAAAATTTCCAATAAAACGAGTATTAACATGTACAAGAGGTTTCAAAAATAACTGCTGCTTTTATTAATGTTTAAAATGTTGTATTTCTAATACCCCTGCCAAAAGAAATATAAGTAAAATTCGATGTTAAATACTTCCTAAGGAGGCGAATCTCTGTGGTCTTCATGAATAATAAATTATATTTATAGAATCCTAATGAAAATTCCAGTTATCACGAATCAGATCCAGATGACAGATCAATCATCCAAATTTCTTCACAAAGTAAATGTGGGTGAGCTTACAAAAAAGGTATTCCCTAAAGAATTTTAAAAAACATTACCAAAAGGACTCATTTTTGTGAGCTTTATTGTGAACTAACTTTGTTACTGAGATGGCATAAATCTCAGTATATTTACAAACATATCATTTCATGAACGAAATGTCACATGTCCTTAAAAGTCAGCTAATCAAACAAACCCTAAAAATTTTGGTCTACTAATTTATTAAATGTCATCAGGTGTAGACCTACAGATTGCAACAAGCTAAGAGCTTGGACAAAATATCGCATTTCACGAAGATGAAACGTCTTAACTAAAATGTTAATCCATCAGATCGCATCAGCAAAACCCGCAATGCGAGTGTGAAATGTTTTGTTTGTTATGACAGTCACTGCTACTTCGGCTCAGACAACCACGAGTTGGAGTTTGTAGGCGGCTGAAAACATGCATGTATCGCGAGACAATACAGGGAGCAAACACAGAACTCTCGTAGTCCCGCATCATTGAACCGACAACAGAAGGCTTTTAGAGCGAGTGAAACATGTCTTGTTGACGGAATCTTTTCAACATTTACCTCCTTATGGTACATTATTGCCTCCAAGCAAGCCTTCTGTAAAACGAAATACTTGAAGTGTTTACAATACGGTAATATTTAGTTAATTCACAAATGTTTCACAATTTGAGGAAATCTATCTCGAGTCCTCGGAGAAATTTGTGTTATAAAATTTTTAAATTAATTTATGTCTTATAATAGTCCAGGAATTTTATTTATAAAAAGGTCGACCTTCCTAATTAAAATCCCGAAATTGTCCGGAAATCCCTGCTATGCTCCAGCCGCCATCTATAAAAAACTATTTCCAAACCGCGTTTCCCTCTATATTTTTTTAATTTTCACAAAACCATAAGAGATACAAGAAAAAGTATGAATTTCGTTTTTATAGAGGATAACATTTCTAATATAATGAGTATTAATATGAGAAGAAGACTAGAATATTAGAACAAGAATATTTTTAGAATATTTTTTGTAGAATATTTTTACAAGAAGATTAAAAAATAACTGCTGTTTTTATTAATGTTTAAAATGTTGTATTTTTAATACCCATACCATAAGGAATATAAGTAAAATTTGATGTAAGATACTTCCTAAGGGGGCGAAACTCTTTGGTCTTCATGAATCATAAATAATAATTATAGAAACCTGATGAAAATAGTTACTTGACCGATCTATCATTCAAATTTATTCACGATAAAAATGTTGGTGAGCTCAAAAAAAGGTATTCCTTATATAATTTTTGAAAACATTATCAAAAGGACTCATTTTTGTGAGCTTACCCATGACTTTGAACCGACTCTTGTGAACCGACTTTGATGATTGAGTTGGCAAGTAGCTGAAATTTTCATCAGGATTCTATTAATATAACTTATTAATATAACGAAAATTAGAAACAAAAATCATTACAAATTAATGGAGAAGACATAAAACCTAATAAAAATACAAAAAGAATCAACTTTAACAAGCTATTCAATTGAAAAAGAAATCTCTATACGACAATGTTACAATGGTAGTCGTCATGTTTCTTGACAAGGATTAAATATGCTCGTCCTTTCAATGCTCTATAAACGAAGTAATACTAATCAACCTAAAACATTTCAAAGAATTTCTGTACAAGAGTAATTTACCTGGTCTTGAGATAGAAGAGGAGATTGAAAATCAGCTCACATCACTATCCGGACGTTGAATCAAAAGAAACATTTTCTCCAGCAAAACGTTTTCAGGCAGTGGAACTCAATAAATGAAGGTGCGTTTGAAAGGTAATGATCTTTTGTCAATCGCGACTTCGAAATAGTTAGTTGGCCTCCTTGTGGTAAAAGCTCTCGTTCAAGAATATTTATTTATACTTCATTACAATAGCTCTGGTCAATCGCATTGGCGGGTGGCAAAAAGTAGAAACTCTTCTAATTATGAACTCTGGTTAACGAATTGCCTTCAGTACAGATGTATGTGCGCGGGAATCCGAGTATAGCGCACTCTCCGACCCAAAAGGCACACTAGAACCATAGTGCAGCTTTGGCTGCATAGCATTCACAGTTTCAGTAATGTATTGTTTTCTTATACACAACCAGCTGATACGAGATATTATCTATACATTGTTAAATCTTATGGAGAAATGGTAAAATTTAAGGGCGTTTAGGGCTTAATTCTCAAGTCTGAACTGTATAAATTTTGTTTCCTGATTAATTCTTTCATTAAACTCTCACTTTTGAATTTAGTTACTAGGTTTCAGCTGTTTTATCTAGTAAATTATTGTTCTCTACAATAAGAGGACTACCTTTTCATTCTAGGAAGGTGTGGGATTTAGTTAGGTTTCAGCCAAAACCTCTTATAGAACACATTCTAGGCAGTCTCTTGCATTGTCAGATTACCTTTAGGTAGCGCTATGTTTTATTTGGCTCTCCTGTAGGTTAATGAGGATCCTTAATTCAACCACAAATAAGAGCGAATATATTTCCTCCGACTGTCTTTTTAATATTGTAAAATATTCGTAAAACCAGTTAGTTAGTTATATAAAGTTTAATTTATTAGGCACTTCCAGTGGATAAAAAATAGTAGGTTTTTTTGTTAAGTATTATTTCAACAATGTTTAATTTTACCAAATGTTTCTTGTAAAATTCATCAATGAAGATGACTGATGTAGCTGTTAAACAGATCAATAAAAGATATGATCGGAAATAAATGAAATTTTAAAATTTAATTAATGTTTTTGTAAACAATGACTATTGATATGGCTAAATTAAAATATGTGTACTTTAAACAAACTAATAACCACACCAGACTGTTTGATTATTTGAGCTATTCTATATTTGAAATGTGTTATTAATTCTATTTGGGTTTTAAAATAAGTCAAAAGGTAAACTCTTAAAAGTTGTAATAAGAGCACCATTTTGATGCTAATATTCTCTCAAGAGATTCTATTACATGATTCCTACAGCGCTGATCCAAATCGTGATGTGATTCAGTCTATGTTTTTCGCAACGTTAAACCTTACTGCCCCTAGATATAATGTCTAACTTTAAAGCAGTTCCTAAAATTAACAAGAACTTCCACATAGTTTATCTGATGTTCTGAACATTGTTTTTTTATCATCTACCATCTTTCTTAAGCTGTACATTTAGATTCAATGTTGAAATTTTCAGGAAAATTATTTTTTGTTAATTGCTTAAGTCACTTTAAACTAATATACCACCTACAAACTAAATATCTCTTTGCTTGTCAGAGCCTATAAGTTTAGCTGAAGGGGACCCCATTATTTTTTTTTGGAATGCATCCGAATACAGCCCAATCTATGTTTCTTGCGTTCTGTGTCAAGAATTGATGCATTTGGTCGGTATTTTTCTGTTTTATTACCTTGGATCGTATAAGCAGAAATACCTCCGACTTGTAATTATTAAAAAAAATCATAATCAGTATTTTTAACCACAACTTATTTTTCGTCAATGCACAGCTAACAAATAATTTTTGTTTCAAATCCATATAACAGAGGGATTGACTTATTTCAGTCAAAATAGTTCACAATGCAACAATAATTATTTGACGTAATTATCTTATAGGTGGTGAGGAACATGAAGACGCTTGGGTGTTTACAAACAAAACTGGATGAATTTAGATTTTTAGAGGAGTTTTTCTCTGTGTCAAACATTTCTCTATGTCAATCATTTCTCTGTGTCAATCATTAGCAATGTTATATGCTAAACCAAAAACGTTTCATCAGTTTATTGATTGTTATTCAACGAACAAAACATTGTTTACAATATTAACACACTTTGTTTTGTATGGTATTTTTTAGCTACCAGGCTAGTAGCGTAATCACATGGCTCTGTTTACTTCCACTTCATAGATGATTTCTTCCCTTCCCGCCGAATCCTCAAACTCAATCGTCAACATGTTGCTCACCACCTATACACAAAGAGAAAACAATCACATTGTTATCAACCTTTACGTGGTTAATAGACCTTCAAATAAGATCAATATTTTCAATTCATTAGTGGAAGTTAATTGCTGCAATAAATTTCCTAGAACCATATTCAATGTATTACATGCATACCCAATCTACGTTTCATAACTTAAATTAATGGGTCAGGGTGGGTCTCATTAAATTTATGTAGATCATGTCTAAACAATGTAAACTAGTTATGAACTATGCACCTCGGCAACAATTGTTTTTATTACTTTTATCATCATCAGCAAAATCAATAACAATTTTATAGGTAAAAAACATTATTTTGATTTTTCTTCTTTATTTGAAATTCATTGTTGGTGATGGTGACAAAATATTTACAAAATATCATACCTTTTTTTGTCCAGGTCTTCCCGGCTATGTGTTACTAATCTTGTTATGTTCTAGGTTTTCTTCCACCTGAAGACAGGATCAGATTCCAGAACCCGAAACGTTGTGAAACTTGTTTTTTACTAATCAGTGATGGGAAATGTCCGCAAACATCCTTATCATCGTTGAATTACGTGTTTCAGCATTTTAACCAGTGGAATCAAATATGCTTAACATATTTCGTAGCTTCCTAGCTTGAGCAGTATTTTGTTTATGAACTAGTTAATTCAATCTCATAAACTATCAGTGTAACGTAAATACAGGTTCGTTTAGTCGTTGGCTCCTTTTCGTTTCCCATCTGTGACAGTAAATAGAAAAATCAATGTAACCAAACATTGAAAATTATATGTTGATGTAATAATCACGTTTAAAACCCTGCACTTCCAAACATTTTTTAAGACAGTGTCAGGTGGATCAAAAGAAATCATCAGTAGTTTTAATATACTCCATAAGGGATCATATGCATTACTGTGTACTCTTATATGAGCAATGTTATCTTCCGTGCGTGCGTGTCTGCTTGGTTGCACAACTATCTCAAAAACGGCTTCGAGGATTTCCTTCAAAGACTGTAAATAAGTACTGTATTACTCAAAAACATGTTCTAAACAGCTTAATTGGCCAGAAATAATCTAATAACGTAAAATAAATAATAATAATTAAATTAAAATAAAGTAAAATTACAAAGTAGTAAAATATTAACATTGGCCTTAATATTTGCAAAGAGAGCAACAAAATAAACAAGGAAAGTGTAAACAAATAAAGTAATCATATCAGCCACTTGCTTTCTAAAGCCATCAAGGAAAAATACATGTGGAATGAAGATTGCAAGGAGTAATAAAAATAGTTTTATTTATTTATTTTATGACATCGAAATATTTTATTCTAATTGGAAGATCTGAAAACATGAAATAATGCCGAGCAAGGATCGGTCCACCATATATTTATTTATTTATTTATTTATCTATTCCTATTCCTACTATAAAATACGTTATCAACAAATGTATGCTTCTCATTTTCCTTTTTTAATAACTAATAACCTTCTCGAAGACCATGATTGATGTTTGGAGTTTGAGCCAACCCAAGACAAAGCCGTAATGATTCAACTTTGGCAAGTTAATCTCAACCCGTTTAGATGTTGCAAAGAAGATTATTAAGATGAGCTCATCAATAAAGATTATATTTATTTAATTTAAAATAAATCTATATATTTTGTTGGTTGTTAATATTACTATTTTCAAATCACCTTATATGTAAAATCATATAATTGGGCTGATAACCGTGAAACACGTAATAGTTTTCTTTTAAAGACGTAGTAACTTTTGTATGGACCTTGGAGTTTTTTATGTTTTTGTCAGTTTTCGTCAACAGTCCCAAACCGGTTATAGACAAGCTTACATGCAGTAGTATTGCAGGGTAGCAGTCTGCTATCAGTGTCGTGGCTCGTCGGCCGTCGTGATAGTGCTAAAATCGTCGTCGTCAAATTGCTAAAAAGAATATAAAAAATTATTGATATTTAAGCACGATATAAGTGAAAAAAATCACAAATGAATAACTTTACAAGAAAGTAACAAAAAAGTAATTTTATTACTTATAACTTTATAACTCTATAAATTTGGCCTAGGACTTTGAGGTCTCACTGTTTTAAATACTGTGTCTGTGAGCATCACAGAGTGTATTAATTAAAAGAATTAATATTAAAAAATCTATATATTTAAATTCATGGTCGCAATTTCTAAGCCGCAAACCAAATTACACTTTATTTCCTGAGCCGTCTATAAATTACTTACCTGGTTTAAACGTATAATCAAGCTATTCGTTACGATTCCGCCCTGAAACTCTGAGTTTAATTTTTTATTTTTTAAGGTCAAAGTTTAAATGATTCAACGTTTCTTGGAAAAGATAATTATATATCTGTACCTAATTCAGCTAATTAGCGAGCCATTAAATAAAAGTTTCCAGAGTTTCTTTAATGTTTCATCAAACTTTAAGAGGAAGAGATGGTGGTGGTAGGTTTCCTTGATAAAATAAATAATAATTTTAAAGTTTTTTTGCTCAAAAGAAATGTGTTAGAAGATCAATGAATAAACAACCAGATAATACAGAGATCTCCCTGGAATACATAGAGAGACAAATTATTTTGCCAGCGAAATACTTAGCTGTTCTCATTCATTTTAGTTGAACACGTTTTGTCGTATGGTTATGGTAAGAATATTACGTATCCAATAATTTAAAGTCCTGGAACAACTGCTTCATCAGCTGAAATCTGCTATTTTATTTTAAATTGTTTTAGGTGAACAAGTGTTTGAAACTATTCATTTGGTAAAATATTAAACTCGAATATAATGTTTTACCCACTGTCAACTTCAAGGCGACTCTTATGTTTCTTCACGAATGCAATGCAATTTTCAAATTCTAAAACCTTAAAAAAACATAATTGTAGGATTTAAAAACCTTTCAATTAAAAAATCTGGTCATAATAACACTTTTTCATACGCTTAGAATTTAACCACACATACCACAATAATAAATGCTGGCCTAACAATATTTGAAATAATATATTATCTTCGTCTTTGAATCTTAAAACCAATTGGCACTACGATTCCAAATATCGGTTGACCTTGACCTCTACATCTAGTGTCCCCATCCTTAAGCCAGAGAGAAACTTTACAAGTATCTTCATGTAAAAGTGATATTGAAATCGAGAACAAAAATTGTAATTCAAACTAGTAACATCCTGTGTACGTAAAATAACAATTTAAGCCTTGTATTATCAAAGTAAAAAGTGACTAATAAAAGTATATATTTTTATTTAACATAAAATAACTGAAAAAGTCTACTATTTATCATTTCATGAAAAAAAATTTTTTACAGAGCTTAAATTATTTGACTAAAACTAGGATAGAAACTAAAACTTGTCAATACTATCTCGTTAGCATAAAACGTTCGTTGGGGCATTTACACTGGGAGCGAGTTTGCGAACACGAGTTTAGCATTCATGATTGCCTCACACAGTCTAAGTTGATTTCTTCTCATTAACGCAAGCTTTTGTTTTAAATGTGGACAAAGTTTATTTCATACTCAGTAGAGTGCCCTATGAAGTCATGTTAATTAGTCGTGGATTTATTAAACGGGAATATTTACTGTATATTTAAAATGCACAATATATTCTTAGAATTTTCATGAAAGTGCAAAACGAATATGACTCTTGACTTTTAATTTCTTCCAGTTCTCTTAAGTCTACTCATAAACAATAAAAGCATACAAGGTTTATAAAATTATTAATAAGCCTCAACAAAAATATAACTAAAAGGATAAATAAACTATTTTTAACCGTCTATACTCTAATTATTAATCGTGTAAGCCTAGTAAGTACTCATTACAAACCTAATAGATTAAAAATATTATAAGTGAAGACATTATTCTACTGTATTCTTGCCCCTGACTTTAGTTTTAAGAGCAATGGTACCATCTTCTGTAGAGATTGTATTTAGATCAAACCTTGCATCAAGCAGTGTCCTTTGTCAGACAAAAGTTCAATGAATTTCTTGTTAGTTGTGAAGTAACAGAATTACTCTTATTGTTAAGGAGCTGGATTAAAACTCTTTTCATTGATTTACAAATATTTTTAATCTATTTTATTGTTTAGATAATCAACAAAATATGATTAATTAATTTAACATTCCTTATCCCAAATACATACTCTTTACATTTTACATATACAATTTAAAAGCTTCTTTTATTTATCACGTTTTGTCATAACAGGAGGTGTACCTCTTTTCTTTTGCGCGCAAAATCATGGGTAAATAACTTATAATCTTTATTGTGAAAATAGGTATGAAATGAGATTAAATTTATGTCTCTGAGTTTTTGTGAATTGATTACAAAATGATATTAAGGTTGATACATAGAGCTTTACTAAAGAATTAAATGCTATCATACAATGATTAAAGGAGCTAAGCTCATAAATTTGTCACCTGATGCAGCATGTACACAGGCTTTTCACTAATAATTTTAAGAGGATCATCGTGTTTCAGAATATAAATTCTCTTAAATAGCAGTTATAATTAATATCCAGCTATTAATATATAATCCACGTATGATAAGACTGAACCCCTTGTGTACTGCCTTTTTAACCGACTTCCCCCACGTTCCCCCACGTACCATCAACGGGGGAGGTTCTCAATTCGTCTTGAACTCTGTTTTTAATTGATTTTTATTGATGCTTATGAAACAAAAAAATCAAAAGTTTATATACTTGTTGTTGTTTTTATCACAATTTATATCTAATACAATCCATATATATATATATATTCAAATTTATCGCATGCAGCAATGAAATCAAGGGTTTCCAAATTTTTCCTGATAAAACTTGACAATGTAGGCTTTTCAATTATAAGCTTAAAACGCGTATATCCAAGTTAATTCTGCGAATTAGCTATTTTATAGCGACTCTTGGTACCCACAATAAATATTACAGTCTCGTGATTCTAGTCAAAAACTAATTGAATCCACGGTTACACTCACACTTGAGAATAATGTTGACCCTGACCTGGCTCTGTTGTCGGTATCACCAGAAAAATAGCACCAGAACATATGTTTAAAATAATTTAATATTTTCAGTTTTTTACATTAAGTAAAAACGTTCCAGTTATCAAAATTAGATTACAGTGTGTCTATGTACAATTCATTTACTTTACCGTCTTCTGAAATTAAAAGTAAAACAAATCTTTTTTGAAATGCCTTTTATAAAAGTCTTAAAGACCATTCAAGCCACGCTGGCCGAGGTCCAGTAGAAAGTCATACCTCTCCCAACTTCTCTCCACCCAACAGTTTCACCATGTCTGGCCGCAAAGACGAATTGTTGTTGTTTTATTCATACGGCTAACTTTTAATTTAAACAGCCATTTCAACAGAAGCCGAAAAAAATCAAAATTAGATTAACTTAACATTATTTCTAAACTGTTAACGCCTGTTTACATGCACCGTTATTCTGCAGCGATCTGATCGCTCAAACCAAGTCGTTGCGAAATATCCTTGCATGTAATCGGGAGTTCGTTACGAATCCTAGAGGTTAGAAGGCTTTTGACGATTTTCATCAACCTGTAAAAGATCTTAACTATTACAGGAAGTTGGAACGGTAGGTTGGAACGTTTATAAGGGATTCAACCAATCAGCCATGTCATCTATGAAGGATTGGAGTAAAAGATCGCAACGATCCGGCTGGTAGATCGTTGCTTGTAGACGGTATCAGCCCCAGTGCTATGGTGTCAGCGTCAGTTCGCTGCAAAATATCGTAGCGTAGAAACGGGCTTTTAGCTTTAAAAATGTGTTAGTTAATTTGTAAAAACCATCCTCGTAATTCATACCCACGTCTGGCGTCAATCATATTTAAATTATAGTAATAATCGTTATCTCTTTTAATAGTTTTTATTTTTATTATTGTTATTGTTGTTGTCCAATTGTAGTTGGAGCTCTGGTTCGATTTGATTATTTCTTTTACAAAAGGAATAAGGATAGTTTTGTCCCGTTAATAGCAATTTAGACGAGTTACTAAGATGCTTTTAAGGGATTAAGTTCCAAACCCATAAAATTTGTCTAAGCATCGAATCCACGACCTTGCAAACCGAACTCCAAAACGCTAAACGTATTTTTATATTTAGGTTTGGTTGCACTTCCGTAAACGCCCGGTGAGACAATTGAATGAATGTAATTTATGTAAAATATCGATATAAATATAATCGATTATCCTCATTCGGTTAATATCGTTTTGTAATAAACACTAAACTAAATTAGCACCTAGGACAATATGAAAATAAAACAACCTAACCTAACCTATCTAAATCAAGACATACCTCAAACTTATTCAGATAATGTAAGAAAATGTAACTTATTAATTTCCTTCATTAACATACTAAAATCTTATTACACATCGGTCGCCATCTTGCATATTTATTGTCAGTCATTGTCAGTCTCGTCGTATGTTGTGTTCTCTACAAGGTCAACTGAAGTGAGGATTACAACGAGTGCCGAAATCGCCATTTTTAAATTAGTTTTTGTTAAGATTACATTAGTTATATGATAAAGTCTTGATAATTTTAATGTTCAAATAAGTGGTTTTAACTCAGCCGAGCGATATTATAAATCACACCCCTAACCATACCAGATGCATCACCAAAAAACAACAGTAATTATGATAATCATAGTCAGCTATTCGATATTTTTACAACGAAATATTTCAACATTAACGTACAGGTTTTTATTGTAATATTAGGCATTTAGTATAAATTAATACAATTAAAAAGAACAAAGAGGCAAGGAAAAAAATGTTTCACAGGTTTTACCAAAACGTTAAAGATTCTTACTAACCAAAATTTATAGACATTCGATACTGATCCGAACTCGGATAGGTCATTGAACTCTTCAGCGCTGTACCTAAAAAGTGTTAAAATCCAGTTAAAGAACCAGACCAGTTGCAAGTTTATTTTATTCGCTTATTATCTGCATTAGTAAATGAATAGGTTGCTTCAACTTGCCACTGTCAAAGATACTGAAAAATAAATTATGTCAAATGCTATGAACGATTAAATGTTAAATAGTGTTGCTCTAAAACAGTTTCAATTTCAGCTCTAATAAAACTATATTTTATTACAAAGAGTATTTGAATATATATCTAGTATTTTACAATAACCACATCTTCGTAACTTACCTTCGACCTAAAATGTCCTATGAAGTTTTGAATAAGAAGGAGTACATAAATGAGTTGTTGAATGTGTTTGAGACTTTAAATAGCCTCCGTGATCCATCGTCTCGTCTTAATTTAACTTTACTCGTCAACCTCTGCGTTATATTCCTTCAGTTGGTTGATTTTGTAAATTCTACCACCTGTAACTCAATGACTTCGTAGACGACAAAATTTAAAACGTTAATCAACGCATTGATCATAAGAGACACTAAGTCGGGGAGATTCTACCATTTTAAATGCAATGTTTACTAGATTACAGAGGTATAGTTGAATTTCATCTGTTATAGTAGACGATTGGTATTAAAACGCTAAATATAAATTTTCTGCACTTCAATTAAAATGTGAACTGATGTATACATAATTTCAAATTTAGCTACATTAATGAATTAAAATAAGACCTATAGATAATGTTTATCTAGTGCTAAGAAGCAACTTAATCTGCAAGCATAAATACTGTCAGTACCAGTAAAACCAACGTATAATAAACCACTCAAATAAAAAAGTAACACAATTATGAAAGTAATATAATAAAATGTTGATTTTTCCATTTTGAAATCTTGTCGTATTCTGGTTGAGATGTTATCAGCTTCGTAAAGGATTTATTGAGAGGGCTTGTATGTAGGGAGAGATATCCACTACAAAGTTTCTCACTGACTCAAGGGTTTTACAGCTTGGATCCTTCAAGACGTATTACTCACATTTTCACCGAATCAAGAACATAATTTATATGTGCGGTTTTTCTACGTATTTAAAGTTATTTTAAATACTTACTTTCATTAATATAGTTCAAGATTCGACTAATAATATTCGTGAAATTTCTCAAACACGATGTTCCTTGTACATTCAGGAATGTTTATATTTGCATTGTGGTTGTCAACTAGCTGTGGTTTTATATTTAAGGGGGGATTCCAAACTTATTATTTAAAACATGCAAACTCATAGCTCAAAAGGAGAGGGATTTTGTTTCTCTCAAAATTAAGGAATTCTATACACTTATTCTATACACAATTAAGGATTGATTCTATACACTAGGATCAATCTGATAATTCTTAGGTTACATCATCGATGCTTTCTTTGGTCATGGTTAGATTACGAGTATCAGCTGCTTCTCTTCTCAAATAAAGCAAATTCTTACCAGAGATCACCGAAAACGGAGTTTTGTATTTTTTTCGTTTGTAAAAAACCCTTCTAATATTCTAAGTTGTTGCTGATGGGCTTCTAACAAAAGGCAACCAATTAAAACTAAGTAGTCAGAAATCCTGCGTATTGTTACGTTTGAATTAATAATCATTAACAAATTTCAATATTTGTTGAAATAAGTTTAACATACATTATATTATTCGAAAATTATTTACGCACTACACTCTGTTCCAAGCTCACCTTTCAGCATGTAATTTCTGAAAGTTATATATTTTAAATGGAAATTTAATTTACAAGCCACTCTAATCAGCTGATGATTTTATAATCACATCGTAAGAATATAGTCAACAAAATGTACCCGGCAAAGATAAAATAATAACAATCTCCCAAAAAAAGGCATTTACTGAAAGGTGGACGTGGAATCGAGTATAGTTATTTCGAAAAAAAACTGAAGAAAAGTGTTTAGTTCCACGACTAAAACTTCTTTTTCAGGCTTATTGTCTTGAGCTATTTCCAAAAACTGTACCCTTTTTATTCTTCCTAATAATACAGTTTTTGTTTTTCGTAATTATTTTCGAATTTAAGTAAAAATAACTGAAGTGGTTCACTGTGGGCGGTCACGTTTAAACATTTCTTGATAGTTGTCTGGGCTTTTAGTAAGGAACTCAAACAAAATAAAACGTCTAAATGTCTTAGAACATTTTTGTAACAAATTTCTACTATAAAGTTTAAATAAAATAGCAGTTTACCCTGGAATGATGTATCGTGGCAGATGTCAGCTGCATCATGAATCATTAATAAACCCTCCTGACCAATGGATGTGTCAACAATATTTCAGAGGGTATTACTTTGAATGATTGACCAACTGAGTGCAAATTGTACTAAACTGCAACAGTTAACTGCGTAATCTTTAGGTCTTGACTCAGTGGTGATAAGTGTAAAACAAATGATCATCAGTTGTACACATAACATAGAAACTGGACCATATATACTAAAACATGGCCATATTCATGTACAAAATGCAGAGAGAGTCCTGTTTGTAGAACAGTTCACTGCCAACTTTAACCTTTGCTGTGTTATAATGATGGTGTGTACACATCAGCACAATTTAGTTTGTACAACGAAGCGTCGCATCGGGTAGTTGTGATGCATTTATGCATAAGCAATTACATAACATACATGGTGGTAGATAATTCTGGAAACAGCTTAATAGTTTTTAAGGACATTAGGTAGAGGACTAGTACCTTGCATATCAACTTGATAAAAATTATATTTTAGCAAGGATTGCCCTTTTTTAATCTCATTTGGGGACGGCCGTAATAGTTGTACAGGATGACATAAAAATAATTTCAAAAATCTAATCAAGCTGAGTTAAATGTAGGCTTTTCACTGTTGGGTAAAGTTGTTTGTCATTGATAACTTATTTTCTAAGGTGCTTTACAATGTTTTGTAAAGGCATAATAATTTTTCCTTTAGACGTTTTTAATTCTTTTATATTTTATATATTTCACTTTAAAAAATAAATTCCCTCTCTATTTGTGGAAAATTATTAAGTCGTAACGAAATTACTTGCAAAATTACACGACAGTATATTGACAAAATTTCAAAAACACGTTTGAGCTTGTTGAAAGAGAAATTATGAGCTATTTTTTTAGGTTTGTCTATTCTTGCTTTGAGTCTGAATGTGGTCTAAATAAATATTGTTCCATCTTTGGCTGCCTTACTTTGAACTGTGTTTGACATTGTTGCAGGACTGGGCAGCGCTCTTCGGATCTCGCAGCAACCTCCTTAATAATCAAATCCCTTTTCCCGTAATTATTATCAAATATAATTTACTTTTTGGCCCTAATATATAGCTTTATCACAGTATTTTGTAATGATTTGGATACCAAGTTCAATTTTTGCATTTAAACAGGATGTATTCTCGCCTCTTTTTTATATATTGGTCTTAAAATATACCATTTAAAGGAAATCTAAGAACCCGTTTTGCAAGCATACCTGCAAATCTGACAAGAATAATAAGAGTAAAGTTAATTTTCCTGGTAATATACACCAAGAAGGGAAGGGGGGTGGATGAGGGTGGTTATACCTAAGCGATCACTGGAGCGAAGGTATAATCAAACAAAAACCTTGATATAAACTAAACATTTATCAGGATACGAAAATAAACCTGCTAACATATAATTTAATGCCATAAAAGTAAAGCCATTCCTAAAGCAATTTAAAGTACAACACGCAGAATAATATATAGATGGAAGGGATGAGTAAATAAAATGTTATTCACTATAATGATGTTTATGAAACAATTTCTTGCCAAAGGGATAAACATTTTATGTTAATGTTTAAGACAAATCGAATCTTAATTTATTTATAGGTAGCTTAAAGATTGTTTTTCATCTCAGTTTATAGACTTGGACTGTATTTTATCTCAAATTTAACTTAGTAACTTGGCTAATCTACGATTTGTTCCTCATATTAGAGTGAAATGTATCGTGTGATTGATTTCCTGTGTAATATATTGAGCAGGGCGGTATTAGTCCAACGAGTGGGGCGACTTGAAACGCACTAGCAACACTCAAAGTTAAAGCAAACTGTTCACCTGACGACACATTGGGAGCTATACGAGTTTAATTCCAGTTTACCTTACGTCAACAATTAGCTTTCTTCCGGAGGTTTAGTCGTAAAGATTTTGTGCCTTGTGGTGCATAAAAATTAAAGCTATTGACATAAGATAGGTTTTGGAATGTGAATGAGAAGAACTCTCATAGAACGAGACACTGCTTTGAATAACAAGAGATTTGCCTGTTCTCTAGTGACGAGCTCATATCTCGAGCAAGATGATGGTTAGAATACATTATGCACATTAATTTAAACATCAGTTTGCTGTGGGCTTGATTTTTTAAGAAATTAAATCATCTCCATATGTATATACATGAAATATTACTGCGATTAACATGTACGACATATGTGCCACGAGAAAAGCAAATTTTACAACTTGGAACTCGGTAATCAAAACCTATGAACATTTATTTGCTGTATTTCGGCTATGAATGTCACTTTTTGTTAGATGTAGTTTGCATTTACTAAAGTGCAGGAGATGAAATTCAGCACAACATATTAGGGACAGGTAGAAATGTTTGTGTTACTCCTTAGGTTAATTTCAAAGTAAACTAACCACTAAATAAAACATTTCCAGGCATATTCCTTTAATTGGAAACGACGTAAAAAGAGAGTGATTTATAACTTAGTAAATGTAATTATTCTCTTTTTCAATAGTAAAAAAAACATTAATATAGAATTACTTTAATTCTATATTTCGGCAAAAATATTTAATTGAATATGCTCCGTGATAAACAATCAAAGGAATAGTTTTATTCTATACAGAGAAATAAGTTTAGAAAGAGCTAATAAAGAATAGTTCTTTTTTACTTTGGACGATAACTACTTAATAGAATCTTTATTGATTTTACAACATCTCTTGCAAAAATTAAATGCATGATATCGCAATGTAATTTCTGATGATAATGCATATTCCACAGAATAATAGGAAGTGGAATCTTCAGGTCAGCCGTTTAATCCGCAAATTAAGCGCGTGTTATAGGACGGACATACCGATAATCTGGGAACAAAAACACTTTAGCTTTATATTTAATGATAAAATTGCTGCTTAACGGAAAATCTTATAAATAAATTGCAAAACATCTAGGGGCCAAAATTATGTTGGCACTTTACTCCCAGTCAAGTTATTTTTTATCTCATATTTCAGATTTTAAAAATTCTCCTACAAAAAAATCCAAAGAGTTATCAAAATGTTTTGGATGTGTTTTATTGCTTATGCTACATCTAGCTTCTTAAAAATATTTACTAGATCAGAGTTACTAAGTGTTGGTCACGTAAGCAGGCGGCGGAAAACGACGGACCACATTTCACCTGTTGTATGGGACAAGGGCGCACGGACCTCAACGTCATCGTACTGTTTGAACAAGCAGCTTTTTTCAGCTCTAAAATTATTAGCTTACAATTCATAAGCTCGTAAATAAATACTTTTCAGGTATCAAATAATTTGCATGCATACTTCTTGCCTACTTTGGTATCAAAACAAGTAGGACAGTTTTAACGTTCTATAATCATTAATATTTGCTTGCATTTACTTTTCAACAAACAATGCTCGCCACAACTTTTTTCATCCCAAGGTATTGTTTTCATCTGATAAAAAAATATCGTAAGAAATAAGTAATTGGTTTTAACCCTACTTAATAATATGTACTGTATAGTTTAGTATTTAAATTTTAAGAGAAGAATATTGCTACAGTAATGATTTTTGTACCATAAATTGGTGCTGTGTTTAAGGCACAAATTTATCACAATCTTCAGACATTTAAAATACAATTAGATTTATCCAAAATATCCATAAAAATATTAATCGATTTTATTATTACTTTAAAGAACGACTCGTATTTCTCGAAACCAAAGGTAGGGGTGATCAAGCAACGTTCCGATCCGAACGAGCGGAGGTCGCTGAAGTTGTAACGGGATTGCGCTGACATTTAATTTTGCTTTGGATCTTTTGCTGAAGCTCAACGCAATTCATGAAGCACTTCATCAGAAATGTTTAGCCATTTTCAATCAAAAAAAGTATTTATAATATATTTTACTCTAAATTATTTTTAGTTCTTTTTATATTTGTAATTTGCTCATTCAGTTTAATTAATGTTAGCTGGTATTTGTAAAGTAAAGTGAATTCCACAGATTTTCGTCCCTCAAGGATTTTTTTATAAAATCGCTAGCTTTCGAGAAATTAAGTTTTGAGGACAAAAATTGGTTACCATTTTGAGAAAGTGGAAAGTAGAAATTTTACACTAATTTCCAATTTGCCAATTTTCCAATTACCAAATTTCCAATTTGTCTAAATTTTTCCGTTCCAAAATTGAAGCTGCTAGTATGCTAAGTTAGAAGTTATTATCTCAAGTCCTTTGAAAGTTATGAACTAACTAGTGAGTGAAAAAAATCCATGAGGACAGACAATCAGAAAACTAGACATTTTTGGATTCATCGACAAAGAAACTTTTTCCAAGGTTAATTTAGTTCATTTCTCACTAGAAAATTTATTAAAAGCTAGTTAATTTTAAAAACGTTATGGATTTGATTGATTACTGGTTCGTTATGTTAGTAGTAATTTCCCTTAGTTTTCCTGCTCATCGTCTTAAACCACCATCTCTTAGACCAAAAATTACGAAATACTTTTACCCTTTTTGACGATTCAGAAATACTTCCGAGTCTTTTAAAGAACCCAAAAAGATGCTGTGACGTAAGAAGGAACTTTCACGGGAAAGCACGGAACTGGCTTGTAAACTTAAGGTTGGTTTGTGAATAACCTAATCATAAATCTATGCCATATTTTACACATACATTTTCGAGAACTTAGAAAAATAAAAATACACAAAGTAAATGAAAAGGTATAAAGAAAAAGATCATAGTAGCTATAGGTATTTGTGTATTTGAGGAAATCTTTGTAGCAGGCACTAATTTAATGATCGATGGTTTAGTGCTGGTAAGCTAGAAGTCGTAGAAAGAAGTCAGGAAGTATTTCTAATAACCCACAATGTCCGTTGTCAATAAACAAACAAAATGTTAATTTCTATTAAAAAAATTGTTTGATAAAAATTCATCTACAAAGTAGCGTGTTTCAGCTGTTTAAAAACTTAATGGCAAATAAAGTGTTTGTCCCAAATAACTCTACACTTCAATACCGTTTCAAACAAGCGTTTGATGAGACTCTATAAACAACCTTACAACTGCAAAGGCATGGCAAGTACAAAACAAAGGCATGTGCGGACCATAGTCAGGTTTCATTACTACTGTATTCAGTGCAATGATTAAAACCGATAATAAACTCCAAAGCGATTAGGAGAGGTGTGTATCAAACAACATTTTCCTGGAATTAATCTTGAATCATATTTCAGATCGGGGTTTTCGCAAACGACTTTGTTTTTAGTGTACTTCTTCTCAGAACAAAAACCAATTTGTTAAATAACAATATAAATTAAGTATGGCATAATTATAGGAATTGAGTACCATATTATTGCTATCTTCTCCTCTACACACCTTGGTTTTACTCCAGTAAAACATAGGCAGCTGACGTCGTCAACTTCAGCTGATTCTTGTTCTCCCTAAGGATGAAAACGTTTCTTTAGCCTCGCATTTTAAGTGATAAAAACTGCCATTTTCTTGGTGGTTAAACGAAAGATATTTTTTAGTTGTTAAAGAATGTTATGGTATGCAATAATTTCATTCCGGCTACCACTCGCTTAATATTTTGATAGTTTTTAGAAAACTTTTGTACTTTTTAACATCTAATTACTTTGTAATTGACGACTGGATTATACATAGTATATCTGTCTATTCAAAAATAAATTATTTCTATGTCTAATATTTTAAATATACCCATGTAATTATGAAGCCTTGAAACAACAATCTTATCGATCCTGTTGTCAATGGACGGCCAAATAATTATTTAATTTAGATTCTAAAACTCTCCGCAAAAAAGGTTTTTACATATGTTTTGTTTTACTCATTGGTTTAAAAATGTTTTTAAATTTAGTAATTTAGTATATGAAGTTTTTTGGTTTGAATAATTTGTTTTATGACCAGTACCTATAGAATTTGGTGGCGATAAATGTTGATAGAATGTAATGTAAATTTAAATGTATGTGTCATAATGAACCGTCCTTTAGCTGTTTGAGTATTAAGAGAGCAAAGTCCAGGTTGGTCTTGGGGAGCAGCCATTCCCACTAAACACTCAGTTTCCCCCTCATGACGGAATAAATAAATACACAATGCACAAACCATCAGTGTATTTAGACGAAAACACATCATACACCGGCTGGTTGGTGTAGTGGTTATAGTGCCCGCCTACAAACTTGTAGGTAGCCGGATCGATCCCGAGAAAAGTTAGTAGCTTTTTGAAGGGTTGTTTCTGGAGCCAGCCGCCATTGGTTGTTGGGCTATTAATTAACAGTCCTGTCTAAGGAACGTGCCAACCTTAGTCAGTAACAAGGCTACAAGATCGCGCCACTATCATCACGATCATCACATTCACCCTTCACTCATATTCAGAGTAACGTCCTCCATGAGATACCTGTCTTATTACGAATGAGGAAGAATGAATGAAAGGAATTGATAGTATTGTATTTACAATGGTAAACATTATTAGCGCCTATACTCGGTTGAGCTGCAAAATATTTTCATGCCTTCGTAGACATTTTAGGGCATTCAGTTATTTAATCATACATTTTAATTTTATTTTTGTGGGTTTTATTTAATTTGGACTAAGACAAAAACTGCATTCCAATTGGGAGACAAATTATTACTTTTTTCCTACTCCTCAATGAGTAAAAAAGTGACTAAACATAGCAGGTAAGGGAAACAGATTATGGTAACTTTTATTTAATATGAATTTGTTATTCCGTAATCAATAATCAATCTAAATTAAAAACCCACACAAACATTTTAAGGAATTTCTTCAGAATTTCAAGATTTAAATTCTTTGTCTGATTTCATTCTCTCGTGTAACAGTTCTCACATTCAGTAGGAACTCCCAAACTGAAACATTTTCAACTCTCTCCGTATTCAACCGAAAAACCGGGAGACAAAAAAGTAAAGAGAAGAAGACTTAAAATGTGATTGTGCTTCTTCACGGCTTGACGTTTAATTCTAGCTTCGTATCTCGACATCGCTCTTGGGAAATTTAGATTAAAATTCTTGTTTTTCAATGTTTGGTTATAATTAAATTTAAGCTTCGTGATAGAATTTAATTGGATTAATGTACCTTTAATTTGTAATAGTGATAGCTGCAGGCTAGGTAATATACTTGATGCAGCCTTGTTACTGGCTGTCATCAGTTGATTCATTAATTCAGCCAGCAGCATCAATTAATTACACTGATGACCGCGATTACCAAAATATGGGGAGACCCCAGAAAATTGAGGATATATCTTTTACCGATTTCTCTGATGGTTGCTGATCTTCAATGCAACCACAAACCCTTAAATTTTTTAAATATTTATAGCTGGTAATTACAGAATGTGTTGGTTTTAAATGTAATATTATTTGCTATACTGAACATTTTTATTTACGGTGAACATTTCACAGTTTTATTTTTTTTATTTTATGTTACTTTAATGTTTGGTAAATTTCTTACAAGTTCAGTTGTAGTTATTTCATTATTGTTAAGAAACATAATGAATATACTATGAGTCTATTTGATACAAATCAAGCTCATCTCCCCTTTCTTTTCTCGTGTATAACAAGCAACATGCACCATGCATTTACAGGCAAAACCATTTTACAAATTAATATATAAATAATATTTTTTTTTATGATTAGTTTAAGAACTAAGAATCAGAATAATTTATTCATTTTAAGAAAAATTATTACGAAACGCCTATAGTTTATTTGTGAACGTATATTTTTATGTCAACATACATTATAGCTTTTGTTATTTCTTCTACAGTAATTATCTTTATAGCTACATGTATTCATTTTTTCTTGCTGTTTTGTTGAATCGTACAATTTTTACATTGTAAATTTAGACTATCGTTGTATTTTTCGTACTGTTGTCTCATTTTTGTATACTAGGCTGTAATTTCTGTTGTGTTAACTTGTTTCATAATATAAGTTAAGTTCTTATAAGGTGACCTTGATTCTATGCTTTTCATCATTCTAAACCGATAAATAATTTTTTTATTAATGATTAAAATGAATAAAATTCAATACCTCCGTTCATGCACAGGTTCAAGCTTTGGTTTCATTTAACGTTTAAATTCTATCGGTTTACTTAAGTTCGGTTTGTTTAAAGTTTTTTTAAGCATAAAATACATATTTTAAATAACATGATTTGCGATCATATTTAATTAAAATACTAACTAGCATGAACCATTTCTTTATTTAGTCGACGGTAATAGTTTTATCTTAAGCCCTCTAAAGACAAAGCCGGAATTAGACCCTTTAAAGTGGCTATAACTTAGGCCCTTTCAGCTAAGGATTTCCACTCATTAGAAGATGCAGAATAATTCCCTTTGATTATACTAATTACTTCAAATTATTTTTTAATTTTAAATTTATTTTATGTAATGAATAATTTAATGTATCGATCCTTAAGTAAAGACTTCTTTAAAAACTTATTTGGGGTTTGGCCTTGGTACAGTATGAAGACATTTATCGTTATATGTATGTTACCTTGAAGATGAACCAAATAAATTTTACCGTATTATTATTAATTCATTAGACTTGTAAGTAAGAACTAGGTAGTTGGCCATTGGCACCAATATTTTCTACCCCGGTTATAAATGCTCACCAAGGCCAAAAAACGTTTTTTGTAAGGATTCGTTTCAGGGTTCCGCACGACTTCGTAAAAGTTGTTTTGTTTACTTTAGGCGATTTTATTTAAGCTTGTGAAAGTATAAACAACAAATAATATTTGTGAATAGTTTTAGAGACATAATAAAACGCGGCAAACATTTTTTGTACTGTGTACTTGATAGCTAAAATGGAAAGCACCGGGAAGGTGGCTTATTACATGGTACATGATATATTTCAAACATGTGATTACAATAGTGTCACGATATTATTAAAAATCCGTAAAAGAAATCATAAGCCATCAAGAGAATACCGGGTATAAGATTTTACAATGATCACCTAGGTCTTTTCGTTAAAGGTTTTTTACGTCATGTTAGCCATAAAGTTTTAATGGTGATTGTTCGAGATTTCTATTACTATTCAGCCTTAAACTGGAGAGCAAAATCGAGTAAATTGATGACACTTGTGATAGTATTTTAAGCATTTCCATCGTTCTCAGAAGTCACTCGAATTTAAATTGTCTTATAGAGCATGATAGTTTTGCCAGTTTTGTAGCCATATTTCTTCACATAAGGTTGGTTAGAATTAAAGACAACACAGAAATATTCCTGAGTATTGTTAGTTTTTTAGAGCCAATATTTGAAACAACCGTTTTAGTTGTTATTATTATTATATCAACAACAACAACCTGTGAATTATAATTCTGCTTATGTTAATTTAACGAATAACAAAAAACCCATTTAAAATTTGGGATTCAATTTTGAAATAATAGTAATTAAACACATTTTTCAAAAACCAACTTATATTTAAAAACGTTCCTGAAAATGCACAAAAACAATTTTAAGTAAGCAAGAAAAAGCGAACACTTAAATATCGGAGTCATGAATACAACCTAGGTAATGGATTATTGAGGTTGGTTTTAAGATCATGCATGACGCAGTACTCAGTATGGGAGAGCAGAAGGCTGAATAAATGAATGCGTTTTTAATTGCATGGAAAAGAATTGTGTATGATCTCGCTTTTCGGTCGGTGTCAATTTCAAAGGCAGACACAAACAAAGCCACACTCCACAGTTGTGTAGTTCAGGATACAGATTGTCAACAGTGAATTGACGCACTTATTATGAAAAAGCATTATTATGGGGTTTATCACTAAGTTGTTGTATTTGTTGTGGTTTTGTTGTTTTTGTTGTTGTTGCTGTTGCTGTTGTTGCTGTTGTCATGGAAGAAGATTAGAGTTAAAACAAAATTTATGTTCCTCTAGATTTTAATTAATGTAATGCTTAGAAAGCCTTGTGTCTTAACAAGCAGTCAAGGGTCCGATTCCGGCATGTCAAAACTACTTTTGGGTCACTGATGCAAACTAGAAAAACCTTTCCAATCTTGATTGCGAGAAAAAAATTGTTCATTGTTTTTTTTTCAAAAAACATCATGCATCTTAATTACATTAGTGCACTTAATTACTATCTGTTTGATTTCAAATGTTTCTTCACCATAGGAGGAGGACAATTAATCAAAACAATAACATATTACCGCTAACATCCACCAATGATGAAGACGTGACGGTCAATGATCTAAGAAACATTGCTGTCCATCACAATAAAAGTTTGTATTGCTTTAATTAATTTCATTTATTTTTATTAGACATATCTAGTTGTCTAGATCAAGTTATTTATGAAAACTTGAAACATTTAATTTGAAACTCTTCTGTTTAGAACACAGTGTTTTTTAATGCAACCCAAAACTTTATTTTATCCGTGAATGATTATTCCTCCCCAAGTTCCCCGGATTTGACCCCACTATATTATTTTCTTTGGGAATACATAAAAAGTACGATAATGTAAAAAAGATACTCAGCACCTCAAAAAAACGAATTTTATACAGTAAATTCAAAGGGGTACTTTGCAAAACGTGTTCACGAATATGACCTAGAGAGTACAAATTTTTTTAAACGTCAATGCGGATTGTTTGAACAAATTATATAAGCGAAATGTTGTCAAACTTAAATAATAGATTATATAAAATGTAAATATTGGCAAAACAATACTTATTTCATATTTATATGTGCATTATATTTGATCTTAACTCTGCTCCCACTCTTTTTAGTAAAATACCTAATGAAATAAAAGGATGCAGTAGTCTTAAAAAATTTCACAATTCTCTTATTAAATGGTTATTTGAATTCCTTGACATAAATAGTTTGTTTGTATTTAATATTTAAAATTCCAGCAGTTGATTATTTTAGATTAGTATCATTACGTCAATTCAGTTAGTTTAACTCATCTGTTGTTTTTGGTCGGTTGGCAATAAGTAGTTTTTTGCTTTATTTCTTTTGTTCTTGCACTTTTATTCAATTTTTTTTTGTTTAACTATCAGTTGGTTTTAGTTTAAAACTAAAGGTGCATCGGCCTGCATCTCTTTCTTATTAAAGTGTTGGTCACCCCGACACAGGCTCTGCCTATGGGGGACCTAATTTCTGACCAAGCATTTTGTAATATTTTTATTTTTATTTTGTTAAGTTTAATTTTGATTTACCTTATTGAATTTGTAAGAACAAGGCATTATTGTATTATTTTTAGTTCCTTTCAAGAATTTAGTTACCTATATATTTTTACCTATTTTGTTACATATCCTGCAATGAGTATTTTTAAATTTTATGCTTATTTTTATTTATTTTTTTATTTTTTTTTTATTTTATGAGTTAGTTACTCGCCTGTTCATTTGATATGATGAAATGTTATAAACTTTATTGTATATGTTTATTCTATGTCTGTACCAGCTTGGTTGGAAATAAATTATTTCTTTATTTCTTTCTTTCTTTCTTAAAATGGGTTGCGTTAAATAAAACACTCTGTACTATTAGTTCATAGATCGTCTTGAGACATTTTAATCAAACCTATAAACTGGTTTTAATTTTAGCTTGGTTGCTAAAAATATGGAAAGGCTTAGTTTGTGGCTGACGTAAAATTGACTTGAGTGACTGTAAACCATTCAAAATATTTCTTTGTTGTTCAACCTAGCACGAATGTTGGGTTTTTTCTCATAATTAATACTTCATAATTAATTCTATGAAATAGTTGCTTTACAAAAATAAAATTCTAATACAGCATATATATGTAACAAAATATTATGAATTATCATTATTTTATATATACTGGAATAAGAAATTAAACAGGATGAATACCATGTAATCTTTTAGTTTGCTGTCAAATCATGCTAAAGAAATGTCAGAGCTTAAGGAAATACAAAGAATTATATTTATATTTACCCCAAACTTAATTCGAATAATTGTTCAAATAATTGGTATGTAAATATTACTGTTATTCATGCATCTTCAACATTATTATATCTCCTCTTTCTGCTTTCCAATTATAATTCTGCGTAGGGTTTAGTTTATGCCAAACAGTTGTGTACCTACGTCCCGGGCTGGGAGATAAACCCTGATAAGCGAAACCTTTGTTGGTTGGCTTTGGCCCATTTGTATTCTAAGACGTCCCCACCTCCGTTTTCTAGATGACTTCTACTCTGCTTGTTATGAAAAAATTCCGCTGATAAATTTATTTAGTTATATACTAGCAGACCCGTATTTCGTTTTACTACCAGTTCCTTAGTTACTTAAAAACAACATTTGTAAATATACTGTGTAGTTTCTTGTCGAATATTTATAGGGTATCACAGCGAATAATAATTTTTGTTAAGTAATGAATTAATATTGAAAATACATGCACATTGTCGAAAACTACTAAAAGAGGCCCGTGGCTGTACAAAAGATTTGTTTGTTTCGTCGCAAGGAACAAATCTAAAAACAGTTTCCAGAGAGTTTTTAAAAATCAAAACCTGTCTGTAATGCATGATAAGTACTGCTCTAAAATAATTTGTTAGAAAATAAGGTAATTGTTTAATATCTCCTACCACGCTCTAGAATGTTCCATATCGTACAGATTAATTTTAAATGGGTATATAGTTGTAGACTTTTTTTAATGAATTGCAATTAAAGTACAACTTTCAAGGAGACACACCTAATGAATGAAAAGAGGAGGAACTGCAATCGGGTTGATTTCCCCTTTTATTGTAGCTAACATATCGTACAGCTCAACTTTGATTAGGTTTATAATTGTAGAAAAATTTTTTATAAATAAATAATAGTATTATTAGGTTAGGTTTGATCAGGTTAGGTTAGGTTAGGCTAAAATCAAAGTGATATCACAAGGATCACTGCACATATGTGATGTCGTTGATGGTTTATTCATTACTTGAGCGCACACAGACGAGATTGTCAGACACACAGGAATCATTGAGGCACTGCCGGAGTACAGACAGATTCAAATGTCAAAGCCCATATTGGGCTTAGGAACGGTGTAGGCCACAATATTTTAATTACCACTAATTATATAAAAAATCCTATACTCTTATACGAGCAGTGTTATCTTGTATGTATGTATGCTTGCTTGCTTGCACAACGATCTCAAAAACGGCTGCGAGGATTTTCTTCAAAGTCTGGAAATAAGTAATTTATGACTCAAAAACGTCTTTTATGCAGATTACTTGGCCAGAGAAAATCTAATATCGTAATAAATCGAATTTTAAAGTTGTAAAATTTTAACATTGGCCTTATGGGTTGCCGTGATAGCAACGAAAATAAACAAGGAAAGTGTAAACAAATGAAGTAATCATAACAGCTGTTTGGAATCTACAGCCATTAAGGGAAAATACAGCAAGTGGGATGAAGAGTCCATGGAGCAATAAAAAAGGTTTCTATTTATCAATTTTATGACATTGAAATATTTTATAGTAACTGGATGAACTGGTAAACATTAAATAACAACGAGCAAGGCTCGGTCCACCAGGTACTTATTCTTACAGTCACAAATTTATTTCAAGTTAAACTGTAGGATATAGAACATTTTTGAACATGGAGGAAGATATTAATTACCAAACATTAATAAAACAATGAGGAAGTGCATGAGTCGCATCATTAAAAAAATCACTGTACTGAAATTATTAGGAAAAAGTAAGCTTCATTTACTAAGTTTATATGATTGATTAGGTGCCAAAAACTTAGTTTCAATGCTGATATATGAGGTAAAATGGCATTCATAACACACCTGAATGCGTAGTCGAATAACCACGAATTGTGAATGACAGTTTCTGAAGTCAAAACCAAACCTTCACCATTGCGGCTTTGCTTTGGAAACAAATCCTACATCATATTTCCTTTATGACGATGTATGAGATGTAAAATAGATTAAATTGTATAGCATTATATTTAGCGTGAGATAGATATTCTTATTTTTCTTCTTAAGCTGTCAAAAAAAATCATCTATCTACATTTTGATAAATATTTAGCTACATCCTTCTTAAATGGTAACATAGGAAACGTTCACGGTGCGTATTCCAAAGGGAATTTAAGGACGTGAATAGGATTATTTGTTGGCAGGGTACATAATATTCTCTTATAATATCACCTCTTTTCAACCCCTGTTTAACCGTCATTTTTTCCGTTCGCATAAATTATTAGTCTGTGCAAAGCAAAGCAATGAGTCAGGTTCAGCGCACGAATAAATCTTCAATGAATCTTTTGCATTTACTTTTAATTCGCTTAACAGCTGTTCTTAATTCTGCTTACTGTTTATAAGTTGTCAAATTTAAATATCCCCGACTATTCCATTACAATATTTGAATAGTTTTATATTTCAAGAAAATGAACATTGGAACTTCAGACATTCACGGGGTGTAGCCCGAGGGGACTTTAAGAACAAAAATAGACTTATTATGTGTAATAGGCAATTATCTATGATACAATTTCTGTAGGAAGTCAATGTAGGTTGTGATTCAATGGAAAATTGTAAAAATTTCTCACATATTTTTGCAGTAAATACCTGCAACGAAATGCCTAACGGACACAGGAGAAAATGTAGGATAAAATTCGCCACGGACAAGGGAGAATTATTTTCTCTTTAGTGTCTCTAATCACAAGGATTTCTCTGCGGGAAGCAAAACATTTCCGGGAAATTTATCACTGATTCTTTAAGGCAAATTCCGTCCAGAGAATTTTACTTTGTTTACCAGGCATTTTATAAACAAATGGCAAAGCAGAAAACAATTTTTCTTTGACGTTTTAGTTAAGGGTTGTTTTTATAAGGTAATATTTTTTAAATACCGTTGATTAAATGGTAAACAACTGCTAATGCAGTAATTGTGGATAGTTATGTAATATTTCTATATCCTTTTTACTCGTTTATATTTATAAACTGACGTGAAAGTAACCATAGAGTATTATATTTTTAGTTTTCTTAGCCAAACTGGACTGCCTCATGTGGTCAAAAATAGAATTTCAGAGTGCCGTAGATAAAGAATTGTGTTGTGTAGAGTTCGTCACATTGACACATGAGCAGGAATTTTCCCATCTTGTGTAAAAAGGTATGCTTATTGAGCATACAAGAGAACATTTAATGAGTCAATTGCCAACACTTTCTCTGTTTAACTGATATTAATGATTTAGTCGAAGATAAATACGAGGAATACTTGAAAACATTTATCTCGGCTTGATAAACAATAGTAGAAATTTCCTTGATATTGATATTTTACTTTAATTACATGTTCCTTGGTTTACAAGTATAAACTAAATTACGTCTTAATATACTTTGTGAACAATAAACACACTAGTCATTTGTGTTTGTTAAGAAACATAAAAAATTTAATTAACTCAATTTGCATCTTTCATCTTAATCGCGCTATCTTTAACAAATCATATCCCTTATATAGATGCCCTCCTTACCTTAGCCTTTGGAGCATCTGATAAGACTCAGAGAACAATTAATTAGTAGCTGACTGCCTCCAGTAATAGATGCAGTGCCTAGTAATTTATTACATGTGATAAAATAAATCCAGTTTGACCATTACACATACTAAGGATACGTATATGCTTACATACAGATAATTAAATCGCTATTAAATCACTGTTAGATACTGCAAAATCTCACTAGTTACTATTTTATTGTAAAATACTATGGGATGTGTTTCTTAAACATTTTTGTTTATTACGACCAAAATATCTCGGCTTTTCCTTAAAGGATCGTTTAGTTATGATTAGTTTTACTACAAAGTATACGTCTAAAAAATATACGTAGTTTGACACTTTTTACATCGGTTATACTTTCCCAAAGATTTTAATTTGTGTACGTGTCTCTTAACATGACTTGAGAATAATAACTTTTTCTAGTTTATCACCAAGTTAAAAAAGTTGAACTAGCTTTGAATACGATCCAAATCTGGATTTTGTTAAGTATTCAAGGTTCAGATCTTGCAACCCTATTAAACTTGTATTCAAATCAAACGATTTGTTAGTAATCTTTCAGTGATAGAAAGACCCGCATACCTTGTACAGTATAAACAGTATAAACTCTAATGAAATGTAGCTTTACGTAAAATGCTCTGAAATTAAGCATAATCTTTTTTTCTCAGTTTTTATGAATAATACCCGCACAAGACTATAGAATCCAACAGAAAACGTTTGATTATAAATTATATTTTTAGTTTTATGATAGACGAAAAATAAGACTTTGTACCAAAAGTCTATAATACTCAACTGTATTATTCAACTGTGTTTCAATAGCATAAATAGCACCCTTTAATTCACAAGTGCAGTCGTGCTATTTCTGGTTAAGAAGACTCGAGCCCACTTGAGAGTTTCCTGGTAAAACAGGTTGGTTTTTTGTTCTCACAGTTAATTATCCGGGTTGGAACTTCCGCAGAGTTGAGCGGGGACTACGAGGGAAATTAAAAACTTAACAAATGTCTTTTAGGATTATACGTTTGAAGAACTCTTAATAGCAATATCTCATCTTCGTTTGCCTCTCAAAAATGTTTTACTTTACGGTTCTTCGTTCTCAACTAAAAGATGCAAAAGATTCAAGGCTCTATGAGGAAATATTTTTAAAATCACTATTATTTGATGTTTTATACTACACAGTATTTACTACTGTATTTTTACGATCTAAAACATTTTTTACAAAAGTTACGATTTTAACAACTCTATGTTATAAGAACATAATTCTAGTTATTCTCATTTAACATTGTTAACAATGTCAAATATCAAAAACAACTCAGCACGGACCACTTCAAACTGCTAACAAGTTCAAAATTAAACTTCATCAACAAGCATCGTTAATAGCCTCCGCTACAAATTGAACAAAATTGATCAGTCGTCAACAAATAATTGTATGAAAGTGTTCATTAAGTTTTAGTCTTGTGAGAGACGGTCTATCATATTTTGTATTTCAAGGGCAATTAACCAAACATTTATTTTGCCTACACCACTTCAAAAATGGCTATTTTAAACACAAGTGTTAAAGTACAACATTTGTTCTTTTCCAGTAAAAAATAAAAGAGGTAAAACTGTAAGTACGTCGACTCTCATTAACTCGATCCTCGTTAGTGGTTTACTATAAGACAGATGTTCGATACAATAATCGAATATTTTCATTCGTTCATTAATTCATTAAACCTCAATAATTTGAAAACTTCGATATCTCGAATTGTTTTCAATGCCCTTGAAAACCCCTGACCAAGCGAATCAAATAACCATGCATAGCTCGAAAACATTGTATTTTATAATTCTATTTTACCTCTAACTCGAAATTCTGTTAATAAGTCGGATTAAATATAAATGTACTGGACTTTATCTCCACAAATCGAAGTTTACGTTGTCGGTAAGACTTATCGACGGACCATTTGAAAAAATAAATAATCCAAAATTTAGAGCTTCTGAGCAGCGTGTGACCATTTCTTCCCTCTAAGAAACTATTCTTGGCTATAGTGGAAGAGAAAAAACATATCATAGATGATACCAAATTGAATGGTCCACATGTTCAATCCTAATATGTTATAATCAAGTAAAAATTAATATAAAAATAATTTAGTCACTCTTAATACTACAATATTTTGCTAAACGCATTTTATGAAACTGATACATAATTAGACTTTGTTTTCATATAACAGGTTATGCAGTCCATAATTTCTTTCTTTGTCAAAGTAAATATTTGTAATTTACTTGTTTATGGTTCAAATATTTACTTAGGTACAAAAATATATAATTTTTCAAACCAAATAATGGTAGAGAAAATGTAATTTATGTTTTGATTATCTCAAAGTTGTAATGCAGATTATTACAAAAAAATCTAAGTCTTACTAAGTTGAACTGACAAGGGAAGGCCTTTAACGCTGAGCGAAACAATCTTTCTGACAGATTTCTTTGCCTCTACACTTAAGCAATTCTAATCTTCGTTAAATATTTTTCTTTGGCTATAATTAACAATCAATTATGCATTGGAGATGACACCACTGATACCCATTGGAGATTAAATACATTTTTAGAGAACTTTAAGAACTATTTTCTTGCAGTTGAGATCCAGTTTTAAAAAATAATACAATGTTTATAAACACCCCCGAAACCCCCCATTTATTTTCATTTAGGCTCAAATCAATTGAGCTTAAATTATCCTAGCTTTAAAATTAAAATCGAAGCCCTCTTAATTTTTTTTATTTAGGGCCAGACGTATGATGTTTTATATATAATTTCAACTAATGAAAACATTTTATGCAATATTTCGAGTTTATATCCTTTCTTGAAGCCCAATGATGAAATAAATAATGAAAACAAATGTAATTATCAGGACTTCCGATATTTACTTCCAGTTTAATACTGTTAATGACAACTACATATGCATTTAAATATTTTATATAAAAATTAAGGTGAAAATTCTTCTAATTCAACGTTTGTTAAGTCCATGATGTCGTTTTTTTCTCAAAACAAGCTATTTGGCCAATAAGTAACTTCTTAAATAAATTTAATTTAGATCTTTGTCTTCAGTACTATTAATTCTGTGGATGGTTTTAAGATCAAAACAATCCTCAAACTCAGTACCATGTTGGACAGTAAGTAATGCCACGGGTATTTTTGTCTTTTTAAGGCCAACTGAGAACCGATGTCCTGTCATGCCATGCGTACTCTGAAGAATATGAGGTTTGACCACTGTATTCTTTGAACGATGGTTACACGATTAGCTGGTAAATCGCATTTTTCGACAAACCAGTTATCGAATAAAGTTTGTCAGTGACGTAACAACGAATCCAGTCTGTCTCGCTCATGATCTTACAAATCCTGCGAGGCGGTTATTACAGATCCATGGTTACAGTTAAATGCTATCTCTTATAAAATTATTTTTAACATTTTTTAAGTTTGTTTCTTTAAAAAAAAATCTTTTCTAAAGCGAAGGTTACAATAATTTCGAATTTTGAATCAGAACAAAAACTTATTGTGTAACTTTGTTGATTACACTTCCTGGGAATATTTAAATTTATAAAAACCGCTAATATGGCATTCATTTTGACCGATTGAAATGTTTATTTTAACAAGGGCTTTAAAATGATGTAACATTTGTTATGACGAAAACCGCAAGAGTGAAACATAAGACCTTCATCTCGAGGAGACCCTATCCCTAGTGGAAATGATCTATAGAGATCAATAAAAAATTTTATTTATATCATTTCACCTGTAGTGATATCAATAAGGATTACTACAAGTTAATACCATCACTAAAACTCAAGTAAATAGATATAAATACAGATCATTAGGCCTGTATTGATATGAATACGGATCAATAGAAATAAACAATCATCAATAGAATTGATTTAAACTGTGTCAAACAGAAATCAATACAAATCAATAGACCTGTAGTGATATCACTACAATATTGGTGCAAATACCACTACGTATCAATATACATTTTTCTATTGATCTCTATTGATCATGTCCACTAGGGATAGGACCCCGTATTTCACCCTTGGGGATTTTACCATCCCCCTCGGTTGGCGTAGATTCTCAACCATCCTGCATTTCATCCTTTGATCCGTCTTATTAGTCCGTATCTAATATTCCCACGATAGGATTATAATGTTATCATACTAAAATTAATAAATAGTTGCCACAATACAGCGCAGTACAAAAAGTCGCAATAGAAAAATTATATTCACTCTAAACTAATCCGTAAAACAATACTGTACAAGAATAAGGTTATTGAGATATAATCTATTCTTAGCAAGCGTGTAATTTCTGCTGACAAATATATCTCTCTATGAAGGGAAAGGCAAAGATACACAAAGTAGCGGCCATACGTTACAGTGGCCATTGGTCGTGTCATGGCCACACAGCCATTAGGTCCGAGGGTGCTTAGCGGCCGTTGTAGCCCAGATTGCCATCATTCTTGTTTCTTCTTAACAATGTATAAAATGAAAGCAAGAAATCTTCTTTCATCACTCACATTGTAAACGATGTCTTTAATTGTTGTCAATTAATTAAAATAAACCTTGTGTTTTATCTGATAATGCGAATCCAAGTTGGCTGGTTAGATTTATATTTATGTCGATATGAAGGAAATATAAACTGAGTGAGATCCCTAATGAATTACTGGTATTAATTACCAGCTGACAATGATATAGCCTTATTTCATTGTTTTACTGTGATAAATCCATTTCTTTTAGTTGAAATCTTGACTTACTATAATGTTGCATAGGATAAAAATATATACTTAACATAGACTCTTACTTTTTTCGGGTTCTATAAAATAATGTCACACAAAATAGGGGTTTGAATTTTCAAGTTTTAACTCACACCCAAACCTCGTCATATTGAGGGAGGGATGGAATGTGCCCCAAAGTCCTCCGTGCTTAGATATGTTCTCCAATTTAATCGTAATATCAACACAAATGGGGAAAAATGGCAAAGGGGTGGCACTTTGGGAACACTCTGTATATCAGCTATATGTGTTTATTTATTACACACGAATGTGTTTAACATATCTGGGTAAAACAAAGTATTAAATTAAATCAAACTTAAATTATTCAAATATGAGATGTGTGGGATTTTCAAATGTTCGGAGGACAAATATTTGAACAATAGTTCAATATATTGAGGCGAAGTCGATATAAACGTAATTTTGTATTCACATGCAGCCAAACAATGACTCGCCAAACAACAGGAAATAATAAATCAAGCAGAAATGAAGATTGTTTTAATGATTTATGTAGAATCTTCGTAATCGTTCCATAATTTGTTCTGAAAATATTTATTTACATACGACTTTTAATGTTACATGTAAATAAAATTGTTTAGATCGTACATGATTTATATTTTTATTGTTTTTTACCACTTATATAATGATATTATAGTAAATAAATTCACTTAATATTTGTAATGTTACCATTTTTTAGGTTTTTAGATTTTTACTAGAACTTAATCCTTAATATAAAATAAATTAAAACTTGTTTTGTAAAAAAAATTCCCGTACTAGTAAATTTAGAGTATAAAATTGTTTGATATGACATTTTCACTAGTCATCGGTCCTAGTACAATACCAAAACACCCCCGTTGAAAGTGGGTGGTTTTAATTCAATATTTAGTAGCTCTGAACTAGAAGAAGCCTTATACTTAACAAACTAGGCCATACCACTAACCACCAAACAACTATATACCATTAACTATATACCATTAACTTGATGAACACATTATTTTCAAAAAGTAAAGAAATAGACAGAATATTTCCTTTGTGTACAAATGTGCAACAGCTATGAATACAAAACCGAAGTTTCTGTAATATCAATTCTAATTGGTAATAAGCCAATTCCGAAATCATAGTTCAGATTTACTAGAGGGGTGTTATTGTTTATGAAGTTATTTGACAAATAAAAAGAAATGTAATAAATATACAAACTTGACAAATAAAAAGAAATGTAACAAATATGGAAAATTATTTAAGTTCAAAAACCTTTTAGAAAAATTGTAATCTTGAATCAATTAATTTTAAATTAAATTAGTTTTACAATCTCGTATTAATTAGTTTTGACTTTAGATTCCAAACATAAATTATTTATCACGAAACAATGTTTAACTAAAAAAGATTGCTACAGAAAAAGGCATGATTATTCCTAACCCTGTAAACCAACCGATGACTAAATAAATATCTTTCATTACATCCATTGTTATTTTGCTTCCTGTTTCGCTCATTTATTACTGGTCATAGCAATATTATGCCATAAAATCATGGCCAATATTCCATTACGTAAGAAAACGAATGAAGTAAGTTGCATAATCATTGAAATCAACTGATTTTTGTAAGATAATTGAATCTATGATAGGTAGGCTTACCTCTGTAACTCTCCTTATAGTCATCACAATCCAAAATAACGCAAATCATCACTAAAACGACACTAGACACTTCACACCCGCACAGTTATCAAGATGACCCGACCGTTTCACTAAACTGTTAGGCGATGGACAATAATGGACATGCAGAGGAATGTTCTTTATCCTCTCGCTTCCGCCGGCGCCGATCAGCTGACTACACGTGTCAACAATGGGTGCATCGCCATCGACCAATAAGCTCGCACAATTTGATAATGCATGTCGAGATTACTGAAACCAATACTACATAAAATTAATTTTTATTAGTTAAAATAAATATGAATACAAAGCAAAAGCTGACAACTATTTATGATGAGCCTAATCAACTTAAATAGTTTATCTATGAGTCTATTGATAGTATGAATGATGTTATGTGTACTTTATTTGTATACAGTACACTCTTACAGTATCATAATCAATATATATGATACTGTACATATGTCAGATACCATACAGAGTGTATTGTTATCTATACTTTATGTATATACAGATATATATATATACTGTATATAAATTCAAATGAACGGTGTTTTTTGCTTTTGGGGACCCCAAAACGAAAAGTTATCATGGTCCGAGTCTTAGGTCTTACCATGAGTACTACGGTAACAGCTTCCTTCCTATAGGGGAAATTCGCTAAAATGGTGACGACTTAAAAGGCAGTCAGTATAGCAAAGTAGTGTGCTCTTGGAGACTTAGTAAGAAATATTTGCTTTCCATCATTCCGAAAGGAGAGATTAAAATTAGCAAGTTTAAAATCTCAAGTTTCTTGATCACTCCAAGCGATTACCAATAAATTAAATCACATTAAATGATTTTTACAAACCAATATCTTGTTACAGTATCTGACTTCGCCGTCTTTATTAACGTAACATTATATCTAAGAGTAAACCAAATAATAGACTTTAAACATACCCTTCAAAATTTATTGAGGGAGCCGCAAGTTAAAAATAATCATATCAATTTATCTAAAAAATAATAATGCAGATATTATTTAGGTTTTATTACTCCAACCTTCCACAACTGTTACCAATATCTCCATTTTTCCAAGTTTGATTAATACATATTTTTTGTTCGCCTTTTTTTCATTAAACAATAGCTAAAGTTTATCTTTCCCCTGGTCTAAAAACAGAAAAACGCAACAGCGTTTTTGGCAGCCCGAATTCAGAGACTATGTGATTTTGTAACTTGTTTTCCTAGTGAATAACTGATGTGTTTCCGGACCGCAAACCAAATTTCACTCAACTTCCTGAGTCCTGATAAATTAGTTCCTCTGGTCCAACTGGATAGTTTGTTAGTCTACTCCTCCCTGTGACTGTCAATTTTCGTTAATACTTTCAAATCTCCAGGGATCACTTATTGTTAGTTGTCTCCCGGAAATGTAAATATCCATACAAAATTATGCTCCACTCCTTGAAGTTATAAAAATACCCCCATTACCCCCTTTGAAGCATGCTCAACGAGTTTGAAATGCGTTAAAATTTCATTTACATATAGCCTTATTAATATGTCCATAAATTAGCACATGTCAATACTATCCTTGAAGATAACATGGGAAATGAGTGCAAGTTTTCATCCACAGAAATACAAAAAGACACACATACACAGATATACAGTATACATCTGATTTTCAGCGTGGTGTATTTGACATCTAAGGAACTCAAAATAAAAATTTATCATGGCCCTAGGCTTCAGTCATACGAAGAGGCCTTTTGTTACATCTTCTGTCCCATAGTGGAAATTCGTTAAATAAATTTAACAGACTCCGAACACTGCTTACCGACCTCTGTTTCCTATCATTACTAATTTTGACATGTTTTACCTTGAATTTTCACAATATTTCATTTCTTCTTTAGGTAGGCCTTGAGTGTGTCTTTGTCTTAAAGTCGCGGCTTCGGGCGATCACTATCCTCGAAAATACAAAACAATAGACTAAAACGGGATAGACTAAAACTGATCAATAAATCTCAGTAGCCGTTAGCCCAGCCTCTGGCCCACACAAAGGCTGTATTGTCCTCGACGCTATTTTAAAGACATTCGGGACTAATGAAGGTTAACCAGCGATTGTAGGGGTTAGAAGTAAATAAAATGTTCTTAAGCGGTGGATTGGTTTTAGGGCGGATATCTAGACACTCAAAAGTCGATAAAACTATTTATTAAGTCAGTTTTTTATTTAGTTATTTAGTAGCTCAATAATGCAGCTTACTCAGTAATAAAATCGGCTTTATGCAGCTTTGTGTAAAATAAAATTTTTACGAGTCAAAAGTCATCAACAACCTATCAAGAAGGCCTATCATTATAATATGTGATCATCCCAAGGTTATCATTTCGTAAACATAAACATTCACAAAAAATGGCTGCTATTTCGAAATGTTTGTTTGAGATTTTGAAACGAATAGAGGTAGGCTGTTTCAATTAATAATGTTTCCACAAAAATGTTCTTCTTAAAGACCCTTAACGTGGTAAACACTTTGCCTAATTTTGAGAAGGAATTGTCAAAATTCAAACACAAGACCTTTTTGGAACACCGTGTATTTCACTTAGAGCTCAAGTTCTAAAAACTTAAATAAATTAAAAAATAACTTCTTGAATAGCGTGATACGTGTTGTTCTATATATTGGATATAAATAAAAGAATTCTTACAATACATTGAATATATTTACACTGGCTCTTGCTATTTTCCCCCTTTAATGTACATTTACCGTCTTGTATTTGAGAACAGTGTACATTTAAATATATTTGAATTGTTGTAAGACGTATTTTATTTATATCAAGCCTAAGAAAATCAGATAGTGAATGTTTTCCTACATTATTGGTCACTGCGTGATTTCTTGGCAGGGTTGATAGTTGGGTCAAAGTTTTGAAGGGAGAGATCGGCTATTACATTGCTGATGGAATCAAAATTTACTTCTTGAATGAATGTAATAGAATATGTTTTTAATACAAATAGCCTATTATTTTTACTGAGTTGAAACTTGTTAATTTTTTTTCTCTTGGCCAATGACTCAGTATTCAACATAAATTTTAAACAATCTAGTGAAATCTTGTGAAAGGAACATGGTGTGGAAGAATAAATGTAAACAAAAATCCAAGAGGTAAGTTAAAAAGAACGTTGAAGATAATAATCAATAATTCATGACAGTAAATGGCCGATCGGTGTCCTGTCAAAGCTTTTAGCTTCTTTTTCTTTGGATCCTATTTTTGTATCAGTGAAAGGATTCTCCTCAAGGGGTAGTGATTTTTCTATTCTTGTTTGGGCAAACACTAACACAAATTCACTTTTGCAAAAACTTTATTTTTCCAACAATACTTCTTCATTTATCAATCCTTACTTTTTCCAACACAAATTTTGCTATATCTCTTTTCTCATTAATTACGCGTGCTTCTATCAAAGAGAAAAGTATATCTTTTCAAATTTCGAATTGAAACGTGTTGTTAATACTTACTTGATAATAATGTTCTTAATACATAAAAAAAGAAAACTTCCCTTAAAGAATTGTTTAACTTCTATCCTCTTTCCTGTTCCTTCATCTTTCTTCAAATTTTTATGACTGTGCAGTCATAACACATGCAACCTAAATAAATCACGAATAAATCTTTAAATTTTGGTGTGATATCATTACATTAACCCCAGTATATTCCAAACACATGCAAGACCTTAAGATGAACCAACATATTGAGTAACTATTATAATACATGCTATTCGAATTTCATATGATTGCCTAAACAAATTGTAAAATAAATTAATATAGTTTAAAAATTTATTAAATTTTGTGTTTATCTTTTTTTTATAAAGAAGCATATAATAAGTGTATGTTTCATACACTGTATTTGCATTCAGAAAATATACTCAGGGGAGTTTCGTTCATTCTTAGACATGAGAAGTGCTGGCAATAAATCCACTTCTTCTGCCCTTTAAGAAGTCACATACATTTCCATCTGTCCCCGAACACAAAGTGGGTAGGGAGAATAAACTAAAGATTAATGAATACTAATATAAAATTCTACTGATTCAAAAATAAAGATTTAGTTAACTCTTTTAGCGAATTTCCCCTATAGGGAAGAAGCTATTACCGTAGGTCTCATGGTAAGACCTAAGCTCGAGACCACTATAACTTTTCGTTTTGGGGCCCCCAGAAGCAAAAAACACTATTCGTTCGAATTTTTATATATATATTATATATATATATATATATATCTATGTGTCTGTTAGCACGATAGCGGCCGCAAAAATGGTCCGATCTTTATGAAATTTGGTACGGACATGTAAAGTGGTAATCAATTGGACGAGTTCGTGAACCAGCCCGATCGGACCACCGTAAGGGGGAAAAGGGTAATAAATCCCCCCAAAAATGGGTTTTTTGGGTTTTTTACATAGAAAAAAAATGTATCGAATTTTTATGGGCACCATTGAATTCAGCTAAAAAAAACAAACAATTTAGTATTTTGAATCACTGCTCTATGTCCATTGGTTACCGAGATATTGAAAGTGGTAAACACAGTACGCTGTCCCAATGTTAACCTTATGGGAAATAAGTAAAATTCTATATCTCGGTTATTTCTCAACATGTCAAATCTTGCTGCTTCATTGAAATATGTTGTTTTGCATTTGAAATTCGCTGAGTATGCAGGTCTGCTGCAACGGGGGTATTTAAAAGTAAACTGTTGTTAATATATTAATTGACTGGATAGCCGAGTGGATAAAGCGCTCACCTTATAACCTGAGGGTTGCCGGTTCAATTCCTGACAGAGTCGAAACTGGGTCCAATTGCCACTTGTTATTAGGCTATAAATTAATGATGCTATCTAACAAAAAGTCGCCGTTAGATAGTAAAAAGACCCGGGTTTGGAACGTTCCCGATCAAAACGTAAAAAAATGCCACTGGCGTTGAAATACACAAAATAAAATAAAATACAGTTTTAACTAAGTAATACATACCTATTCTTAACGTGAACGGAAGGGAACTAATTGAAAAAAAATAACCGTTTTACTTTTAACCGAGCATTTTTTTGCTGTTGATTTTTAAATCTAATAAAGGGTTATTAACAATCAACATTGATTGCTAATAGGTACTGATTGACTTGTGCCGGATTTTGAACAGTTTGTTAATGCAATCCGCTACATTGTTAATTTGTGTATATTATTCTTTTCTTTTTTTGTAAAACTACTATACTAAAATAATTATCACCAATTATTATCTTTGATATGGATGTTAATGTTACATTAATGTTACATTAGTAATTTATTTACAAAATATTATTTTTATAACCACCCAGAATTTGGATTATTTATTTTCGGCTTACAGTATTCTGTTAATTTTTCGATGTTGCTTACTAAAATCAAATGCCTAGAGGTGTCAAGATTTGATTAGTAAACAACTTAGAAAAAAACTGCCCAGGCTGTTTTTAGACTTAGCATTTAAACATTTATTCGAATTTTATAGCAAAATACATAGTATGTATAAATAATTAACGACAAAGTATTATTAAAACACTTTTTAAACTACCAAATGAATGTAACATGGTATCCATAACCCAGGCTATTTTTGATGACTGGTGTTTATGCTCGTTTTGTTTCAATTTTTTCATAAAATAATTCACAAGTCTACAAACTTTGGTAGCCTCTGTGAAAGCGAATCTATGACGCCTGACTTTTTCATTGTGCAAAATAAAATACGTACAATATTTTTCACAAAAATTTATCCCTTATAATTTTTGTTCTTTCATAGATTTTTTAAATGTTTTTCAGAGTTTGCCTTCATCAAACCAATCGTAGTATGTTAGTTTAAATACTCTAATGTAATTCTCATTTAGGTTTGAAAAATATTATTTTTTGTGCGTATTTGGTGGGATCAGTCAACGCATGAATGGACAAACAGTGTGTGGAAAGATTTTCAATGTATAAGATAAGTATTATTATACAAGACATGTTGCCAATGGGAATCAATGTGACGAAATCAGCTGATGAAGTGAAAGAGAGAACAGATTTTCAAAGAGATTAACAGCTTCTTTTCTTCCTCTTTTCCTCCTTCTTTTCTTCTTCTTCTTTTCTTTACATAGAAAGAACAGCTTTAAAGAGAGATTTACAGCTTGATTTTATCATTGCGTCACTAAAAAATAGTACTGAAAATAACTTTTTAAACTCAAGCTTAGTTCAACTTATAACATTAGTTTAGTAACTATTAAAAAACAGATATTCTTACATTTTTATAAATTAATTTTAGTTTCAAAGCTATCGATTTACTCAAAACTATTAATGTTGATAAATTTCTATTTACAATCCCACTAATAATACTAGTCATATCTTAGTTTTAGTAATATAGTAACCATAAATATAATAATTCAAGAAACCTTAAACTAAAAGTTTTTGCTACTGATTTATTTATACATTGAACGAGACAACTATTGTTAAACAACAGCTAATATTTATATGCAATGAATATTTTTAGTACTTATCAATTCGATTATTTTACTGCTCACAAAAAGGGCCCTGGCAAAAAAAGACATCACAGCTACACTTGGCGGACATCCAGCCATGTCTGACCTCAGATATTGTTGTGAAGCTTACAATGATCGGTATTGTTGTTTTTTTTACAAAAGAGAAGCTATTTATACAGTGGTGAGTCACAAACGCTTTTAACGATAAACATTGCCCAAAGCTCTCTCTTTTTAGGTGCTCCCTATCTCCCCCCCACTACAAGCCTGCATTTTCTTTAACTGAAAAAAAATTTTGTTTTATTTTAGCGAATTTCCCCTATAGGGAAGAAGCTATTACCGTAGGTCTCATGGTAAGACCTAAGCTCGGGACCACTATAACTTTTCGTTTTGGGGCCCCCAGAAGCAAAAAACACTATTCGTTCGAATTTTTATATATATATATATATATATATATATATCTATATATATATATATCTATGTGTCTGTTAGCACGATAGCGGCCGCAAAAATAGTCCGATCTTTATGAAATTTGGTACGGACATGTAAAGTGGTAATCAATTGGACGAGTTCGTGAACCAGCCCGATCGGACCACCGGAAGGGGGGGTAAAGGGGGATAAACCCCCCCAAAAATGGGTTTTTTGAGTTTTTTACATAGAAAAATAAAATTTATCAAATTTTTGTGGGCACCATTGAATTCAGCTCAAAAAAACAAATAATTTAGTATTTTGAATCACTGCTCTATGCCCATTGGTTACCGAGATATTGAAAGTGGTAAACACAGTACGTTGTCCCAATGTTAACCTTATGGGAAATAAGTAAAATTCTATATCTCGCTTATTTCTCAACATATCTTGATAAAACTTGGTAAATGGCTTCTTCTAGCTCAGATCTACTAAATATTGAATTAAAACCATCCAGTTTTAATATACCTGTAGCAGCAAACCTGCATACTCATTTCCCATGTTATTCTTATGGAGCTTAACAAAACATGTCAAATCTTGCTATGTTTGCTTGAAATACGTTGTTTTGCATTTGAAATTCGCTGAGTATGCAGGTCTGCTGCAACGGGGGTATTGTTGTTAACTTGTTGTTATTTTGATTTGTATAGTTTTTATAATAGCTTGAAGCTTTCAATAGCTTGAAGCATTATAATCCCAGCTGCTTTCTTCTATGCCCTCACAAATAAAATCCTTTTTCTTTCAGTCGTTAGAAAACAAATACAATTTCCCAAGTTCTTTTTAAATTTAAATTCTTTTTGAATGAGACTCATTCTCACGCACGGGTTCTGTTGCATCTATGTGAGAATATTTTTCTTTATAATCCTCAGAGCTGAAACCTAACAATTAGTTTATTTTAATTATTTATTTTTGTAAAAATATTTCTATTAATATTCTAAAAATATTTCTATATCTGTATTAATGCTCCCATGTTAATTATTTGTAACCGAATTAGTTTCAGAAATAAAAGTATTTGATTTGATTTGATTTTTGATTTATTGAGGATAACAACCTTTGATGGTTTTAAAAAACGAATTCCTGCGACCATTTTATCAATGGTTTTTAAATAATCTAAGAAATTCCAGAACTAACATAATAACTCACTGCTTCTATGGTAGTATTTAGGAGGAATTATTCTTATTTATTTTGTTAAAATAATGCTAAAATATGGTGTTGTTTCATTTCCTTTTTCATCCAGCTAAATTATTTCAGTCTTGAATGCTACTTAGGTTTCACCACAACGATATACTATCTTAAACTCCATGGACCCAAGAAAAGGTACAACATTATACTGGAACGTAAATCATTTTTAAGACCGAAGTAATTGAGCTGGTCGACAAAAGGTAATCAGACCACTTATTTTGATTTTTAAGAAGAATTCTAAATTCGTTATTCTGAAAAAACTAGTGAGTAAATTATTTGTATTTTTGTTGTAAACACATACAAAAGTAAAAATATTTGTCGGTAGTTCTACCTTCAGAGACAATACAGTATAGTTCATATGGTATAAAATGCCTTCTGAAAAACTGTTGATATTTGTAATCACGGAAATACATACAAGCATATAAAACCATGTGAAAGAACACACTTTCCCGCAGGGATGGATTTAGTTTTGCTCCACATTGAACATACTGTTGAAAAGAAAGGAGTATAGAAAGATTTACTGAGAGAACTTCTTTGGAAAGGAAAAAATATAACTGCAATCAATTTTCTCGATGACTTAAGGATCCAACAAGTCGAATCCCTCTAAATGTATTGCTTACAATTCGTTCACTTCAAGTAAATTATACGCATATGTGTGATTATATAAAGTTTTTGTTTGCATAGTCGTCTTTTTACATGCTTCAGATGCCCTGATTGATTCTTGGGATAACATAATAGGGTTAAAAATAAATACGCTTCATTACTGACTGATAGGCCTATAATGAGGACAAACCGTAATTTACCAATCTTTTCTGTATAATTTACCAATTTATATAGCTTACAGTTATTACAGTAATAATAATTCTTATAATAATAATTTGTCACTTTCTGAATATATATGTATATCAAACAGAACATCTTACATGAAAACGTGTTATTCACTTATTTTTTAAAGCAATTTTCTTTCTTCATTAGTTTCATAGGAAGGGGGGGGGGGGGTGAAACCCAGTTGATTTGTAATAAAATGGAAGACTTGATTGTAGAAACTAAACGGGGAGCTAAGTACGGTATTTAAACTTTCTACACAACATTGCGAGAATTAATTTCCTTTTGTAATAAAAATGCCCCACTTCTTCTTACACTCTTACTTCTTTTTCTTACTTTTTCCTCTTTATTTTTTCTTTGTTCTTCTTCTTCTTTCTTCTTTCTTATTTCTTCTTTCTTCTTTCTTCTTTCTTCTTTCTTCTTTCTTCTTTCTTCTTTCTTCTTTCTTCTTTCTTCTTTCTTTTTTCTTTTTTCTTCTTTCTTCTTTCTTTTCTTACTTCTTACTCCTTATTTTTCTTATTTGAGTTTATTTATAGCTTTTAGAGACAGCCTGAATACATATTAAGTTCAAAGTCAAGTCAAAGTCAAAATCAGTTTATCTTCCAAAATACAATGTACACAATCATGATGAGAAAAGTCCCCACTTTGGTTTTTGTTATAACCTGTGCGCAGGGATCGAATGCTTCAGTCACTTAGAATCATTATTTTTTTGCGGAAAACTAAAACCATAAAACTATAAAAATAAAATAAAGCGAGCTTGAATTTTCCTATTTCGACTGGGAATCTCCCCAGCCTAGTACTAGTACTAGTACATTAGTAACAATTCAGTACTTAGCAAACAGGCTGAAAAATTCATAGAGCTAAGATTAAAACCAAATTTTAACAATCCAGTATATTTTATACAGAATAAATGGAGGCAACAAAACAGTAATTGTAACATTGTTTTACCTCTATATCTATCTTACTTCCTTTAATTTCTTATTTACTTATATAATTATTCACTCGTATTCAATATTTAAAGGGTTAAAGAATTTTACTAGGGTTTGTCCGCAGACAATGGCGAAACAATAAGAACTTGGGGAAATTTTAGCTTATTTGAATTTAGAGATTTGATTTTTCAGTAATTTTTTTTTATGAAACGCTGATAAAATGATTCATTGTTGTAAATATATGTCAAATATTTTTAAAAACTTATAATGGTTTCAATACTTCAATATTTTTTGTGGTGTTTAGCTACGAAAAGTAAAAATGGCTGCCATTTTAAAAGGATACAAGATATAATTATACACTATCATTGACTTTGAATCTCTTGAGACATCCCACTCATACGGCGCAGCTGTAGCGATCGGACCTGAGCCAGGATCGGTTGGTTCAGTTAGTTCGTCTGAGCCTCCGCGAGACAGCGTTGCAAGCGCAGCGGACGGTCTTAGTTCATGGCATCGCCACAAGATAGCGCCCTCTACGGCTGTCAGTCCCCCCTTACTCCCCGCTCCCCGCCCCGACCACCGCTTCCGCTGCCGCTGCGCCCGCCGGCGCCGTACACTCATGTTTAGGAATGGCAAAATTTTTTGATTTGTCGATATATCGGTTTTTCGATATATCGGGAGCAATATATCGATGTCTATGATATATCGACCCCCAAAATATCGATATATCGGGCTAACGATATATCGAAAATTTCACTTCGCATTTTGACAAGAAAACTGCTTATTGTAAGTTCAAATGTGCAAACACAGGGAATATTAAGTGTTAGTTAAGTAAGCAGAATCTTCTAACATCATGAAAAAATTAAGTTACACACTTTCAAAAAAAAACTATGCAAATACTTTCATACAAAGAAAAATTATTGAAAATACCCTAAAAACCCAATTAAAAAAAAAACGTTAAACCAAAGTAGCCAAAAGCAGTCTGTCAAACTTGTTTCACTTCCAATATTTATCTGGGAGTGCGTTCAAAAACAAAAGAATTCGCATGCAGGCATTCAGGGGAGCAGGGCAGCCAACTGAAACGTTTCTAGACGAAAAGAAAAGAGAGACCATTTAAATAATAAATAAAACCGCTTCAAAATTGGCGGAGACTTAAAAAATACATTCAAAATTTTGTATGGGTTTGCGATTGGAACTTGAATTTCCAAGAAAATTACAAATAAAATGACAATTTTTGTAATTTTATGAATCCGATATATCGGACCAAAAATATCGATGTCTCCGATACTATCGGGATGAATTTGTCGATGGCGATATATCGATATATCGGGCTCAGAATATCGATGTATCAGAAATATCGATATATCGTTGCCATCCCTACTCATGTTCCTCCCACCACCTTCCACCGTAGAATGTGAATTCTTAGTAGAGCTCCCATTCCGACGAGGACGAGGAGGTGACCCCAAAACAGTTTGTTCATTTAGTGACTTAATGACTAACCCGTAAAAAATAGTTAATAGTTGATTTTTTCTCTGTTCCGGTTAAACAATCTTAAAGTAAATAATTACCTATTCTTTAGTTAACTGTTTATAGAACGGTTTATTTTTAAAACAACGGGAAATAGTTTTGAAACAAATATTTAATACTTGATCTACCTGTTTCGGTTTTACAATCTTAAAGTATATAATTATTTTGTAGTAAACTGTTTGTACAACGGTTTGTTTTGAAATGGTAGTTTTTATTATGTTATTTATAATTTGTCCACAACATGAATGATACATAGCTGTTTATAAGTGACTTAGCTGTTTATAAGTGACTGGCCCGTGTCGTCACTTAAAAAAAACCTAATAAAATAGGCTTTATCGAGTTATACGGTCATTTTATCCTTTGTTCTAATATATGTAGACAATATTGAGAAGTAAAATTAACAACAATGGCATCACAGTACTATAGGCCTACAGTGTGTAAAAAAGTCCCGAAACGGCTAAATATTTTTTAACAGAATTGGTTTGAAAAATCAAACTTTGCACATTCACTGCTATGTAAAAAAACTACTTTCTGGGGTATTTACTGACTCTTCGCCCCCGGTGGGGAACGGCCCACAAGGGGTCGGCACAAAATCTTAAATGTAAGCATAGATTGGCATCAGGGCCGGATTTAGAACTTTTGGGCCCCAAGGCTCACTCAGTGGTGCGGGCCCCCAGGGCCAGAGTGACCAAATGTCCGATTTTAGTAGGACATGCCCTCCTTTTTAACTACTGCCCTCCGTTCTTCCCGACTTTGTCGGTCGCTTTGCGGCCGACAAAAACAAAGCATCTCGCTCTTTTCGTGGCCGTCACATCTGGCCTTTTGTTGTGCCCAGGAAATCTGTCGTTTCTACAGCAGCTGACAGGCATATTTCTCGGTAATTCGCGACCGAAAAGTCTCTCGCGCTTTTGGATATCTACTGACCACATTGCGGCCGGGAAATGTGTTGTTTATACCGCAACCGGCAAATCTGCCAGTCACATCGCGGCTGTCAAACCGAGGTTGTTTGTATACCAAAAGCAAAACTCCTGGTCAAAATACCGTGGCTGGCAAGTCTCTCGGCCATATTGCGGCCGGAAAATCGCCCAGTGTTTCCGTGGCCAGCAAATCTCTCGGTCTCATTGCGATCGGTAAATCTTTCGACATATTGCGGCCGATAAATCTGTTGGTCGCATTGCAGCCGACAAAAACAAAGCCTCTCGTTCTTTTCGTGGTTGTCACATCTGGCCTTCTTTTGTTGTGGCCAGAAAATCAGAGATAGTGCATAGTTATTCTTTTTAAAAGCTGCATTGTTGATTTCACTGGTCGGAGTTTTTTTAATAGTATGGAAGGAAAGATAAGGCGAAAGTTGGAAATTTAATATGTGAAATCTAGGGGATACCACACTTAAGGTTTACAGCGGCTTGCAAATTTCTCTGTCATATTTTTTGTCATATTAGGGGGTTAGAATTGAGATATTTATATTTCCCTTTTGATTAGTCAAAGTTAATTTTTGTCCTAGCTGCAAAATGTTTCCGGTCCCCACGTCACAATTTGTTTTCATTTTCGACTGGTACAACCTGGATACTATTATTATTTTCTTCTCTACTCTTTTTTTCTCTGCAGACCCCTTCCCCTCACTCCCACTTCGAGGAATTTGCAGCCGACAAAGCGGCGCCGGCGCTATGCGCAACTGTAGCTGGCCTGCAGTCGACGATGTTTTATCTTTTGAGCTGTCTGCTATTTAAGTGCTGAAGTAACGTTGTTTATGTTTCACGTTCAATCGGGATGACAATTATTTAATTATGTTTTTATTCTTGGTCGAAGTTTATTGAGTACCCAACTACGTTAATTCCTGGATTCTAAAAATATAATTTTTATATATTTTTGTGTGGCGCGGGCCCTCTTGTGGCGCGGGCCCCTAGGCGCGCGCCTATGGCGCCTATGCTTAAATCCGGCCCTGATTGGCATGCACATAGTTTTAAAGTGCTAATCAAACAGAGTTCAATGCCGCAAACCGCACTTCAAAAGGTTCATTTTTACAAAATGCGGCTGATTCGAGTTTTCAACAAAAGCTCATAGGTTTAGGTTTGTTGGGGAGGGGGTTTGGAATAAAAGTATAACTAATCAAATTGCGTATCAAACCTAAGCCTATGTAATTTGTTGAAAACTTAAATCGCCCGATATTTTTCAACCAACAATCCTTTTGAAATATGGTCCGACTCCTCGTGGGCCGTCCCCCATTGGAGCTAACATCCTCTTCGGCCTAAAAGATAGCTTCAGGAAGCTAAAAGCCTATCTTTTAGCTTCCTAAAAGGTAGGTTTTTAGGTCTGACATTCAATTCCGGAGTTTTGATTCTCCAGACATAGGCTGTGAACAATTTTGTATTCGATATTTAGGCGAATACTTTATAATTCTATTAGATTTCATTTCATTCTATTGATCAGCCGCCATTTTGTAAAGAATGGACCTTTTGAAGTGCGGTTTGAAGCATAAAACTCTACTTGAATAGCCCTTTAAAATTATGTACATATCGACCTGTGCTTACATTTAAGATTTTGTCCCGCCTCCTCGTGGGCCGTCCCCCACTGGGGGCCAAGAGTCAGTAAACACCTCAGAAAGTAGTTTTTTTACACAGGAGTGACTGAGCAAAGTTTGATTTCTCAAACCGATTTGGTTAAAAAAATATTAAGTCGTTCCGGGACTTGTTTTACACACTGTATGGATGGTATTGGTTTTATTGTCATTGTTTTGACGTACCGTCCTATACAAAGCCGTAGCCAGGAGGTTTTTTTTGGGGGGGGGGTTTGGGCTCCGCGGTTACAGGAAGTGAAGAAAATAACTTCCTAGCCTTTTATTTAAACACAATTTCAACATTTTCTGGGGGATTTTGACCCCCTGTCCCCCCCATTGGCTACGGCCTTGGTCCTATACCCATACCCATGCACTTCGTCGTAAAATTACAATTACGCCATAACAGGACAAAATGGCCGTCGGTAGAGTTCGCCGTGACAACAGGACTACCTAATAACGGGAGTTTCAAACGTAAAACGAGACAATTGGTCATTTTAATATAAAAAGTCGTGTCCCAAAAGTCCTGGGCCAGTTCAAGTAATAGTTCTGAAGAGAATAAAAAGTTATAAAAGTATATAAGTTTGATTGTTTAAAAATATTTCTGTTTAACAGCTCTGAAAAACATAATTTTTGCCCTAGGCTACATGTCTACTGACGTGGAGAGAGTAGACATGTAAAGTAGTATTTTGGGGGGAAAGGGGGGCCCCAAATTTTCAGACCCAATTGAGGAACTATTCATTGAGAAGTGCGCTTATTAAAATTAACAAAAATCTTTAATATTTCAGTAACATTGTAATAAATCTAATACTTACCTAATATCCATTTCAGAAAAAAACCAATGTAGTCTACTGCTGCAGACGTAATAGATCACGTGAAACAAAACATTAATAAAACTACGCCTCACAAAGATCAATGTTTCAGGTATCAAGTATCACTCACATCCAACCAATACACCAACGCAACTGTCGACAGTGTTAAGACCGTGATGTCAATTCCCGCCTTTTTCATCAACACATTTCTTGGGGAGGGGGTGAATTGAAATAGTTTCAAGGCCAAGAGTTCTGGCATGCGCAAGCGATTTTAGCAAGCCGTGGAGGTAAATTTTTTCACCTGCCACAACTGCTTTGCACTTTGCCATATTGCGCCTCTGGTTCTCAAATGAAATATGAATATATAATATTGCAAAAATGTTGATACAACTACATTCTTACTTACCTCCATTAGACATAATGCATTATAACTAGCGGCAATTTTTGGGGCCCACGCCGTCCATAAGCCCAATGCTAAAATTAACATTAGTCTTATGGACGGCGTGGGCCCCAAGAATTGGCGCCAGTTATACATAAATTTAAGTTTTCCCCAGTTCCGGGTGGGGCGTAACGGCGTAACCCGTTGACTGCTATTTAAAGTAAATCGATACCTGTTTTTTAATTTAGATATCTTTTAAAGCTAGTTATCATCGGATATTTTAAAAATAGTCACACTGATTGCCAGTGTATTTTATTCTATAAATACAGTTACCCAGCTTATGATTGTAAAGTCAATAAAATTTTATGTACATCGGAACGGTTCTTGCTTGGTTTTATAAACAGGTATAGAGATTACTTGGGGAATTTCATTCAGTTACAAATACAACTAATTGTATTCTTAAACAATAAACAACTGTTATTCTACAAATGTTTGTGGTTGGTGCTGTTCCTTTAATGATGGTTGAGGTGTGTTGATAATAACACCCTCAAAGGAAAATTACAAGCTTTATAATTTTTCTAATGATTACCAACATAAATAGGAAAGAATGAATAAATTCTTAATCGTTTCCTATTCTTGGGCTCTGTCCTACTCTATGAATTCCGAGCGCAAGGCTTGGGATTCAGAGGCGGTGACGGAATCGTAAACAGATACATCGGCGAAGTGTAAGGTGAGCTCGCGGCGCTGGCGCTGCGGGGGAGCGACAGCGGGTTGGGAGGAGAGAGGGGATACGCACTTCAGTTACAGTTCGTGTCAGAAAGGAAAAGAGAGTGTCGGACCGGTCCAGGTAGGCCCGGGCAGCCCTAATCCGCTGTTGTCACAACACCTATTGTTGTGAGGCCGGCCGGCGACGGGGGTGGGCAGCCCCCACGCCTGTGTCATTGACTGCGGGCCGCTTCGAAATTCCTTATACCAGGAATTACTCAAGAAATAATTCGCCGGCCGGCCTCACGACAATAGGTGTTGTGACAACAGTGGATTAGGGCTGCCCGGGCCTACCTGGACCGGTCCGACACTCTCTTTTCCTTTCTGACACGAACTATACGTCATGCCACGTGTGCGCGCGCTGCACTGAGGGCGGAGCCGGGCGAGCTTCAAGCCATGGCCGCTAGGAGCGACACTGTATGGGAGGCTTTACCCCGACTAGTTCGGCTGAAATCCGCTACGCTTGTTGACGACAGATTTTTGCACAGAATGAGATGTCTCAAGAGATTCAAAGTCAATGACACTATTTACAAAAATAGGTCTTATTAGTTTTTTCCTAATATGCAGGGTTTGAAGGCGATGTTAAATAAACGGTATCAGGAAACTGACACATACTTTCTCCCTTCAAGTAATTTAAAACCAGAAAACATATTTAGTGAAATAAAACAAATTAACAATTAATTATCACACAAATATATGCCAAATGTTATCAAAAACGGTTAGTAAATAACGGAGATATCGATTTTTAAATATTTGCCATGAGATTAACATTGGACAACGTACTGCGTTTACCGCCGAACTAAAATATCAATTATCTCCGCAACCAGTTGACATAAACACATGATTCAAAATACTAGATTATTTAGTTTTTCAAGTCAAATTTAATGGTTGCAAGTATATTTTCTTTAGAGGTCACAGATTTTGTGAAATTTCAAAAATATGAATTTTTTAACACTTAAACCCCCATAGCTTCTGAACCTGAATTTTTACAGACATGCGGGTGATGTCATTTTGTTTGTCATCTTAAGCACTAAAAACCATGAAATTTTTATCAAAATCGTTAGGGCCGTTTTTGAGAAATTTGGATTTTTGTCATTTTTTATGGGTTTTTATGGTGTAAATACCCTTAAAAATCAAAAATTCAAAAAAATGAAAAATACGCCTGGAGATACCACCGCTTTATACCTACATGCCAAATTTCATGAAAATCGGTCCACTGGTGTCGTCTCTAGCTTTGTTTACATCCACACACACACACACACATACATCCACACACACAGACAGACAGACACCACGCCAAAAACCATTTTTTTGGATTCAGGGAGCACTAAAACGAATATATCCACTACCAACTCAAATTCGAAAATTTTGACGAAAACAATACTTTCTCCATATACATTGTATAGGGGGTAGAAAGTAAAAATCTATTAAAAGTAAAGAAGTAAAATATGAAAACTGCCTTCAGACAGACCGTCGGAAAAGAAAGCAAAAAAAGGAGACCCATTATGATATAAAAAAATTATTGCCTTTTTGCAAACAATAAATCCGCAAAAGGTATCTAGAGAGCTGGGAATCACCCTGTATGTTCGATTTAAATGTTTGAAAAGTACATTTCATTGCTTCCAGAACTCGCTGCTGTGATATAAAGGGTAATAAAGCAGTTTGGCTTCTCTTATAATGTGTGCTGAAGCTTAATAAAGACCAAGCCAGAAATATTAATTTTTTGTCTCCTTGAAAGAATATGAACGTTATTTATATATTGTGCCAAAGAAGACGAGTATATCTGCGTAATTTGTCAGTAAACCAAAAACATCACTATCGCACATCTTATTATTTCAGTTTTAAAATATTGTTTAATATTTTTACTTCACAAAGATTGATAGAGGTAAATTTATTAAATTTTAATCTTGTTGATAGTTTCTTTAGCTAAAGAATAATTTTATAAACGATTTATCTTCTTAATTCGTATAAATTTACATTTTATTTCATAGTTTTAGCGAATTTCCCCTATAGGAAAGAAGCTATTACCGTAGGTCTCATGGTAAGACCTAAGCCCGAGACCATGATAACTTTTCATTTTGTGGCCACCAGAAGCAAAAAACACCATTCGTTCGAATTTTTATCTATCTATAATTTTTATATATATATATATATATATATATGTGTGTGTGTGTGTGTGTGTGTGTGTGTGTGTGTGTGTGTGTGTGTGTGTGTGTGTGTGTGTGTGTGTGTGTGTGTGTGTGTGTGTGTGTGTGTGTGTGTCTGTAAGCACGATAGCGGCCGTAAATATGGTCCGATCTTAATGGAATTTGGTACAGACATGTAAAGTGGTAATCAATTGGACGAGTTCGTAAACCAGCCTGATCGGACCATCGGAAGGGGGGGTAAAAGGGGATAAACCCCCCCAAAAATGGGTTTTTTAGTTTTTTACATAGAAAAATAAAATTAATCAAATTTTTGTTGGCACCATTGAATTCAGCTCAAAAAACAAACAATTAAGTATTTTGAATCATTGCTCTATCTCCATTGGTTACCGAGATAGTGAAAGTGGTAAACACAGTACGTTGTCCCTATGTTAACCTTATGGGGAATAAGTAAAATTCTATATCTTGCTTATTTCTCAACGTATCTTAATAAAACTTGGTTTGTGGCTTCATCTAGATGAGATCGAATGTATTTTAGTCTAAAACCCCTGAAATTTCCATTTTTGTGGCAGCAAACCTGCATAATCATTCCCCATGGTATCCTTATGGGAAATAAAAAAAATGCTATATCTTCCTCATTTTTTTACATTTTTTGATGAAACTTGGTGTATGGCTTCTTCTAGTCAAGATCTACTAAATAATGAATTAAAACCAACCAGTTTTATCATACCTGTTGCAGCAAACCTGCATACTCATTCCCCATGTTATTCTTATGGAGATTACAAAAACATGTCAAATTTCGCTATGTTGCATTGAATTATGTTCTTTTGCATTTGAAATTCGCTGAGTATGCAGGTCTGCTGCAACGGGTGTATTTTATATTCTTTAAGGACGTTCACACCTCAATTTTTAGACATCAATGTAGCGTTAATCTTTACCTTATGGTATTGGATTTTCCAGAGGCAGTGGGGGATGACATATCGCGGCAGATGTCAGCTGCATGTGAATGATTAATAAACCCTGCGGACCGATGGCTCTGCCATGGGAATGTATCAGTGGTGGTCTCCAGAGTGTGGCGTGGTTCCAGAGGCAGTGGGGATGACATATAGCGGCAGATGTCAGCTGCATGTGAATGATTAATAAACCCTGCGGACCGATGGCTCTGCCATGGGAATGTATCAGTGTTGGTCTCCAGAGTGTGGCGTGGTTCGTATTACGTAAAATATGTCAGGGAGGATATTACGAATTTAGTATGTATTATTTCTTATCAGCACATATCTTTGGAAAATAATATCGGTTCAAGCACTGATTTGATAAACAATTTATCTTCTTTTAATTTGTATAAATGTACGTTTTATTTCTTAATTATTGTCTATTCTTTAAGAGAGGCTTTAATTTTAAGTTGGATACTTATGTTTGAAAATGAACATAAAATATATACTTGATAAGAGGGAAAATTTGTTTTTCTCAATTTATAGGCAGTTGAAATAAAAAATCTGGTGGAATCAAGTAATTCCTACTTATCATAATAAGGAAAATTTCAGTCAGGTATTTTATATTTTCACAAACAGAATTTAGTATCGAGTTTTAAATCAAAATAGACTCTCTTTATTGAAATATTCCTTCCAAACTAATACATGTATGGATATGGTAGGAACGTAAACTAATTATTGTCCTGGAACCAACTGGATTGTCTTAATAAGCTTGATTGACACAAATTCATAAAACCAGTTGATTTTATTTTGTCGACCTTTTTTATGATGCACAATTTTTATTAACGTCATTACTGACCTTGAAAAATAGCAAACTAAATGCGAAAGATCGCTTATTTCTCGACATAAAACTTGGTTTTGAAGCTTCATGTAGGTGAGATCTAATGTATGTTAGTCTTTCCACTTTATTGACAGCAAATCTGCATACTTATTTCCCATGCTATGCTTATGGGAAATAAAAAAAATCATATCATCCTTATTTCTTAACATATTTTGATAGACCTTGCTGTATGGCTTTTCTAGTTCAGATCTCCTAAATATTGAATTAAAACCACCCAGTTGTAACATACCTGTTACAGCAAACTTACATACTCATCACCCATGTTATAGTTATGGAATTAAAAAAACACGTCATATGTTTGATTGAATTGTGTTCTTTCGCATTTGAAATTCGCTGAGTATGATCATTTCTTAATCTTAATCATTCTTAATCATTCTTTTTGAGACAGGTACCTCATGGAGGACGTTACCCTGAATACAGGTCTGCTGCAACAGGGATGTTATAATATATAAACCATGCTATCCCTTACTGTGGGGATTGCCAGATACTAACTAATGGTGGATTTCTTTTCTCTAAACTAAAGGAATTCACAACTATTTTTCGCAATAAAAGATTGAGCTTAGGACTGAGGGTTTCTTTGTCTTAGCTTGTCTTTGTTAAAGCAATTCCAATCAGATACCGTTGGCAGATCACGCTACGATTGATCTCTGCCTTGCATCTACTGTCTTTCAGTTAAAGAAATATCTCATTGAACTACACAATTTTGCATAACTTACAAGCTTAAAATTGGTTGTTTTGCTGGTATAGAGTATTTTATCTCAATTTTACGCACTAAAAAATAACAATAAAATGTAATTAATGTAATAAACATCAAAATGGCGACATTTTTATTTTTTTTAACTTATAATTTAAAAAATACGGTTGGAATGACTATAAAATATTTTCAAGAGACAGTAACATGTATATAAATTAATTCCATATAAATTAAATTAATTAGTTACATAATTTTAATGTGTTTAATTTTATCTAACCTTGGACTGTACAACATTTTACGTTATTCAGGGTGTCCAACTTAACTGTGCCACCATTGGCATCTTAGAAGCTATTAAATTTAGAGGAAACTTTAAAAGGGACATTTCACCTCCTTTTCCAAGACAATCAAAAATATGAATTCTATCTCCATGTAAATGGCCGTTTTTTATATGGTGGACATAAATTGTGCGGATGAAAAATGTACAATCCTGTTTTGTTATTCCATTACCAACATGGCAACTCTAATTTAAAAGCCAATGTTAATTTTTCTGAAATTGTAAATTCAATTTTGTGCACGTCTAAAAGACTAAAACAAATTTAATGGGATTGTGCATATCTACAGGAAAATACAATTCTATCAGTGTGCTTTGATTTCGCTACGTTGCATAAAGGCTGTGAAAAAGGATTAAACGCTTGCCTATTAATATATGAGTAATTGTAAACGCTGAGCGAAACTTCACCAATAATTTAGTACTATCAACTTGATGGCAAAAATACACATAGTACAAAATTTTTTACGTATTTTTTAAAGCAACGATTGTTTTCCAACTAATAATAACCACTGTAATGTAACCCAAATGATCTAATAGACGGGGGAGAACATGGAGCTATGAATATTGCAATACCTGCTAACATAACAAACAACTCCTCTCTAAACATTCATTACTGTTCTTGTAACATCGGAGAAGTTTGTCTAATGGATGTCAGAAAAAATTGATGAAACCGTTACTAGCATAAAGAGAAGTTTTCTATTAACTACTGTTATCTTTTTGTGTAATATCACGGCAGTCCTTTCTTATCACATGTGATAGAGAAAATAAAGGTATTATAAATAACCTACTATCTGCTAGTGGAAAGGAATTATTTCTTATCATTTACATTCTTACTATAACAACAGTAAGATTGGTTTCATAAAATAAATTTCTGGTGTTTCTTTATTATTTTTCTGGTATTCTTAATTAATAGTTATTTGTGTGTTGAGTGAGTAAAGTACAACATTGCCTCACGAGTGAAAATGTTGGCGCCTGAGCTTGCGAGGGTGACAATTTTCACGAGGGAGGCAATGTGCTGTACTTCCGAATACATATAACATCTCCCGCCGGGAAACAACGTAATCATATTACTCCCACTGGGATACAAATTATTATTTTAATCACCCGTTAAAAGGAGTAAAAAGCGTCTAAACACTGCAGGTGGGGGAGGAGATTTTTTGCACTTACGAGTATCTTAACGTTATTTGTGACTTTCTTTACAGCAAACCAATATATAGATGATATAAATGATTTTACCACAGCATCGTTTAGGACAAGTGCCATTTGGTTTGCATAAGGCCTCGCTTGTAGTGTCTGATGCATATATACATTCACATTTGCATTGGCCAAATACCGCCTTTGTGACCGACGTTGTGACTTGCTCTGAGCTACATGAATTTCAAAACAAACCTGCAAAAGATAGTCCTTTAAATGTTTAAAAAAAAGAAGATTTTTCTATAAGTGTTGCAGGGTTGATATAGTGACACAGATGATCTTGGGATAGCAATAACTGATTGGTTAAATGTTCGTTTCCTAAATTCACATATTTGTATTTTTTTCATAATGGACTACTGGCAATATTGGTCTTCAAACGTACCACTAAAACGAGTCATCCATCGAAAATCTTTTTCAATTAGAACTTTTTTTGTAAACTGGCAAACAAATAAGATAATATATATTTATGATTGTAAAGTGGACTAAAGTAAAATAAAGTTCACAAAGAACTATTTGAAAACTTTTACTAGCCACTCATTAACTTGGATATTTTCTCTGGTTAAGATGACTAGCTAAATACAAATGTTTATTGTATCGAAATTCATTCTTCATCTAAACTTGAACAGCGAATAAAAGTATTTCACCAATATCCCCTTAAGGAATCTAAGCATCTAAGACAGCATCAAGTTTGCAGTTTCAAGGATTTTATTATCTGTGTCTTTGTGCAGGTATTGATAATTAAAGACCGAATTAGTGGGTCAGCAAAATTAGACTTATTTCATTAAAAGACCATTATGTTTCGGTTCATTCATTTGTGTGCTGTATCTTTTAAAAGCATGTGTTCAATTCTTCTTGAAGACCTAAAAATTTGTTATACCGAAAACAACAGTAGGGTCTATGACAAGACGAGTATCACATGACATAAAACCCCTTTTAAATCTCCTACACACTCGTGGCATTTTGATTTACCCCCTGGGGCAACATTAGACTGCAATATGGAACAGTGACTGAAGTGAAATGCCAAGTTTACAATGTACAGAGCTTTTCTCTGTTGTTATCAGTCTCCATGGAACACTACAAGAAAGTTGGAGGTGACGGATCACCGCATAGCTTTAGGTTTATTCTTTAAAACATTAATAATCACATCCTGGAGGATATGTTTTACCGGAGTATTTCTAATGTTTCTACCTCTCTCTACTCAGTATTCCTGATTTTACACTGTGATTCTTATGTTTATGCGAAAATACCCGTCCATTGGAGCCAAACCCGCCTAATGATTCAATTTAAAGGGTTTTTACCTCTTTCTAGGGATTTTCAGGCCATCGAGAGTATAAATACCCCCCGTTGCAGCAGACCTGCATACTCAGCGAATTTCAAATGCAAAACAACATATTTTAATCCAACATAGCGATATTTTTCATGTTTTTGTAAGCTCCATAAGAATAACATGGGGAATGAGTATGCAGGTTTGCTGCTACGGGTGTATTAAAACTGGGTGGTTTCAATACAATATTTAGTAGATCTGACCTAGAAGAAGCCATTTACCAAGTTTTAACAAGATATGTTGAGAAATAAGTGAGATATAGAATTTTACTTATTTCCCATAAGGTTAACATTGGGGCAACGTACTGTGTTTACCACTTGCAATATCTCGGTAGCCAATGGACATAGAGCAGTGATTCAAAATACTAAATTGTTTGTTTTTTGAGCTGAATTCAATGGTGCTAGTAAAAATTGGATCATTTTTATTATTATATGTAAAAAACTCAAAAAACCTATTTTTGGGGGGTTTCCCCCCCTTTACCCCCCCCTTCCGGTAGTCCGATTGGGCTGGTTTACGAACTCGACCGAATAATTACTACTTTACATGTCCATGCCAAATTTCATTAAGATTGGACCATTTTTACGCGAGTTATCGTGCTTAAAGACACACACACACACACACACACACACACACACATATATATATATATATATATATATATATATATATATATATATATGAAAATGAACGGAAGGTGTTTTTGGCATCTGGGGACCTCAAAAAGAAAAGTTATGATGGTCTCGGGCTTAAGTCTTACCATGAGACCTACGGTAACAGCTTCTTCCCTATAGGGTAAATTCGCTAAAAGGGATTAAGCATAAAATTTCATCTTAAAATAAATAAATAGGGATAAAACCCCCTCAAATGAAACAACAGTCAGCTGATGCAGTTTATAGGAAATCTGGTACAAACATATGCCTATCCAACAAAGTTTGAAACAACTTATTCAGTACTAGATGCTGTACCCGTTCCTAGTGCAGGTCGTAGAAGGCATTATATGTAGTCAATCAAATTGATACTTTGATTTCTTAGCTAAATCATATACAGCAGCCTTTATTAATTCTACGTGCTCTATGTAGTATCCAAATATGGAAGTTTAAATTATGTTTATTTACCCGAGTGAAATGTCTCTATGTTTTGCTGGAGTGTAGCCCTATCTGCTATGTAACAACCTAAAATTAGGTAACTAGTTCATGACTTGGTGTCATTGGTAATAAAGACTCAAACAAAAAATAAATAAATAACTCACTTACACTTTTACTCTTGTAATAGTGGTAAAATGAGACTCCAGACCCCAGAACCCAAACATGAATCTTTAATCTTCAATGAAAATATTAAATCATTTTATCTAAATAGTTATTTTTACAATATTTTATACTTGACTGAACACAAAACGACAGCAAGAACAATGTCTGATTTATCTACATGCGTAATAATTTGCAAAACGTGTTGAATATCTTGTGAGGTATGTAGTATATAGTACCTAGATTTTAGAGTTAGAGAAAACTTTTCCGTCGAATTTTGGAAGATTTACCTTTTAAATAAAAGTTGCGGGCTTAAAAACAATGAAGGACGGTCAGATAAATGGGGTATTTAAAGCCAGGTCTTGTTCAAACTCAATCTCCTTCACGCACAAACTAAACGTGATTTTTCATTTAAATTTATCTTTATATATTACCTGAGGAAGTTAAAAAGTACAAGACATTACTTGTTAATTTATTCGTCTACACAGTTATTAACTGACCTACACATTAGGTCAGTTTATGGTTTGTTATTTACTATCAATTTATGTTTTGTCTTGCATTTTGCCGTGAAAAACTGCTTAAAACAACTACTAAAATTCAAATAGAATGTTCACATCTTTTAGATTCTAAGTAACGCACAATCGCCCATTGGAAATAACGTATACTAGCAGCCCGCGTCACTTCGTGCATTAGAAACTATTAAAATGGGCTATAGTTTCATGGAGGATGTTATTGGGGTTTTGCATCAAAAACGCATTTTGATAAGGGAGTTTTTGGTATTCAAATTCGTTGAAGAATCAAATTACCCGTGGATAAACTTCTTATGTAGTCGTACATATAACATTAACCTACAACTTTATAGACAATTTTAATAATTATATAAAATTCCTTAAAATAATTTTAGAAATTTTAGAAAAACTTGTTATTTACTTTGTTGTACTACTTTCTTTATTAATAGCGCGGATTAACGTTAGGACGTGACCCGCCCGCGAGGTGAGGCTTTACATACACATCACGTCACGTCACGACACGTCACGTCACGTCCATTTTTTAGGTGAATGGAACCTGTGTAATCAAATGGAACCGGCTAAACATACACATCACGTCACGTCACGTCACGTCCATTTTTGAGGTGAATGGAACCTGTGTAATCAAATGGAACCGGCTATACATACAAGTCACGTTGTGTCACGGCCCGACTCGAATGCTCCGAAGAGTATACACGGCCGAATCGGCCGTTTTGGGATGTGATGTGACGTGACGTGTATGTACGTATAGCCTCTACCAACATCCATTCGGCCATTCGGCTATTAGAAAATGGCAGGTTTCATACTGAAAACTGCCAAAAGTGCTGTTTTTTGCGTTGAAGATTTATATTCATTACATTAATAATTTATTCCGTGATGATTATCACTTATAATGTTTAATCAATGTCAGTATGATGTACCACCTTTAAAATACAAGGGTTACGAATATAGGTGTGAATAGCAAAAGATACAGTAATACCATACAAATAAACTTTTGTGAACCTTTTTAATACTCATAAATAAGTCAAGCTGTTTATTTTTCTACTATGCTAAACAACATCAAACTGAATTATACTCTAAAACAAAAGAACCTATTAGCCCAGAGTCCTGGACTGGACAACCCTATTGTTTTTCAACTTATTTGGAAAAAGCGCTTTACATAGTTTTAACGCTAAGCTCATGGCCGTTAACTTTCCATTCTAATGTTTCTGTGAGTTCATTATTTAGAAACACAGTCATTCTTTGTTTTGAATAAAGTATTTCAAATTGTTTTAATTGAAGAGTAATTAAACATGCAAACTACATATAAATTAATGAGAGTTGATTAAGAAAAAATTTGTTTTCGTTATACTGCTTCAAAAACAGATGTTTTTAATGCATGTTTCCCGGACCTAAATACACTCTTTTTATTCCTAGGAATTAAAAGCTGATGTACTCGATACCAGCTGACTCTTTATAGTCCTAGGACTATAAAAGTCAAAAAGTGCCGAGTACGTCGTAAAATCGAACAATATTCATTCGATTACAAATAATCGAAACATTCATCGTTATTATCGAAACATTCATTGTTGTCAGTTTAATCAATTTGTGAAACTCGCTCATTTCACTAATCGATTATTACATGCGTTCGATACGTCGATAGTTGTTCATTGTTGTCAGTCTACCCTAACACAAATGAAACAGACAATCAGCTGATTGCTTGAAATAGCAAGAACAAGACGGCATTTTTTGAAGGCATCTTTAAAGGGAAACAAGCTGTAACATTTTGGTTTTCTTAAGTAGTTTACGTATTGTATTGAGCAATATAACGAAAAATATAGTTCATCACACGGACCTAAAGCTGCTTTTCGTACAAGGTCAAGTTTTACAACCGAGGTTGTAAGCCGAGGTTGAAATGACCGAGTCACTTTAGGTCCTTGTAATGAAATATACTATTAACTGTTAAAGTCCTTATATTCTTTCTTTTTATTAGCAATATGTGTAATTGGTTATGGTAACTTCTTAGATACAGTACTCCATTAGCCTGAATCTCAGTTATAGCTAGGGATTAGATCTTCACAACGTAAAGCTTGTAATGTGTAATGTATTTGCTCATCTCGCTTTCATTCGACCCAAGCACATATACGATATCCAAGCTCCGTATGAGAATACAAAGAATAAAACAAATCTGCAGCCCCTTGCGATGATGTCCATAACAACATTCACAAGTAACATATTTTGATAGCCTATACCCCTTTTTTTGTAAACATTAGTTTACAAATTTATGGGTGCCCGTGAAAAATGTAAAGCTAAGCAGTCAAGTCTTTTAGCGAATTACCCCCTATAGGGAAGTAGCTATTACCGTAGGCGGCACGGTGAGACTTAAGCGCGGGACCGCCGTAACTTTTTATTTTGAGGTCCCTAGACCCCAAAAACACCGTTCGTTCATTTTCATATATATATATATATATATATATATATATATATATATATATATATATATATATATATATATATATAAATATATATATATACTAGGGGCCCCATGCGCAAATTGCGCATTTTAAAATTATTATTTTTGTTTCTTGAGAAACTCGCCTACGATAAGAAGAAGTAGGAGAAATATTTACTCCATCAGGCGAACACTATGATGGATATTAAAACTTAAATACCAAAACTCACTTCAAAGCCTGCAAAAACTCTCCTGTTTAAAGGTCCTTTCATATGTGTTTTTGGTTTTTCAAGTTTTGTGCGCGTTAAAGCTTTGAACTCGCCGTTATTACTCAAGTTAACCTTTCAAGTGTAATTTAAAGGTCTGACATAAACAAATAAAAGCTTAGCTGAAAAACACACACACATTGTTCATCACATTAGCATTAGGTATTTTAATTTGTCTTCTGGCAAAACAGTAGTATACTGGAAGTTTTTGTTCGCGTATTCATGCCCTAACATCTTCTTTAAGTTGCTTCAAGTAGATAGGTGGTGCAGTGTCCCTCTGATGTTCTATCAGTCTTTGTCTCTCGGCAGTTCTCTGTGTTCTTGACAAAGGTTACGTATGTTTTTCGCTAATCTCATCGACTCGGTTTTCTCTTGCCTTCCACTTCTTTCTGCACCATTAAGAATGATTATCCTACCTTAATTAGTCTACAATTGACAAAAGAGTGTCCCATTTAAGAATTAGTTTTCATCAAATGAATCAAATCTTGTAGACTTTCTATTTTTGTTTACAATCTGACTTAGGTTAAAAATCGATCTAAAGGTAATCAGCTGTTAAATTACAATCACATTTTAAAACCATGTTAACGCAAGTTGCTCAGCACTGGAGCGTTGAAAGCGCCCTCTAGAAATAAATCAAAGGCTTGGGGGTCGAAGCCGTAAAAGAAATGCCAATTTTAATTATCAGTCGCCGGTGCGCTACATTATAAGCTTTAAAATGACACCTCAATCGTCAAAATCGGTTAAGTAGGATGGCTGAAAAAGGGATCTAACAGAAAAACCCTTATTGTATTAAGTATATAGATATATAGGGATATATATCAGTCCGTAGGCGCGATAACTTTTGTAAAAAAGGTCCGATCTTGATGAAATTTGGAACAAACGTGTAAAGCGTCATTCATGACTTCGAGTTCGAAAACCAGCAAGATTGGTTTACTCTCAGAGGGTTTTTTTGACGAAATAAAATTTATTTTCAAGATTTAGTACCTTTTTCATAATTATTTTTAAATTTCATTGTCAAAATTGAATTCAGGTTAAAAAAAAAACAAACAATTTAGCATTTTGAATTATTATTCTACGTCAATCCGTTGCTTAGATATTGGATAATATTTGATGTGGTAAACACAGTACGTTGTCCAATATTATTTTTAATTTTTCCCTCCAAAAAGTATAGTCACCCTGATTTAAGATATTTAAAAAGATATACAATTCTGAACATATGATTAAATTTTCAGGTGATGAAAATTTTATTTGTTTTTATTTTGAATAGTTAAGAGTTAATTGATCAAGATTTTGCAGAAAATATATACTATATCAAAAAATACAAATTATTTTTAAATTTAATATAGAAAGTATGAGCATTTGGAGGGGGGATGTCTTGGTCTAAACTGCCTGAAAATGTAGCATAATATATGGTATGTTTACAATGATGAGGATATGTTTTATTGAAATTGGCTGGAGTTGTAGGTCTGTTGCAACAGGTATTTTTTTTAATTACTGTAAAACTGACCATATGATTGAATTTAATTTTTTTCAAGAAGTTATTTGTTTGTTTTGAGTGTTTTGAATTAATTGATTAAAACAATTAATTAATTGTTCATTTTAGCAAATGATAATAACCATACAACTGTACCTACATTATACAGGAAACCGTCAACTATAGATCTGACTTTTATCACCCCAGAATTATATGTTTTACTTGATTATTGGAAAGTTGGCACAGATTCAATGGGAAGCGATCACTTCCCTATCTTTATGGGATTTAATACTGAACAAATTAGTAATGACCAAACCTTGCCTAACATTAACAACAAATCTAATAAGAGAAATCTTAATAGGGCTAACTGGACTAGATACACAAACATAATTGAAAATGAAGTTAACAAAATGGAAAATCACTATCTAGATCACGTCATAGGTATAGATGAGATATATGAAATAATAAATAATGCTGCTGAGAAATCTATACCTAGATTTAATAAAACACGAAATGAAAACAATAATTTTAAGGCCAAATCATGGTGGGATCAAAATTGCTCTAAAGCAGTGGCGGAGAGAAGGTTAGCTTTCAAGCAGTTTAAATTGAATATGACACCACTAAATTATCACAAATACCAAATGGCTCAATTTAAAGCGAGAGAAGTTATAAAAGATGCCAAAAAACAAGCTTGGGAGAATCTGTGTGCAAATATAGGCAATAAGAAATGTTCACAATATGCATGGAAGATTATTAAAAAAATTAAAAATAATGTTAGGCCTAATAGTTCTGTAAACCCCTTGCAAGATAACCCTGATCTTAAAGAAGGTGTTTTAAAGCAAATTGCTCCAGACTATGTACCTAATAAACCTGAATTGATTCTTATAATAAGGGAGTTGAATAGGCCCAAACATTTCTTAGAAGAAATGTTCACATTCAATGAATTAGACTATGCTTTATCGTCCAAAAAGAAAGACACATGCCCTGGGCATGATGAAGTTTCATACAGCATGATTAAAAAATTACCAAGGAATGCACTCGAGAAACTGTTATTAGTTTATAATCAGATTTGGAATAATGAGATTGAATTACCCAAAATATGGAAAATAACTTACATTACAGCAATCCTTAAACCCGGAACTGACAAAAATAAAGAAGAATCTTATAGACCGATATCTCTTATCCCATGTCTTATGAAAATATTCAACACTATGATAAAGAATAGACTGGAATGGTTCGTGGAGGAAAACAAATTGATACCAGACACTCAATATGGTTTCAGAAAACAAAAAGGCTCTGGAGATTATTTAATTCATTTGATGGCAGATATTAATACTGCCTTATCTCATGAAGAACACACTATGCTGGTATCACTAGACCTATCAAAAGCTTATGATAAGGTTAATATTGCAGTTTTGTTAAGAAAAATGTATTTATTTGGTATCCCTTCTAAGTTCATTTTACATTGTCAAAAATGGCTAATAGATAGACTGATTAATTTAAAATCACCAAAGCCCTCAGAAAATTATTCTAGAATTACCTGCAGAGGTTTACCGCAAGGGAGTGTTTTAAGCCCTACTCTTTTCTCCTTATATATAGCAGATATCAATCATGAATTACCGCAAAATGTAAAATCCCTTCAATATGCTGATGATATTGTCTTGTACTGCTCAGATAAAAGTATTGTAAAATCAATTGAAAACACGCAAATGGCTTTGTATCAACTTGAACTGTATGCCGAAAGATTAGGCCTAGAATACAATCCAAATAAGTGTAAAACAATGTGTTTCTCAAGAAGTAGAGCTTTTCCAGAGGACATAATACATCTGATGTTGCAAAATCAATTAATCCCAGTTTACAGAAGCATAAAACTATTAGGTGTTACCTTAGATGACAAACTCACTTTTAAAGAGCACATTGAAAACGTACAGCGTCAAGGACTAAAGGATATCAATATTCTTAAGGTAATGGCTTGTGGCAAAAAAGGCGCTCTACCTTGTTTTGTCGTACAAATTTATCAAAGTCTTATTCGCCCTAAACTTGAATATGCTAGTTTTTTATTTGGACATATTGCCAATTCTCACCTTAACAAACTGGAAATGATCCAGAATCAAGCTTTGAGAATAGCCATAGGAGCCTATAAAACAACACCTATCATTGCCTTAAACACAGAGACAGCTTGCATGCCACTGAATAACAGAAGAACTCTGCTAACTGAAAGATTGACCTATAAAATACTAACTGATTATGACCACCCTGCTCATAACCCACTTGTATATTTAAATAATATTAGTATGCACATACCTTACTGGGCAAAAAAGAAAAAACCTTTGTTTATCACAACAACTAATACTACAGTAAATATGAACCCAGAACTTTTTAACATCCCTCAAAGAAGGAAAATCTACGACTTTGATAAACCACTACATATGTTAGAAGACATAACATGCAAAACAAACTATGAGTGCCCAATAATCAATAAACAAGAGGTTAATGATTTGAAGATTAGACAACAACACTTGTTTACAACAAACATTACCTACAAAGACCACCTACAAATATATACCGATGGTTCTAAAACCTCAGATGGAGTTGGCGCTGCCTTCTATATCCCAGAAATACAAATTAGATGTAAATATAAGTTAAAAAATTATATGTCTAACTATACAGCAGAACTTTATGCCATTTACAAAAGTATAAAATACTGCCAGAACTTGGAAAATAAAAGCATAGTAATTTTTTCGGATTCACAATCTGCTATAAAGGCAATTGAGGGTTTCAAAGGTCTCAAAAAGAATGAGGATATTGTCCTCAATATAGTGGATTGTATTCTAAAGGATCAAAGGAAATATGTTATTCACTGGGTACCAAGTCATGTTGGCATTAATAATAATGAAGTAGTTGACCGATTGGCCAGGGAGGCAATCTCAGATGGTGAACCAGCTAATGACATTCACATACCAATGTCAGATTTTAAGCAACAAAGACAAAAGTGGCACAAAGAACAGTATGAATGTATCGTAAACAACTCAACTAAAGCACAATGGTATAAATCTATACAAGATAAATTCCCTAACAAACCCTGGTTTAGTCAAACTAATTTAACTAGATATGAAATAATAAATATATGCAAATTAAGATTTGGCCATGCCAGAGTAAACAGTTATCTTTTTTCAAAAAACATGTATTTCACACCCCTATGCCTAGAATGTACTCTTGGACAAAGTGAAACTTTGGAACATTTATTTTGGTTGTGCCCCAAATTTGAATTTTTTAGAAAATCTTACCTTAAAGAAACGTATAAACTATATAAATCAAATTTAATTAATGCACTGAAATCAAATAATGACATAGTCTACAGGGAGATTAATATATTTTTAAAAGAAGCAAAAAAGAATATTTGAAAATAAAAAAAAAGGTGATAACATCTTTGGAAGATCTATCTTATCAAATCTTGGTTTAACGAAATTGAAGATCAACCGTAGAAGCAAAGTGGAATAGTTCACCTCGAGGCTGCATGGTTTTTTACTCCTTAGCCTGATTTGTCAAAAAAGAATAATAAAAAAAAAATTAATTGATTATATGTTTGTTGATATTTATATAGGTACTATAGCAAGATTACAGTTATTGAGAATTAAAAGACAGAAATCGGGTTTCGGAGCTCAATGATAACTAACTCCAAGAATATCTTTAACCCGAGAGTTAATTCGGGAGGCATGACCCGAACACAGCAAGAGCCGAATTCAATCGAGAAGAGAAGAAAAAACATGTAAAATGTGTCTGCACACAGTACCCACCACTACCCAAATACGAAAATTCTCCAAAATACCTCGGTAGCTCCTTGCATAAGTCCAAAGATAAAATTATCCTTAGATTGAGATAACCCGAAAGTCAAGAAACTTATCCACGAGCTCCGAAATCCGATTTTCATTCTAAGATTATCTTAGTCCACGGGTTAACTAACTCCAGGTTAACTATCCCCGAGCTCCGAAACCGGCCCTAAGAATTATATAAAATACAAAAGTGTATGTATTACCAATGAAAACAAATGTGGTCTCTTTGTTAATTTTCTTCATGTTCAAAGCTCATGAATGATTAAACATATGTTTTTAATATATTATTTACTCAACGTATCATTCAAACAATACTTTCCTTCAAATAGGTTGAATGCTCACATAGGCCTACAAAGTAAATCCTATGGAAATTCGCTGAGTACACAGGTCTGCTGCGACGGGGGTATTTTGTTATATCCTAAATCAGCGCCAAGGGGAGTTTTTAATCATAAATTTTCAATCTAGAAGTGAAGGATAAACATTATTTATTATGCACAGTGTTATCGTGTTATGTGTTTTTTAAAGAACGTTTTCCTTCATTGACTGAATTAAGAATCTATTCCTTGAATTAGGCGGAATTCTATTTTCTGTTAATGGTCTTAGCAAATAAATCAGTTGGTATTGGTCAGTAAAAAGTTATCATTTCATCCACTTAATATAGACAATAGTTAGTTACACAACAGATTATCCTTCTTTGATTTCCAAATAAAATACGCAGCGTTGGCTAAGGCTGCATCCAATTCTGACATAGTAATTTAATAGTGGATAGTTTTACACATTTCAACCATGTCAGAAACGCTAATACTTGAATGTAGCTTGCCGTTATCATGATTGTAAATTTTGTATAGTAATATCAAATGTCTATTTAACATATTCAATTCCACGGGAGCAACTGTAGTTAGGTCCCTAAGGAAATCATCATGGACGCATCTCAGTGAATCTTTTCATTCTTGAGGTTTTATAAGATTCTGAGCATTGTAGTACTCCTGATTATTTTATTAATTTTAGTTAAAATTTTAAACAACTCTTAACTGTTTATAAAACAGCATTACTCAATAAGTAATCCATCTATTATTGCGTAACTGTTATTTACCTCTGAGATAAGAGGCAGGGGATATGTTTAATATTTCAAAAGAAAGTAGTTGGTTGATTACATAATAGATCAAATAGTTGGGTAATGATAGGTAATGATATCATTACTAAATGTTAATTAGTGCTGTTACTATCTCAAAATAATAATATTTTTCTTTTAAAATTTTCATATCAGTATGGATAAGAAAAAACCTAGATTTAACTTTGATGGGAACGATATAAAATTTTAGCGGACAAATTTTACGCCTTAACCTTAGCATATTACGTGAATCCTTTAATAATAACAAATCAGCACAAATCGTATATATTTTCGTCGATTTTGATGATTACAAACGAAGCTTTAATATTACACTGCTAATCATTTGGAATCAAAAATATTTTTGAAAATTTACAAATAAATATTTTGCAGGACTGCTTTAAAAAATTGAAAAACCCGAATTTATGTGCAATATAGTTATAGTAATTATTTAAAGCACTATAATTAGAGTACCGGAATTTTCACACACATTTCGGATGGTGTTGTTTGGCTTAAATAACTGTCGAATTTTAATAAAAATAGTTTGAGTCATTTTTAAATATAATATTTTTTGTATTTATAATAATTTTAATTGTCCATAATAGTTAATTTTTCTTATTTAGTACTTCTAGAGGCACTGTAATTTAGTACCGAAACGCCAAATTTCGTCAATTCGACCTTTGGTGTCGTCTCTAGACGACACCATATGAATATCCACACGAACGTCGGAGCCATCATCATTCCTCCGGAAACCATTTGATTATTCAGAAAACAAGCACAAAAGAAAATATTTACACTAATAGCTCGAATCTGAACTTTATTACTAAAATAGAACATTCTCCACAGTATACTGTTTGTAAGAGGAGCAAGTAAACATGTGTTGAATGAAAGTATGTAAAAATATTACGAATTAACTTTAACTTTATCCCCAAACCCCCAGCCCCATTACAGTTAAATTTACGATGCAACAATCGGCACAATTTTAAGGAATGAACAAAGGTAAAGTTGAGGTTTATAAACTACATTACATTTCTCTGACCCTTATCAACTGTCTCGGAACAGTTCTGGTGAGTTGTCTTAGATAGCAAATGTTTGTCTTTTATTACAATTCTGCTTTGTATTCATTGTTTCTCAATTTCAAGTTAATGATGCTTTTTAATTTTATTTAAAACCTACATTAATCAAAACAAATATTTAAATTTATATATGAACATTAAGAATTTTAAAAAAAACTTACTTAAGTTTGACATACTTATTAGGTTGATCTCAAACTTAATAAAGCAGATAAAGATAGGAAATTACAGACATAATTTCCGAAATTTGATTTCCAGAATCTTCTTCAGCAGTGTCTATGTATACTTTCTACCAGAGATAAAGAATTTGGTTCTACTCTTTACAGCTTCAACATTACAGCCACTTTCATTTTGTATAATGTTTTCGGTTTAACACAGGAAAACCTCAACATACAACCAAGCAAATCGAGCTAAACCATTATTACTTTTACCTTAAAGTACTATAATCTGACTGATATCATAAGTATATATTTGCAAATATACTTCTACATTAAGATCTTTTTCGCCGCTAGAACCTTAGCTACCAAATTACTCTTATTTTGTGAAAGAATATAAAATAAATAAGTAATTTAATTGAACAAATATTATGCTAGTAGACTTAGTTTCAACCGGGAAGATTCTTTCCATTATAATGGAAATAACGAATTCTTATATTTCGTCCAATATAACCTTTCGAATATAATTAAAAACAATATGAAGATATTAATCTACTTAACCAAGAAAACTGCAGTTTTAAAGTGACGACGATTTCATAGACACTGGTTTAATCTGGGATATGACAAAATTTATTGCCAGCACTACATTCTAAGGTATTACAAATCATGAAAAACTACATTGTTATTGGCATTCGAAACAGTTCAAAGGTTTAAGAACAAACAGAAGTACATTGGCTGGATTTTTACTGGATATTAAATTACTCGGTTGCAGCTTGGCTTGCAAATGCAGCAATCTGTGGTTGACCTTAAAGACTATTTCCAAACCATGTTCATATGTTTAGTTGTAAGCAGTGAATTTATTTTGGACTGGTGTCGACGGATAGCGCCACTGTTCCAACCTTTCAGTCCTTTACCGTACTCAAGTGAACCCTTTTCTTGCGATTATGAGACGTATTGACAAATCTACATAAAAATACCTTTAATTTAATACGTTATAAGCACAGTCGTTATTGAGTTTTGACTTAAAAAAGAAACCCCTTCGCGTATTAATATAAACATTTTCTAAATCCGTCAAAGGCACGTCTAGAGATTTTTTTATTTAATAGCAAATATGTAAAAGCATATCATTTTAGGAATGCTGCGAGGAAAAATTTAGAAATTTGTTAATAGTATAATCTCTGATATATTATATATAGATTGTTGTTTATATATTTATTTATTTATTTATTTATTTATTTACTTACTATGAATATAATTTAGAATTAGTGACATAGTATTTTGTTCATTTAACAAAACTTTGACAATAAACAAGACTTTTTTGTTTTTTGTTTATCAATAAACGGAATTCGGGTTCAACTAAATGTTTCGCCTAGGGGCTTTACTTTTATATCAGAGAACTAAAAACGCTAGAGGGCAATATGCAAAGAAAATATGCAATATGTTAGAACATAAAACTGCAGTTAGGCGAGAGCTCTTGATATATGGCTCATAAAATATTTACTACCAAGCACGAATGTATTTAACAATGAACACTTTAATCTAAAGAGGCAATATAATAAAGAGGACGAGGGCAGTTTAATCTCCCTAGTTCACGTGTTAATTTTCCCTTGAGACGACCAAAACTGAGGCCACCTTAGAGGGAAAGGGACAGTTTCTCCAGGTTTAATCGGACTATTTAGGACATGCGAGGTGAGGAGGAACCTCACCTTGTCTATTTTGAAACATTATAGCAAAAGGTTACCCTTCACGAAATTATCAAACGATTTATGTTGCGACTTAAAGGGCCGTTGATTTAACTCTGACTTCTAAAAATTACAATTCATTTTTAGAAGTCAGTTGATTCATTGGACCTAAAAAAATCTCTTAAATACAATTATTTGAGAGATTTTTTGTATTTGTAATTAAGTTTCAAACCACTATAGTGAAAGGAAATATAATATGAAAATTTACTCGCATGGATTAAAATCTTTATAGCTTTAAATCTTTAAATCTTTATAGGATTAAAATCTCTTACCTTTAAATCTTTATAGGATTAAAAACGTTATGTAAGAACATAAACTAAGGCTAATACAAGTAGAGCCATACTATCTTAAACATACGGTAGACCAAAGTGAGTTATCATTTAATATTCAAATTAAAAAAGACAACTCAATACTCAACTATTAAAATTAGGTATTCTCTCGAATGCGTGGTCTATGTAAAAAAAGCCTGCCCAAATGAATTTTACGTTTATTTCGGCTTTATATTAAGTGTGTTCTTTGTTTCGTGCACACTATTGGGATCTCGTAAACTATAAGAGATACAAGGAAGGTTAAATTAAATGCGTAATAGTAGGACAAGTAAAATGGTGGTGAGCAATTGGAAATTTTGTTACCAAACTTGTTAGCTACGCTCAAAAAAACCATTTTTCCCCAAACGCTAAAATTGCCAGTTGCGTATGCAATCAAAGAAAATAGTTGTTTACAAATGATAATGAGTTAAAATGTTCTGGATTTATCGTGAAAAATAGAAATATTAAAAACAGTTCATTTGTAATAAACAGCTGATTGAGTGGAAACAGCTGATTGACGGCGAAAAGCTGTTTGAAGGATAAATTTGCATCTTCATTTGAAACAGCTGATTTGTTTGAAAATAACCTTTACACTGTTAATTAGCTGTTTCCAGTCAATCAGCTGTTTACTATTAATCATAAATCGTTAATTTTTTTAAAGTAATTGTATGGTTATATTAATTAATTATTGTACATTATAATGGCTCATGATGAACTAAATTTATAATAAACGTGAAGAAAAGGGGAACAGGTGATTAGTAGTTGATTAAAAACACCTGATTGGTAGAGAAAGCCTAATTTACAAACAAATTAGCTGATTCAAATGAAGGTGCGTATTTGTCCGTAAAACAACTAACTAATCGCTGAAAATCAGCTGTTTTCAGTCAATCAGCTGTTTAGTACTAATCAGCTATTTATATTTTTCATTTTGCGATAAATCTAGTAGTTGGTGCAAAATCTTAAGGCCCACGCCGTCCATAAGCCCAATGCTAAAATTAACATTAGTCTTACGGACGGACTGAGCCTTAAGATTTGGCACCAGTCATAATTAAATTCCCGTATCTTGAAAAATAAGGGAGTTATGGGCAATTTTAGTTTTTGGGCAAACATGTTTTTTGAGCGAAGTGAATGAGTTTAGTAGAATATTCTTAATTGTTCACCAACATTTTACTTTTCTCATTATTATGCATTACTTTGCTACTTTAACCTTGCTTGCACCTTTTATAGTTTACGAGATCCCTCAGTGTGCAATGCTGCTGGTGCAATGATGCAATGGTGCTGCGTGTGCATGTGCAATGGTGTGAACAAAATAATGAACACACTGTATATGTTATTAGTCGTGTTTGTTTGAGTTGTATTTACATGGATATGATTTGTAAGGCTTTCTCTCTCTCTCTGGATCCCCTAACTACCACAAAATTTGAACCTTAACACTTAACATCGACTGTTGGAGAGATTGTACAAGTTTAACTGAATCACCAAGTATGAAACACTAGTATGAATCACTAAGTATGAATTGATTCACCAACTTCCTGGATCATGGCTGGAAAATGTATTTTAAAAAACCAAAACCCATTTCCTTACTTCGATAAAGCAATTATAATTTTCGTTAGCAATCGTAATTTGAGAGCCTACTCAAAAATCTGTTGAGCTAACAAATAAAAAACACCAATCATAACATCAAAACTGGAACACTAGATTTCCTAATTCTCCCTACTATATAAATTCTTAATCTATTTCGTAAGACCCTAAACACCAGTGGTATTTAAAGGACAACGGAAGATAAGTCAACTTGAATGTGTTGAGTAACATGAAAGCTTTGTTACTGACTAAGACCAGCTGATTCTTTACCCGGATCATCAATTAAAAGTTCAATGAACAAATTATTCTATGTGCGATTGCACGGTTAGTTACCGTGGTGTGATTGTAATAACGATTCGGCCAAATTTTTGCATGCCCTCTAAATGATACATTAGATACATTAGATACATTAGTTGAAATGGCGACCTACCCAGGTAGGTATTTTAAGCCAAGTATGAATGACAGATGAGTGAAGGATGATTGTGGCGCGATCTTGTAGTCTTGTTACTGACTAAGGCCGACATATTCCTTAGACAGGACTGTTAATTAATAGCCCAACAGCCAATGGCAACTAAGGGACCTACATTTTAACGTGGGATCCGAACCACGATTTCGCCTCGGTTAACAATTTACGAACTGGTCTAATTATGTGGATGGTCCCATGAACGAGTACTCAATTGACGAAGAATCAATAAATACTTTATTCAAGGAGCTTACTAAGTAAAAAGTGAAATTTCCAGTGAACATATTAACGTTATTGGAAGAAATGGATGAAAATGTTTTGGACTTGATTTTTGGCTTTATAATTAATAACAACATTTTGATTTGATCAATGTGAAATTGTGACTTTAAATAATTAATTGTAATCATTATTGTAAATTGTTGTGGGCCTTTCTTGGGTAAACCCTAGGCCGTAATAAAGAATTTAAAAAAAATGAACAAATTATAGCTGAGCCTTGGCCCCGGCTGAGCCCATGGCGTTTCTTTACACGATGGGCTGAGCCCAGAATCTTTCCTAAAACCTTTACAGACATCCATATCCTGTATAGAAGAAAATATTAAGATAATCCATCAGAGGTTTTTTGAAAAGTGTCCGTTATCAATTTGTCATGTCAGCAATTTTAAAAGGAACAAATTGAACAAAATGCAGGTAAAAATCAAAAGTTTTAAACGTTCAAAGGCATTGGAACTAATTTTATTTACTGCATATAAAACCTTTTAGTGTTGAAAGAAAGCTAGACAATTGGATCTTACGACACTGTCAACGATGTGGTAATGGGGCATAAAAGCTCAGAACTTTTTCAGTCGCCTTGTAAACTTGTTCAATTCCTGTAACTTAATTCACAGACTTTTCTGATCTGAGAAAAAACATGATTAAATTTCGACGTATTTATCTCAGTACCCGTGAGTAAATTTGATTTTTTTACTGCAAATAATTTTTTATTATTAACTACCTGATAACCCCGGCTTTTCCCGTTAGATTATTTTCCTCTTGTTGTTTCTTAGTGTTGCATTATGTTATAAACCATAGTGTAGTCATTTGAAATGTTAACCGTTAACCATTGTAACTATTCAAAGCAATTCCAAAATCCTTGACATGGTTCCTTTTCGAACGATCCTGTGCCTAAGTCAAAAAATATAACAAAGCCAAACCACCATAGGGCACATAATTAGATTCCAAGCTCCAATTGCAAGATCAATGGTCTACTACGACGTGTAGTTTTTGCTGCAGCACGAAATATACCAGCACAAAACTCACACTCCTACAAACTTAAAAACAACTGACAAATCTAAGGAATATAATATGTTCCCTATAAAGAAATAAAATCTATTTTTAGGATTAAATACCTTTTTATTATATGTAGGAAAATGTATCTCATTTATTCTACACTCGCACTCCATATTGGTTCTTCTAATATAAGTACGCAGCCTAACATTCTGCGATTTTCTTAACGGCCATAATTTTAATAAATATGATTGTATCATGTTTAAATTAATGTATATTTCCAACGCTAAAGAATATTTTTATCACATTTTTAGATTATGCTTTAACTTTTTTAACCGACTGCTAACCACGATATATACAAAAACGCAATGCTATGGCACATTGATTTATGTTGATAGTATATTACATTGACTTTAAATCAGGATTCTGGCTTCTGAGAAAACCATATATATGTCAACATCCAGCACACTGACATAGCTTCAACCACATGTTTTAATATAAACCAAGCAGACGTAGGCCTACACATGTTTTAATATAAACAAAGCAGACGTTTTTAGATCCAACGCTTTTAAAAATGGCTGATATTTTACGATATTTATCGTTTTATGGTGAATTTCAAACAGTGTTAGTATTTTTCCGAGTCCCTGGCATCAAGACCTTCAAGTTGAGCCCTCTCCCCTTATCCTGTGACTTGACAAACGCTCACAATTTCGGCGCAAAAATTTCTCATGCGTAATCATACATAGGTAATCATATAAAGTCAATTACATACCTTCGCTAATTATTTTGTGGTGATCTTCAGTTGCAGGCCCCGTTTTGTCCAGGCAGGTTGCCACTGTTGACCATCAGAAGCGTGTACCCAGAATTCATTTTTGGAAGAAGAAAGGACAATCGATAAATATATCTGAAGTGGCTAACGATCATTGGCGGCCAGGGGTAATGAATATTACGGTAAAATCATAAGCTGCATGACGAAGACTTAACACATTTAAAGATTAAATTTCACTGTCAAGAAAATTGTACTTTAAAGTTGTTTGAACAAACTTACCTTGGCGATCTTTAAATCAAATATGTACGCTCTTAATATTTTAAGCGGATTTTTTCTTTAGGGAAAAGACCATTATAATAAGGACACAATAATTCACTGAAATTAAAGAAAAACTGAAGAACTTTTCCATTCCGTCATAAGATTAGAAGAGCAGAAGAACCATAGTGCCATAAAATAAATCTTTCTCATATATCAAACCTTTGTAGGCCTACTTGTTGGGGTTAGCCTAAGTTTAAACAAATAATTAAAATATAACGAATGAATAGATGTATTTGGTTAATTTGTTGTAGTACAAGAAAAGTACATAACTGGAGTAAATATACATTTGGTGATTCTCTAGGCAGCTCCGTACTTTAGTCTTCCACAGATTACAATTTTAAAGCTAATAATTCTTTTCTTGTAAACTCTATGATTTCTTCTAAGGTAACACTTCCGTCTTTGTCTTTATCGTATTTATTTAAGAAATGGTCCACTTGAGTTTTATCTGCAATAGGATAGAGTTCATCCAAAAAATTGGCAATCTGTTCCTTGTCCAACTTCCCGGTTTTAGCCCCATCGTTTTTTGTGAACTTCATCTTTATAATTTCTTCAGCTAAAGTCAAGAGGAAGGAATAAGAAAATTTCAAACGGCTTAAAAATTCCTCTTGAGACAAGGTTGGGTTTCCTTTGAAAACCATTTGATCAATGAAGGGATTGAGCAGAGGACTCTCGGGTTTACCTTTAGCAATAAAAAACATCTTTATTACGTTTTTTATTTCGTCCGATGAGGCTTGTCCATCTTTATCTTTGTCAGCCTGCACAAATGCAGCCGATAAATAGTTATTTATAAACGCCTCTGATTCGGACGAAATATTCCTTCTTGTAATAGGCCTACTCGTCTTGGAAGATAGCAATAATTTAGCTTTACCCCTGCTGGATCCAAAACAAACTCTCGGAATTTGTTTCAATATCAAAAACATATTATAATTTGTTAACTATGTGAAATGTATACTTTAAATTTTTACTTGACCATGAAAATTATGTTTATGTTAACCTAAACACCACACAATAACTTACAGTCTTGTTGACAAACAAAGTGATAACAGGTATCACCTTTTACGTATGTAATCAGCTGATGAATTTGTTTTGTTTTGTTTTCTTATTGGTTTCGTTTTATAAAATTCTTGATTTATTTATTTATTTACATATATGTGTATGTAATTTGGCATAAGTGAAATTTCCCAATCTAAACTACAAATTCGACAAGCGGCAAGTGGCAGTTGTGGGTCTCAAACAAGGCCACGCTCGACCTAGAAAAGGGTGAAAATCGCGGGAAGAAACCACAGTGGGTCTAATGTGTGATTTTGAGCGTTACTAGCAGACAGAATGACAGAAATTGAGATAAGGCTTGAATCGGATTCGGATTCTCTGAGCTTCAAAACGCAAAAATAACCAATAATTTCATAATTCTAAGCAATGTACAGACAAAACTCGAATTTTATTTAAATAGAAGATAGATACATTCGCACTTGCGGCGAAATGTACATAGAGTTTAAAAAAACTTCACTGAGGCAAATAAATTGAAAAATAAATATTTTTTATTACAAAAATTATGACTGAATATGGTAAAGTTTAGTATTGATACGTCGAGTATATCTTATGGAACAAGAAAAAACATTTATATAGAACTAAACGGTTCTTACGATACTAAGCAAATGAGTTGGCAACCTTGCTGTTATGGATCTGATTTTACTTCTGACTTCTGTCAATTGTTGAGGTTATTTTGTTTGTTTCCTTCGTTTTACATGAAAACGTAGACCAAAATTATTAATCATTTGATTCAGAGCTAAGTTGATTTACTGTTGGATGCGTAAAATAGAAAAGAATAGAAGTTTTCAAGTATGTCGCGCTGTGTAGTGTTTTATTTCATTATTTTATCTTCAGTTTTATGTTACGTAAAGGTGAGTCGTAGGACTAGAATTTAATAATTATTTTTCTACAGTAAACCATGTCTAAAGATATCTAACTTTGGTATGTAATTATATTCTGGCCTTGAAACAATTGCAGCAAATCAAAATGGTTTTAGTTGGTAAAAATGACAACCTCAAAGAACTTGGTGAAATAATCCCAGGGCTAGGGCCTTGGCCTAGGTAGCTCTTAAAACAGTGATTCCCCACCAGTGTGCCGTGAGGCTTTCACAGGTGTGCCGCGTAATGTTTTAACCCTTGGTCAATATTATCATCATATTTGATGTTTTTGCCTCCGATCACTGTCGACCGAAGAGCCGGCGACCGGTTTCGACCCTACAATGGGGTCATCCTCAGGCGTTGAAAGACATAAATCACTCCGAAGAGGTCGTCAGGTATCTTAAAAACTGCATGCTGACATCGAAGACGTGCACATTTAAAAACATTTAATACACATGTGTGTCCACAACGAAAAACAAAAACAGTTCACGGCGCGGCGGGTATGCATACGTTGTGTCACAGTCAAGACTGACGCTGCTCGCCTCTGTCGTCGTGTCCATCTCCTGGGGGAGGGGGAGAGGGAACTGGGGAGGGGGAGAGGGGAAGGAGATGGACACGACGACAGAGGCGAGCAGCGTCAGTCTTGACTGTGACACAACGTATGCATACCCGCCGCGCCGTGAACTGTTTTTGTTTTTCGTTGTGGCCACATGTGTGTATTAAATGTTTTTAAATGTGTACGTCTTTGATGTTAGCATGCAGTTTTTAAGATACCTGACGACCTCTTCGGAGTGATTTATGTCTTTCAACGCCTGAGGATGACCCCATTGTAGGGTCGAAACCGGTCGCCGGCTCTTCGGTCGACAGTGATCACTGACGGAATAAGGTATTTTTAACCTCTAGAATCAATATTATCACTTTGATTCATATCATTATCAACATTGAAACATATATTTTAGTCATACCAAAATGCAATTTTCATTGGTCCCTTTTCTGTTGAAATGGGCCATTTATATATTCTATACAAATACTACATCATAACAGAACAATGTAGCTGATTTAACCCTTTCAGTGCAATGCAACGATATATCGTTTTGCGTATTTTTCCCGAAAAGTGCGATGGAACGATATATCATTGTGCGTGTTTCATCCGAGGAGCGCTGAGCGACGATATTTCGTTCCGGCGCGACTACCAATCGCGTGTGTTTAAATGGGCATATCGGTTGACTCGGTTGTTCTTTCGAAACAGGGATGATTTCTTTCGATTCCTCATACGATCGAGGCACGATATATCGTTCCTTAGCACTTTTGAGATGACAAAATATTTTTTTACCGATTTTTTTCCCCGCGCACTAGGCTTCGCCCGCGCGGAAACCCTAGCAGTTTTCAGACGAAATGAGTAAAAATCTCTCAAGCACTTTTCGGAAAAAAACAAAAATTTTTCTAGCACCGAAAGGGTTAAATACTGGTATGTAAGTATGCCGTAACTAAGTTTTTATTTAAATCAGTACGCCACAACATACAAAAGGTTTGGAATCGCTGCCTTAAAATAAATAGGTAGTCTTAGCCGAGGTGTCTATAATAAATAATGTTGTCTAATTTATTTTTTTAGTTCAGTGAATTCTTTCCACAGCCAGGTAATTTCTTGCTCTATCTTAGGTCTCATGGTAAGACATAAGCGGAACCGTAACTAGGCCACCCTTCTCAAATTAATTACTTAGGGCTATTTATAAAATGTCTTTTCAAAATGTTGGAAATTATGTGTTGATTTCAAAATTGATTGTTTTTTTGTTTTTATTGTTAGCTGTGGCTAAAAAATCCCAGGAAGTTTAAGTATTTTTGAATTTGTTCTGAGGCTTCTCAGTAAATACCCAAGACATGTGGGTAAATTAGGCCTACTCAAATTAACTGGGAGAGCAAGACGGACAAGAATTTGCAAGCTATTTTTTGTACAAATTTCATATCTGATCCATTACCTAATGGCAGAAGTGCTATTCTAAGCTCCTGAGGGTCAGTTTTGGTAACTAGCCTAACTTCTTGTATTTAAGGTCGTTATTTAAGGTTGCTATTTAAGGTATTTTGTCATTATTTAAGGTTGTTATTTAAGGTCGTTGTTAAGTAGTTTCACTTTGTAACAGTCTGTACCGTAAGGAAAATCAGAACTAAAGCCAAGCCATTGTAATAACAACTGGTATAGGCTATATTGACTTCAGGTTCAGTTTAGTTTGATTTTTCGATTTTGTCAACCCAACTAGGTAGTTAGTCGGTGGCGAAGTCGGTAGCGCTCTCGGCCTCGGAACTGTGGACTCGAAGCGTCGCAGGTTCGAGACTCAGGCATGTCGCATGCATACTTTTAGCAGTACTATTCACCCATGTACTGTACCGGCTGCTCACACCTTGGCTTTGCTTGATAACTTCCACGCTCAGATCAATACTCTATGTAAGCGGGGCAAAGGCAAGGTGAAAAAGAGGCTGCCACCCTCTTTAAAAAAAAAAAAAGAAAAAACTGTCTAATCCTTTATTTGACAATATTGAATAGGCGTATTACTATCGACAGATCATTTGACTTTCCAAACCGATAACCCCGATTCCACACTAGCACCCTACATAGTTGTGGTAAGTTAAGTTTGCAAGCGCTAACAGAGCTTAGATAGCCATGTAGCTGTGTGTTCTGTAACTTGTAGAAAATGGCCAAAAACTTAATTACAGCTTGTTAATAACTTAGTCTAGCAATTAGAAGTTAAGACATCACAGTTAGGGGTGACTCTGCCAATTAAAAAAGGATTTTCATTAAAATTTTAGGATTATTTATAAATTAGAATTTAATGTCTTATAATTTTGTCAAAGTCTCAAATTTTAATGAAATTTCTTAAAGACCCGTAAAGTGGTGCGGTACAGTAATCACGCATTCGACTACGCCTAGTTCGAAAATCAGCGTTATCGGACCATGAATAGGATGGTAAAGAAAGATTTCTCCCCTAAACTATCGTATTTTTAATCATTGCTCTTGAAGTTGATTGGGTATCGAGATACTGATAATGAAATACAGTACATTACCTAAATGTTCAGTCCGTCAGGCTGGTTGTCTGGAACCAGAATACACAATTCATTCTGGGAAAAATCTGACCCAGGATACCTGCTCGCTGGAAACCGGCGCAAGGTGCCTTACGGGCAATCCCCATTTACTAACACGGGATGTTATGTTCGCTGAGTCTGACTCAATCGGCGCTGACTCAAGAAATGTGCACCTTGTATGTACCCTAAACTAACCATCCTTAATCCAGTCTTCATTAATATCTATCGGATTTGGGAATTCTTGAATTAATTATTTACCCGTTCAGCTTGCTTTCCCGGTTAATTTAAATTCATGGGATCCGTTTTGTAAAACATATCTGAATTTTCAGGACCGCAGGGAATATACTCGCAGGGTTGAAAACCAACCAAAATAGAAATAAAAAAGTAAGGTGGAGCCAGGAATGTAAAGAAACGCAGGTGATCCTCCCCACCTTCACATGTTGCGGTGAAAATAGAAACCAAGGTCATGGTAGCCCTTCAACTGTATTTTGATTAGGATTTTTGCGGACATTTGCCATCACTGATTAGTAAAAAACAAGTTTCACAACGTTTCGGGATCTGGAATCTGATCCCGTCTTCAGGTGGAAGAAAACCTAGAACATAACAAGATTAGTAACACATGGCCAGGAAAACCTGGACAAAAACACAGCTAAAACAGATTTGCTGTGTTCACCGATCAGTGATGGCAAATGTCCGCAAAAATCCTAATCAAAATATAAAATCACCATCACCAACAATGAATTTCAAACAAAGAACCTTCAACTGTATCACTAAAAGTGGCTACAAAGTAGCGGCCTGTTACTCGGGAACAATTAATGTCTTAGTTCCAGCTGAATTTTTTGGAACAGGTTAAGATTGTTCAAGGGAACTGTACCAAGGTCCATTCCGCCAATGAATGATGATATCTTCGGATTCATATGGTCCGTCCCCGCATAATAAATTTGCCAAATAAATTTGCTTAATAAATGTACCAATATATATTTTATAAACCTAGAAGTAATTTATTTTATTTATTTTTTTTAGGCACAGTCCTATGAAGATGCACGGTGCAAATGTGTGTGCACCGTTGTCAATGGAACACAGTCCTACAAAAAATTGTATATAGCACCAGTACCTCCCAACAAGTAAGTAGTGTTTCTTTAGCCAATCTTGACCCAGAATCCTTCTGATTTTAAACCAGCCAATGCTCAGTCTTGTACCTGACAAGTTCAACAAGTATAAGATGACTCATTAAATAAATTATGTCATTAAATAAATTTCTCCTTTTTGTCTAAGCATGTTGTTCTCTCATGTTGTCTAAGCATGGTAGGTCGCCAATTCAAAGTAATGTAATGTGATGTAATGTAGTGGAAGAATTCTGCTACTGAGTAGAACGGCTGGTCTTGAAGCTAAAAGTTTTTAGTTGTTGAGTGAACCTATAAGCAACAGTTTACCCAACACCTAAAAACTTTGCTTCAAGACCGGCCATTCTACATTAACTACATTGAAGAGTAGCTCAACTCCCCTCAGCTCCTGGGCTATAATAAATCTAGGTATGTTTTTGGATTGTCCAAGACTGATTCGCGGATGATTCAAGTTTACATCACGATTGTTCTCTTGACTTTTTCCTGTTCCTGACAAGTTATCGTTTTTGAGACATTAAACTTTTTTGGTGAAACAATGTAAAATTCTTCACAAGATTAATTTACAATAGGCAGTGTGTGATTAATTTTGATGAGTAGATCTATAGACTGTTTGGGCCTATCATTCTAAATTTTGGATTAAATATATACAAAACTTTTATACTTTTATTTTCCAGCTGACCTATTTTCTTGTGTATTCTGATAACAAAGTTGATGTTTTGCAGTGACTGCGACGGTGTGAGTGTACCGGTGTTGGACAAGCAGGATAACAAGACTCAGGAACTTTGTCCTCGGTGCGAGTGCAAATACGAGAGTCGCAATACCACCGTCATCAAGGTAGGATTGGAACATCCTTCTTGTTACGATGGAAATGTTTTTCTTTAAAGATCTTTGGGATTGGTAAAATCGTTTGAAATCTCATTGATGACACAGCTTTGTCATATCTTGGTCCTATGCATGAGATATTAACCTCTTAAAGTCCACAGTCGCATATACGCGATGCTATCTGAGCCCCGCCGCCAGGCCACGGTCACGTATACACGCTCTTTCTGCCATGGGGGAAGTTGGAATGCTTCGTTTTACAGTACTTCGGTTACGTCCGGTAATTGTCTGGCTAACTCTGGATATTTTGTTTTGTGTCTTAGCAGACTGAATCACTGAAATTCTTCTAGTTGCTTTGTTGACAGCTGGTCCGTGTTAGTAAACATTGGACCATGACAGACCAAAAACTTTTAGTGGCCTAAGTGATTTACGACACAGATAGTGAAAGTGACGATGAAATAGGTCGGGGGAATTGTGAGTCAGGTGTTAGTTTGTGAATACTGCAACATGTATCTGTTATCAATCTTCCAGTTCGTCCCGAGTCTGCTGGTGAAAAGTAGGTTTAACTCTCAAGTAAAATAATAAATATTTATGATAAATTTATTTTTAAAATAATAAACTGCTGAAAGAAAGGTTAATTATACAAGTTATTTTGGTTTGTATATTGAAGTTACATTCAAAACAGAGAAGTCACGACTTAACTGGTAACTTGAAAAAAATTAACTGGCCTGGGGTTTCACAGGGGTAACAAACTACTTGGACTTTAAGAAAACTATAAAAACTAGAAATTCAACAGAAAACTAGAAAAACTAGAAATTCAACAGAAATATTTTTCTAAATGTTTTATGAAAGGTCTGGTTCATATAATTAATATTGAAAACAAACGAGGTCCTGTTAGCCTGTTAGATTCATCACACAAGTTTGTGAATCTGAAACAAGAAGTTTAGTAATGATGAAATATATTTTGACCGTGTTCATTGAATTAATGCTTTTTTTACAGCTCAGAAATTAATTTTGTCTAAATTTAAGGATCAGTAACAGAAAATATTTCACAGGTGGTGGTGATAATCGTGATCTGGATCATTTCCCTGCTGGTGATCTACATGCTGTTCCTTATCTGCCTCGACCCTCTGCTCAACAAGAGAGCCAAGAGCAGTTACGTGGAACACACCAACGAAGATGTAAGTTGCCCTGACCAAAAGATCCATATTGTCTAGCCTAGTAAAAATGTGTTGTGCATGTTAAGATTGTTGTTTTATTTTCAAACTCCCCTTATACATATGCATTCAGATTGTTTATCCTGTGACGGACTCATTTTATTTCAATATTGTTTTCCTAAAATCTTGGAATGAAAGCAAGAGGTGATTTTAGGATTTTACAATTCTCATACAGTGGACTCCCTCTCGTTTGGAATCATGTGGTTCGGACATTGGTTTGGGCAGCTTCTCGAAAATCATTCGTCGCCAGAAATTAGCTGTTTCTCACAGCAGAAATAGACAGACAACGCATTGTTTGTTACGGATGCCTCAAAACAAACGTAATAAAAATAACTTTGTTTTGGCACAAGATTATTTGTTAAATAAAGACATGCTATTTTAGTTTATTTTTTTAATTATTAGTGGGCCTCCGGTTGGTTCGGACTTTTTTTAGATCGGTCAAGGGTCTGGTCCCAAGAAGTCCGAACTAGAGGGAGTCTAATGAACCAGCATTGTTGCAATTGGCATCAGAATCAAGGCTCCTGTCTGATGTACTCAAATTTTACAATTTAACAATTCATCTATTTTCCCCAAAATTTAGACTGAAATAGAAAGATGAAGAAATGGTTCCTTCACAATTCAATGACAGAAAATTCAAAGGGGATATTCTGGATTGAATCACTCACTAACTATCAGGGTGGTCTTAAATGAAGATAAAAAAAATGCAGTGGGGTAACTTTTTATATTTTTCCAACGTTCAACTTCCTTTAAATCCCTGAAAGTTATTGGTCGTCAGAGACAAGACCACATCTTATTAGACTCTCCATTGATAATGGGGATGCCATGTCCACTTTGCCCCATGCCACTAACACTTATATAATGAGATAAGTAGAAGTAATTGAAGAAGCTTGATGATGCAAGAATCAAAATATTATTAATGTGATCAGGAAAAATTTGAGTATTGAAAAATCAAGGGTTAGGAAATATTTAGTATTTAGTAAGCTCTCATTGTAACCTATACTCTCTCTTTGTCTTACATATTTGGTTATGGCATCAAACGTTGATGTAGATTTTCTTAAAGCATATTCCTCTCCCTTGTGCCTGACCATAAGCCTGAAAATATGAGCCACATGTAAAGAAAATGCTTCAACGATTCTAACAGTAACAACAGCATGCAATTGTGTCCGTATGTTTGTAAAATTTAAAATAATATACACTGCAATTTGGCCTGCAGGTGCTTTTGATAATTAACTACACCATGTAATTAAAAGTGATAATATCAATAGTTTGTAAAATAAGTTGCAACTCTGTTCTTGGACAAACAAAGCAAGTACCGGCAAACATTATTGTTGATTTTTGTTTATACATGAATGTGGAACACAGATCATTAGGAGGTGGTAAATTATATCTCAGTTAGTTATTCCCGAGTTGCAAAACTAAGACATAATTTGAAGGCAGGTTGTAAAATGCCAAATCAAAATTGAATTTTTTACTTTTTTCGTTGGTTGCAGAAGTCTGCAGTTAATGTTCAAAAACATCTACACTCATTCGGGGTAATAATCAATGTACAATAAAATCTTAAAACTTTTTTGCCATTCAATACATGTGTTTACTTTAACTTCTCCTCAGATGCTATCTATAAATACTGGAAGCTGTATCATGCAATAATCATTAACATTTAATTTTTATTCTATCTTGAATTGAAACTAGCTTTTATTGATCCGTAGACAAAGGGTGATTGTTCAACATATTTTGTTTGACTTTTAAGACCTAGCTATAGAGTAGAACCCCAGCCACCATGACCATCCAGTGACCATGGGCCTGGTCGGGTAATAATTCGGCTGGATAAACCAACCTATCGTGTAGACGATAATTTAAACCAAGTAATGATGTATAGCAAATTATCAAAATCCAAAGTTGAGTTTAACTGCCTTTGTTGGGTAATCAATAAAAGTACACATATAAGTATATGTACATTTATACACAACACGAATATACTTTATGTAACAAAACAAATAATACCTGCACCGGATGAAAATAAATTAACTTTTTAGTTTCCAAATTTGATTGTGGCTTTTGAAAAGTTGTCAGATAAACCGAAGAAGGGTAAAACTGAGGCCGGATACATGGGGCTTTTCTGTGAGGAAGAGGAAATCAAAACTAGCTCCTAAAATTTAGATCATATATGGCTCTTCATAACCCAACTTAACTTCTTGTTCCTTCATGGGCTCTATTTCATGGTTATATGTACTAATCACAGTGATAGCAAAATTTAAACTCCTTAGCCAGTCAATCAGGACCACTTGAGAGTAATAATTTAATATAAAAAACAATTTAAGATGCGATGCATCACTTAAAATTATATTTTCCACCTCCGGCTTGTTTCAGGATGAAAGCGGCGGGTTGCCGGCCGGCAGTTCTTCGCACCAGATGGGCGTCCGGGGCGGCAACGTCCTCAACCGTGTCGGCCACCAACAGGACAAGTGGAAGAAGCAAGTGCGGGAGCAACGCAAGAACATCTACGACCGGCACACCATGCTTAACTAGGCCAAACATTTTCAGTTTCTGACACGTATTCTTCCGAATTTATTTTAACACTGCATTTTTGTATAATAAATTGATCTATATTGTTTTTACTAAGGGTAGGCCCTTAAGAATGTAGCATAACTACAGTATTGTCAAGTAACAGTGTTAAACCTGAAAAGAGTTGGTAAACTCTCATAGGACCTTTGAAAGTACCTCTAAAAGTATTGAGAAATATTTTTCAAACCATTTAAAAGCTGTTGTTACTGATGTTTAAACAATTACTGGGAGATCTATTCGAAAATTGTGAATATCCTACGAATAAGTTTACATAATAATATTTTGCATTTCACCTTATGGCTCAAGTAAAATTCGTGTTAATTTTCCACATTGTTATAGCAGTTTATGATTATTATAATTTTTAAATTAATGTCAAACTATGTTTCAAATTTCAAAATTAATAATTTTGTTTTTACTTCTAGCCATATAATGTACAGACCTGATTATAAATTTCGTTCATTACAGTGTATTAGTGTGTAAAGTAGGTCTAGCCTATATTTAGTTTTTGTTTAGGGCTGTAAATATATTTGTTATATTTTTGCATTCGTAACGTTATGTCCAACTTTTAATTTATATTTTCTATAGACCTTTCCGAAGACATTATATTAAGTTCAACTCTTTGTTTCTTTCAATTGTTGAAAAATTAACTACTGTCCTAACTGTAGTACAATTAGATTAAACCATTCATAGAAAAATCCTGTTGGTAGCCGTTCATTATTTTATGTAATATTGGAATAAACTCAATAAATAATTCTTAAATAATTTCATGTAATAGAATCCATTATTTTACCTCTTTTCCCTCAAGTACATAATGAATTAATTTATCTTGCCAATAACAATCCATCACATAGTGGTGGATCGGCGGATCAGAAGGGCGATGGACATTTCGTCTCATTCCAGACATCAGCCCTTGGTTGGACCCCAAAACAAAAAGTTATCATGGTCTTGGACTTAGGTCTTATCATGAGACCTACAGTAATAGCTTCTTCCCTAGAGGGGAAATTTGCTAAAAATATAAAGGTTGAATGGAATTCAATACCAAATCAAAATTCCAGCAGATAAGGGAGCTAAAATTAAGTAGAACAATGCAATTTTGTATCAACCTGCCCTTCTCTTCCCTAGTACAGTACAACTCACTAACTTGACACTCGATACCTCAACAGTCTATGTAACTCCAACAGCTGACAGGAGATTTTCAAGTACGTTTTTTTCCACAATTTACTTTGAATTAGTGATGTGCGATAAGTTTGATTATCACGATACGGCGACACAATAAATATCAGAGGAGTGTATCATATCGAAACCCTGTAACGTATCATCCATATCGTATCGCTCTAAATATTGAAAACACTACCGTACGTATCGAATTGTATCGACCAAAACGTTTAAAATAAAATATAACAGGGAACGAAATAATTACCCCCGTTACATACTCAGCAAATTTATGCTTCAATAAATAATTAAAATGGTGCCTCAAATCGAGATTTTCCTCGTAATTATGTTCAGAAATAAGCATGCAGAAAATTGTCCATAAGAATAACATGGGATAGTATGCAGGTGCTGAGGTGCTGCCATTGAAATATCAAAATGGGGGATTTTGGAGCTTAATCTAAATTAGATGAAGCCAGAAACCAAGTTTTATTAAGATGTGTTGAGAAATAAGCAGATTTCCTATAAAAATTAGAAAATATCGTATATATCGCCTCTATGTGCCGATACGGGATCGAATATCATATTTGGCGATGCGATATGTATCGTTTTCAAAATATCGTATTGAAATATTGTATAGTCTCACATGTATCGCGATATTCCGATACGATACATATCGTATCGCACGTCACTACTTTTAATTGATGAGTGTATTTTACATTTCCTTAAAGATTATTTACTCAAGCAATTAAGTTATAAATTTATGTTACAATTAAATCTGATATGTTTTATATTAAAACCCATTACAAATTTAAATGTCCTGAATGACAACCAGAACAACCTCTGGGTATACAAATAGTCAAATTAGTGAGGTTCCACTGTACATACATTTGCAGTTGAGCCATGCTGATCCGAAGTCATTGTAGTCTTAGCGCTGCAGGTCGAATAACCTTCAGCCATCTATTTTTTTTTTGAGTTACCATGTTTTGAAATAATTTGTTCAGAGAATTTTTAAGACTATTACTGACATACAGCTCTTATCTTATTGCTTAGTGGTTGAATTTAATTTTGTTATAAGTGCAACAAATTTTTCAGTTAATGATCTTAATCTTTTAATTAAAACAGTTGATTTAAACTTCTTCCAAAAAAGGAAATTTTAGTGATTGAGATGTCTGGTGAATAGCAAATCTTGAGGCCCGTCGCTGTAGATGCGCAGCAGCAAAGACGGCTACAGTTTGACAACTTACAAAAGAGCCTTCTACCAATCAATCTCTAGGTCTTATTTCCAAAACCGCAAGACCTAGAATCCTGAAATTTGGCATTTAGGTTCCTCTTAGGCCCTAAATCATCATTCATTAATGGTTTTACAAAATTCCCTTGGGTTTTAGAATACCAGTCAAAAATGCAACTGTGGGCAGGCTCTTTTCAAAGTTGTCGGCCTTTAGTATGCGTCGCCAGAGCGCAGCACTCATTCTGCTCTCAGCTGTCAACAATCGCGTGTTACTACATGTCGTCCTAAAAACATTATCAACAAAGAGAATGTTTACAGTAAAATACAGCATGAGATTTAAAAATAATATTTCATTAGTATTTATTAAAGCATCTTGTTACTCTGTACGATTGACAGGCGAGCTGCCGAATGTATGCAGCCAGGCTAGTACACCGTCAGCTGCCGCTCTCGTTCGTACTCCCACTCCATCGCACCAGCCGCCCCATGCGCGGTCTGGGCCTTAAGATTTGATGTCAGTTATAACTTCATTCTTTTTATCAACCTTACCTTGGTTAAATAACCTAAAATGTCAGTTAAAATAGATACTTCCTATACATATGTCTGAATAAATTATTTGTATAAACTGGGGCGGAGCCCTGGGAGAATTTCAAAATAAAAATAGGCTCATGTCCATCTCTAGTAATTTAATATAGGCCTAATATTTATTTATTACATATGTATATTATAAATTCGGCTCATAGTGTTTTTCTGCTTCTATTGGCCCCAAAACACAAAGTGATGATTGGTCTCAGGCTCAGGTCTTACCATGAGACTAAGTTAATACGGAATGTAACCTACCAAAGGTACTGGACATATCACTTAAAAAAAAAAAACAATACCAAACATTACTTCCAATGTCAGAGATTACAACTTCGTTCCTTGCATCATGTCTCGCAACAACAAAACTGATTCATCTGGCCCAAAATTTTAAGTTAGCCCTGGTTTTCCATTTTTCACTCATCAAAAATATACTTTGGTACTAAACGGAAGCCACCATATTTTGAGAGGTTTTTTACTAGATACCAAAAATAACCATATAATTGGAAAGAACATACTAATACTTTAATTGACTTACTGTCCAATTTTGACATAATTATGATGAGCGGTCTTTATGTTCAGTCTCCCAGGAGACAGCGATGTTGGCAAGGTTGAGCCTTCACTAGCGGCCACACCCGGTCGCCACATGTATGGCAAGCCTTATACAGCACACTGCGGCGGTTAGGGTATCTAGGTTGGGTTATCATAAATATGTTAGTATGACTTTCCTCCTTTTGTTACGAATCGAACAATACCAGATGAGTCATACTTTCTGGGGTGGCAGGTGATGCGCACGCTCCAGTCGACGACCTGACCTTGGCCTACTTGTAAGGGATTTGGCGTGCAAAAGTATGACCATTTGGTATCGTTAGGTTCGTAACGAAACAAGAAAAGCCCTACTAACATATTTATGGTAACTAACATAACCACCGGAGCGCGCTGTATAAGGGTGACCTTCGTATATTACCAAGTACCAAATGCTAGTCTTTTATTTTAGTTAGTATATTGCTCTTCCACTCTTTCTTTTTTAATTGGTCTTTCAAACCATACAGGATATGTAAACCTCTCAATAAAAAAATTGGTAAATTTCTTCATTGTAGGCTACACGAAAAGAGATTTTGAGACAAATTACATTTTTAAACTTTATAAGTTGTAACCAGCAATGTATTGCAAAATCCCCAAATTTTATTAGTTTATACAATCAAAAGAGAGAATCCATGATTTTTTAAAGAGTACATTAGTCCTAGTCCATAGACAGATATAAGTTTTTTTCATTACTAACAATAAACACACAGTTTATATTGATTAAAGAGGCTAAGACGCATTTGAATGAGAGACTTAGGTGCTATAAATCTGTGTATAGCCTTCTTGAAAAGTACAATATAATAAAGTAAAGCATAAGTAAAGTATAACATTAAAGATCAATTAAAAGCCCTAACCTCATTTTAGGTTCCATCTTGACCAATTATTCAGAATTTTCTAAAAACATTTCAACCAGCACCTCTAGGCCTACTGCCAATTCAAAACTACAGAATGTAGAGATGGAATCTTGAAGTTTAATTAATAGGCTAGTCATGATAAATTCACCCAAGAGGCAAACCAAACAAGTGAACAATCCTATCATATTTACTGTAAACGCATATAACGTATCCTATTGCGCCTGAACAGATACAAAATTTATGTCTGCAATTAAATATTATTTCGTACTAAGCAGTAGGTGCTGTAATTTTGTTGGTGTAAACATTTCAGCTTTGAGTAGAAATTAAGAATCATTCATTTTCCCCATTTCCCTCAGTCAGCTTCCTTGTGGGCTAAATAAATAAACACAATTTATTATAAAGAAACAGCATTTATTCAAGTGCAATGTGATCAATCAAGTATGCAAAAGCAAGCCTACTTTTAGAGAAAAATAATTAGTATGCTGTAGGCCTACTTTAAAATTTAATTATATTAGTTTAATAACAATACTTGTGTTAAACGAATGTCTGCAACAGTTCATATTAGACATTTCATGTTTAATAAGCTGTTATTTCCTCCACAAACCCTTTAAGAAGTTTACTGAGTGACTTGCAACAAAAAAGTCTAGGCCCCTTGAACATTTTTGTAAACATACATTACCATACCTAATTAGCATATATTTATTAGACTATTTTTTATAAAAACTGATAAAATCTGCTTTATTGAAGCTGGTAGATGAAGTTTAAAATTACTTTTGTCTGCATGACATGAAATATTATTTTGTATAATTGAAAAATAACATTAGTAACAACACATTAATGCTAAAGCTCATTCAAAATATAAATTTTTATGTTAAATTTTATTTTCATTATGCTAATAATTATTTCTTAAAAACAATACCATCCTAAACAACCACATGACATAAATCACAAGAAAAGTCTTAATTGAGGATGATTCACAGGGAATGTCTCAATAGCAATACAATACAAAATCCAGATTAATTTAATACAAAATCCAGAAAAAATGTCTACACAAAAGTAGTTGTGGCCTATCGCTTGAAATAATTTCATTACAGTATATGCGTTTAAGGAATCAAATGTGATTAGTCAACTAAATATCATCATAAAAGTTATTAACTTAGGCTAAATTAAAAAAAAAGAAAGGAAAACATGAATTAAGACACAAACTGAAGGCTTAATAACTTACTAGGCTACCTATTTTTGAGTTATTGAATTTGATCGAGTAAGGCATTTGGAGATACAACACAATAAAAAATTAACCGAGTTAAGTAATTCAGGAAAAGTAAAAATTAGATACCGTAAGAGAACTCAGAACATTAACAAAAAAAAAGCTTACTTTTACAACTTTCTCCAATGAATACAAGTTAGTGAGCTATATTATTTACATGCCCATACTGTCATTAGGTGAACGGATGTCATCGATCTTTAAAATCATTTTGACCAACTGAGTAGCAAGGAGTATCTGTTGCTTCTTGCTTCGAAGAGTTTCGATTACATGTTGTTCTTTCATGTCATTTGTTCCATTCAACATGCAGTCTATTCCAAGAGCAGGGTTACTCTCTTGAATCTGGCGTGCTTTTACCTCAGTAAGTGTGTGAATAGGGGATAGGCCTGAATTTTCTGCCAGTGCCAAGGGGATGCTTTCCAGGGCTTCAGAAAATGCTCTAAATGCATACTGCTCCAGTGATGAGATTTTGTCTGCCTCCTTCGAAGTAGCAATTGCACAGGATATTTCGGCTGCCCCACCACCATAAACAACACGATTTTCTTGAACCAGATTCCTCACGACACACAGAGCATCATGGAGACTTCTTTTGGCTTCCTCAATAATCATCTTGTTTCCTCCACGAATAAATATTGTAACAGCTCTTGAATTCTTACACTCTTCAATCACCAGCATACGATCCTTTGTTGTACCGAAGCTCATCTCCCGAACCAAACCGGCATAGCCAAGTTTGTCTGGTGAAAGTTCTTCAAATCTGGGGACGATTCGGCCACCGGTTGCTATCGCAATCAGCTCAATTTCTGGTCCTCCGACCCATCGAACTGCTGGCAATTCTTTCTGTAGCAGTAAATGATTAGCTTCATCATCAAAGCCCCACTGACATATTGCCAAGGTCGCACCAGCATTTTTCACTTGGTCAACCATTTCCAAGAATTTTTCAGCTTCATATTGACGAAGAGCTTTGTAGTCTTCTACAGATGTTACATCAAGCTTATGCTTGGTTTTGGGTTTTGGGGGCTCAAACGGGCATGTAAGAATGGCAAGTTTGACATCCTTCAAAACTTTTGGCATTTGAGGATGAGAAAAGTCTTTGTCTACCACTACACCTTTTACAAGAATTGTATCTTCCAAACGGCCACCAACCTTTCCTTGGACCTTGATTAGTTCAAAATTGACATCCTTCTTCTCTAAGTCCGCAACAGCCATTACAGCTTCAACTGCAATCTCTGCCATCTGACGGTGACACTTGTTGACAATTTTTGAACCTAAAGTAGTCATAGCAGTTTGGATCAATGGCTCCAAATTTGACGGATCAACTGGAAAACTATCAGCTATTTCATCCAAATGCTTGACAGCACACTGAGCTGCTAGTTCAAATCCATCCGCTATACGAATGGGGTGAATTCCCTTGTCAAGTAATAGTTCAGCTTGCTCTAGGAGTGCTCCTGCTAGAACTACAACTCCAGTTGTACCATCTCCGATTTCATCATCTTGAGACTGTGATAACTGAACCATGAGCTTGGCTATTTCGTGCTCAACATCCATTTGTTTTAGGATTGTGGCTCCATCATTGGTAACAGTGACATCTCCATCAGGAGACACCATCATTTTATCAAGCCCCTTTGGACCTAATGAGGTTTTTAAAGTATTAGCAATAGATCTACCTGCTAAAATGTGAGACTTGATAGCATCATTGCCAATAAGACGCTTTTGCCTATCTTGATCTTTAATTATTATGAATGGGCGACCATACTCATCGAATGCTATCGATCCGGGAAAACTTGCCATTTTTTGCGAAAGTAAGTAAAACTTGAGGAAAAAACACTTGTATTACTTCTCTAGATACTTTAAAACATAGTTCCGTAGTACTACTTCGTAAAATACGTCTTGGAGTAAACCTAAAATAAAGTAAATAACCTCAACTTTCACACCACACAACCACGAGAATTTGAGGCAGCGAAGAAGGCAGTCAGGGAGGAGAGGAGAAGAAGAAGAGCTTGCTCGCTTGTTCTAGATTCCATAAAGGCCGTTTGCCATTAGTGCAACCAGGTGCAACTTTGTTTCGCGAAACATTCACGAAACCATGTTAAGTATATCTATATAAAAAATGTCGCGAAATGTTTCGGCAGTAAGGCGAAATTTTAGCCCCATTACAATACATTGTTTCACGCGAAATGTTTCAGACGATTTTGTGTTTCGCGTGAAATGTTTCACGTGAAAACTTGCAATAGTGGCATACGCCCTTAAAAGGGAAAAGGAGAAGGAGATTTACCAAGCTGTGCCAGGCTGTACTTTGGTATGAGTATATGAGCACACTATATAAAATTCAAGAATTAATGATAGCATAGATAAAATATTCCCATCTGTGGTGATAGGTAAGCCTAGCTTTTAATTGACTTAATGTCTGACTCGACAAATTAGATTACGTTATGATGCTGTTTAATACGATGGCTATGAAGGGCCACAGAGTATAACTATTTTTTAATCCCGCCGCGTTAAAAAGGCGGCGAGCCCTGTTGTAAAGACGGGGCGCCATGTTTCTAAGGCGGCAAGTCGGCGAGCCGTGTTATAAAGTCGGCGATATCAGCGTTTCTAAGATTGCGCGCTGTTTCTAAGAGAGTACATTGCCTACGTTGGCCAAAACAAAAATAAACAAACTTAGTTTTTTACGAATATAAGCCCAAAATCCAGATGTGCTGAAAACATTGTCAACAAACATCTGTTTTAGTGTAGCACTTGTAGGTAACAAAGGGAAAGTTCTGATGCGATATTACAGCCAGAAGTTCTCTTGCACAACTTAAAATATTATTTATAGGCTTCTTCAAATTGAGCATGTATTAAGACGGAGAGGGAGTGTCATTGATTAATACAACATGCTTTACATACATTACTTATTTCCAGACTTTGAAGGAAATCCTCGGAGCCGTTTTGGAGGTAGTTGTGCAAACAACCAATAACCAACCAAGCACGCACAAAATAATATTGCTCATATAAGAGGATAGGGAAGGATTAACAGTACCATTATAATCAAATTTTAAGTAGATAGGTCCAGAAGAAGCCTGTAATTTAACAGTTCAGATGAAGACATAATAATCTGCCAATTAGTTTTCCTCCCAATATCTAACTGAAAGTAGCCAGAAAGGCATTTACTTTTAACGGCACTCTTCATTCTTGTTCTGTACCACCTCACTCCTTACATAGTTTAATATAACGACCACAAAATTTAAAATAAGATTATAGGAAAACTTATGGGCCAATGTTTGAAGGGGAGTGGAGGAGGAGACATAACAGAGAAATAAGACCTTACAAAGGATCCGGTTGTAGTTTGTGAATTTAATAGTCCATGTAGGCAGGTTAAATGCTAAGTCCATCGACCTCTAAAAAGATCTCAACATTAAGTTAGTTATTGAACTGGACATATTTTACTCGCTATTGATGTAGATTTAATAAATTCCAACCAGAATTTTCTGAATCCTGTACATTTTTTAACAGCAGTAAATACACTTTTTAAAATATAATTCTGAAAGTTCTAAAGCTGGATGTTCTGCCCTAGATTCTTACAGCTTTGTACAACATAAATTTTCTTAAACCTAATCGTTTTGGAACAGCTAAAGTTAAAATATTGACTCTAGACGTTTTCTGCACTCACAGTACATTGATTTAGTTAGGTTAAATAAATTTCAACTTATGCACGCCAGGAGGCTGGCTAGAAAACTAGCTTTATTTTTAATTATGATTTACATCCATTTATGAGAGGAAAAGAGGAAGCAGAAAAATGTGAGAATTAATACTTTATTTTCAGATTTTACCCATAGAATTCATTTTTCGAAAAAAAAAATTTTGAAGCCCGAAGCCTGAGGCCCCCAGCGGCCACCATGTCCGCTGTTAGGGAAATACAGCCCTGTTTCCTGTTGAGTGTATTTCATATTCCCAAACTCTCGGAAAAAACCAGCCCCTACTGGAAAAACATCCTGCGGGCGCCCTTGTTCCCAAATAATAAATCATAGTACTTATGACGTGGAATTTAATCACAGTATTATTTAAATTTGGATGATTGTAAAATTTCATGGGGTGATGAAAGTTCTCCTGTATAGGTAAAAATTCAAACAATCACATTTTGAAAGTAAAGTTCGGAACAAAATAAAACAATAATTGGAAGATTTGTTGTATTTTTTATTTTATATTAACAAGTTACATAGTACATACAAATATTATATTAATATTTTTTTAAATTTATTTACATATTTTATAAATCTATAGCCTAATAAGGTAATGATCACAATTGATTTTAGTATGATGGAATGATTTATACAGTGATATGACTGCCATGCCTGGAGTACATCAAAGTACCGGTAACTCGCAACTTTTCTTTGGCATACATTCTGCAAAGTTGGCAGCAGATTACAAATTGTACATGTAGAACAAATGATAAAGTAGGGATAGAGTTGTGCGCTGATTTTACAAATTATTTAAAGAACATGATAACTTATCTATAAAAGAAAAATTAATGAAATTGCACACAAAGAAGCCAATGGAAAAACAAAACAACTATCAGAAACGTTTAAAAGCCATTAGTAAAAATCGTATAGCTAAAAAGATATTTTCAGAGTTATTTATTCTGAAGCACTTCTATAAACATAGTTGATGGTATAAACTAAACTAAAATATTTTGACACTAAAATAAAATCAAATTTGTAAATATTAAAACAAATACACTTTAGAGAGTACATAATGAAAAAATAGTACAAAAATATTAACACTATAATTTTATTACAACAATGAATAGATCAATGTTTTCAAAAGTACACAACCTTCAATTGATCAAAATATTAAACTAAACACCATTAAAATTTAAACTTCTGATGTATAGAACGTTAAAAAATTTCTTAAAGAAGTATTTGTAGAATTTTTTAAGAAGAGGATCAAAGGACGAATATTAAATATGATTTGATTACAATTCACTTGTGATTGACTGATTTCAAACGATCAATTGAACTATACACTTTCTTGACAATTCCTTAAATCCTGATCAAAAAGCTTCAATTTCTTGTATGAAAGCTAAATTTTTATTGGCACAATTCAGTGTGGAATCACTGCTTATTAACACATTTAAAAAATCTTAATTGGGGTATATTGTTTTCTAAATAAATAAATTACTGTTGAACCAGAATTAATTTGGTTTTGACCATAAGGTACTACAAGAAATAATAACCACTTAACAAATTGATAAATAAATGTGATGTGTATAAAAAAAGGTTTTGTGCTAATTATTTACTTGAAGCCTCCCAGACCACCTGCACACCACTTTTAATTGCTCCATAGTTATTTGTGTGTTGAGAGAGTAACATGAGTGAAAATGTTGGGGCCCAAGATTGCAAGAGCGACAATTTTCACAAGAGAGACAATGTGCTTTACTCCCGAAATACACACAACATTTTTTCCCCCACCTGCAATAATGAATACCCAATCTTTAAACATCTATTTCATTAACTTAGTAATTAACAAACAATATCCTTTTTGTTTCAATCTGCAATTAGTGCATCCATAAGAGAAGCTACAACAATTCAAACACCAGTGATCAGCTGATTGTTGCAACATTCTTACAAGCTTAATTTGTTGACGTTGATACAGCTGATTGTTGTCAATGTTATTCTTAAGTGATTATTCTTGCCACTTAATCAGCTGTTAACACCTGCAATCTGTTGTATCTCAACATATTTGCATGACTGCGTAGATATTTTATGGGTTTAGTTTGTCTCCCACCTGGAGACAAAGTAATCACTTTACTCCCGCTGGGAGACAAAATATTATTTTACCCACTCGTTACAAGGAGTAAAAGGCATCTAAACATAGCAGATGGGGGGAAAATATATGACACTCACTAAATATTTAAAGCTTGGTTAAATCACCTCTACCAATTGCTCAAGAGCCAGTTTTATTTTTTTTCCCAGAACAATACTAAACTTCAGCCGGAAAAATCTAACATAAAGGTTCTCTTAACTGACCTCGGACTAACTGACAATCTTTCGAGCTTCCATTTCCAAAAACAAACCTCCAACATGGCAGCTGATGTCCAATATTATTTTGTAATTGACCTTAAACTTACAATAGGTTGATCATATTTTTCCATAGCAATTCAAATTAAACAGTTGCACTTGTTATATCTGTGTTGAACAGCCATAAACTGAAGCTGCTAGGTATATTTTACAGAAACAACTTTTAGAGTGTTGATGGCATGCTTCCAAAAAAAAGAGGAAACTAGGCATTCAAAATGGCATCTGAAGGCAACAATCGGAAGATGATTATAGTTTGCACATTATATCTCCAGCTATGGCCACAATGCTATTAACCGAATCATGATATTTTGGTAAACACGACGTTTGACAAACAGCGGGACTGTAGAATAATGTTTTCAGAAAAGTATCCCCTCTCCCCCATAACATCCAACCAGCTTATTCTGCCATATCTGGAGATATAATGCACAAACTGTATTGACTGTTTTTGTTTACTTTTTTCGTTTTTTCTATAAGAGCAGTCCAGCACAGTATGGTACATCTTAACACTGATTATGAATATTGTTTCATCATTGATACCATGATGTTGGAGGTTTGTGGTTTTTATATTTATGTTTTCAATAAATATGTTTGGTTTGTTACTTTTTTAGAACCATCCCTCATTCAACAAGTGATGTGGTTGATCTAGGAAATATTTCTAAGTTTAGGAAGAATTTTTCCTGTACATCATATGTTTTATTTTTAAGAATATTTAACTGATTCAGTGTTATTTAATAACCAATATTGTTTGTTATCTGTCTAAGGCCCAGTCCCACAAAGGTCAGTTAAGAGAGCACCCTGAAGTAAAAATTACATACATGAAATTACAAAGGGCTATTTGATTTGAAATAACAATATATAATAGGAACTTAATGGCAGTTGATCTATTTTATCTTCATAAAAATACTGAAAAAGATTTTTTCATATAACTTTTTTAATGCAACCATAAGCCATAAAAAGTGCCATCACAAGTTTTGGGTGCCATCATAAGTATAAAAATTTGGCTGGAATTTTCATGGAAGTTTTATAAAAAAAGTAAAACTAAAAATCATGTGTTAAACATTTTTTAAATGTATTAATTGAGTATTGACAAATCTACAATATATTTGTCAAATACCACTCACCTAAAATCGTACAGCCCTTACTACTTGATCTAGAACCTTGAAATTTACCTTCCTCTTAGGGCGTAAGCCTCCACTAAGAAAGAATTTTTCAAAATTTCCTCATAGCTACGCGCTGTGGTACCCCTAATTTTCAATGTTAAACTATAGGGAAGCATATGAAATTGTCATGGCATCCTAACGAAGTATGATAAATTAAACAAAACATTAAATAAATAATGAATCCAAGAATTTTTTTCTGTTTTCCCACGGGTAAAACCAGGTTCATCAGCAAGTACATTTAATAATTAAAAGTATAAATAAATGCACTTTTAAAACATTCTTTTTACATTGCTCTCATAATAAACATCACAATAAAACACCATAATAATATAACATTTTTTAACTTAGCATCAAGATCTCTGATGACAAATTTATACAAAGGTTATAGGGTTGCTATCTTAACCCCCTTGGAATGTCTTACATGACAGAAATGCTTTTGTTCTTCACAAAATTATTTAAAATGCCTCGCTAAATATTTCATGTTTTAAAGTCAATCATCTATATTTTTTATGATTGTGCATGTCATATTTGCTCACAAAATATCATACATTTTTGTTTAAAGCTTTAAATCAAGATCATGATTGAGAACAAATAATTTATTACACATAAAAAACAAATTTAGGTATTAAGATACAGATATTATCATAAAAACAAGTTGCACTTGCCAAAAAAATGTAAAAAAATAATAAAACTTTACTAAACCTAACTTAATTTTTTTAATGTTTTTTTATAAAAAACACACGATTAGAATGAAGAAGCTTATTATTAAAACTAAGAGTAAAGATTTTTCATACAGCTATCGATTCCATCATAACTACATTATTGAAAAGTAATGTATAGCTATTTTTACATTTAAATTGAGGTATTTACCAAGTAAATTAAAACACTAATTTATAATCTTCACTCTGACATTATGTGCGTTACTATTTTACAGGCTTACGAAAATATATATGATTACCACTAAACATTAAATAATCTGAGAGTTTAATGGTTAGTTATAATTAGTTTCAACAAGTTCAATAAAAATATTTTGATTTGTGATTGTGTAATACTGCATTATTTTGTTTTTCACAATTCTCTAAAAGGAATTACAATTTCTTAAGAACAATTAATCAATTTTTTTGAATAGCACAGGAGTTTATTTGCTAAATCAGGAACAAAACTTTTACATCAATGAGTATTTTTATAATTCCATTAAGGGTGTTTGGTCACGAATTATTTTTCCAATTTGTTCTCTTAATTTGTTATTATTTATATTGAAACAATTCCAGAGAACTTTTACTACACAAATTTATGTAAACTGCGAGAGCTACTGAGGTCTGAAATGCCAATGTTGGGGCAACCCCACTGGAAAAATCTACAGAGCAATACTTAGGCTAAGGAATTTTTATGATTTGTAACTTGAATCTAACATAAAAAGGAAAGTTTTTATTAAATTTATTTTTTGTCTTGTTCGAAGAGAGTATTTTTCTTACTCCATTTGAAATGTTACATATTCAAAAGTATTGTTAATTTTAAGCCCTGTAAGTACGCTACAAAGTCTAAAAAAATTCATACATTTCTTAAAACTTCTCCCTGTGGAGTTGTATCGAGAAACTTAACTTGGTGCCTGCATAATTTGGCTAGGTACCTTGCATTTCAAAAAACACTGCTACTTGAACATTCCTACCTCACCCCTCAGGCAAATGCACTATTAATAAAGGAAAAAAATATCAAAATTCTCAGCCAAACACCCTTAAAATATTACGCACCAGTAACATAGAAGACTGTATTTTTTAACTTCAGTCAAGCAAAACATTACAAAACATACTAAACGCTTAAATTCGCTTTCCACCCCTTCCCAGGTACTTGAGGACCTACAATCTATTCGTTTGACCTAATCTACAATATTTAATTTGAGAAAAATCGGAAGTGCAAATCTCTACACACTACCAGATTTTTAATGGAAGAATGTTTGTTTCACATAACTAAATTATCATCTGTTACTTGAAACGAGGAAAACTATGTTTTACAATAATGTATCACAGGCAAACCTCATTTAATCTTACTCTTTAAAAATCATTTTGGAGAAGTCACCAAAATAAGAGGAAGAAACCTTTAGCTGAAAAATCACTCTATTTATATAAAAAAAAAACATGAAAAAATGGTACATGAGAGCGACATAAATATGAGCAGCCTGGAAATAATATTCCTTACCAGAATTTACAACAGCACTATAGCAATTTATGGGATTGAATTGGGTACTATTTTTAAAATCTTGGTTCTTTCCAATTTTTACACCATGTAACAGGACCAGGCGTACAATCATTCCATGTAAAGCTCTATTTTATGCACAAAAATTTCAAATAATTCCTCTAACAAATACTTTTACCTTTACCAATTAAATGTACATGTGTAGAAACATTTTTAATCATCTCCCCATCTAGATCAAATCTAAAAGTTTCAAAATTTCAAACAAAGAATTTTTAATTTCACAATAACTATACACTCTTGAAGAGTACTTTTAATATTAAACAGACTTCTTTTCTTTCTCTCGCAGATTTGCTCTTTAATTTGTTATCTTGGTTATGTAAGATAACAGATGTTACAAATTAGGTTAAGTTCCAAAGTGGATGTGTCACATGTTTATCTGTGAAAAATCACAACGATGTAGTAACTTATTTCATTTCAATTCCTTTCCTCTTTAACAAATTTCAAATAAACTTTAACAGCATCAGCTGTTGATGGGCACATATATTTTTTACCTCTGTTTAAAGACATTCAAAATTTGTTATAACCAAATATGTCTCCGATTCCTTCCTAAAAAAGGTCCTTCCTCTTACTGTATAAGCGGGATCCGTAGCTGTTACAGTGTTTATATGATTTGACTTGTGTCTTCAATCCTTAAATCGTGTTGTAGTCACATTTCGGCGCTCGGCAATCCTCAGTAACTTATCACAAAACATTGCAGGATCACTTAATTCCTTATCTTCATGCCTTCTTTGTAAGAGCTGTGTCAGTTTATTAAACTTTTTTGACTTTCTACACATAACATCAGAACACGCGATACAAAAACATTAAAACTAGGACGTTCGCATGCGTTTGGGAGCAGGCTCTATGTGTGCGCACTTCCGAGTTTTTAGCGAATTTCCCCTATAGGGAAGAAGCTATTACCGTAGGTCTCATGGTAAGACCTAAGCCCGAGACCATGATAACTTTTCGTTTTGGGGCCACCAGAAGCAAAAAACACCATTCGTTCGAATTTATATATATATATATCTATCTATCTATATATATATGTGTCTGTGAGCACGATAGCGGCCGTAAATATGGTCCGATCTTAATGAAATTTGGTACAGACATGTAAAGTGGTGATCGATTGGACAAGTTCGTAAACCAGCCCGATCGGACCACCGGAAGGGGGGGTAAAGGGAGAATAACCCCCCCAAAAATGGGTTTTTTGGGGTTTTTACATAAAAAAATGAAATTAATCAAATTTTTGTTGGCACCATTGGATTCACCTCAAAAAAACAAACAATTTAGTATTTTGAATCATTGCTCTATGTCCATTGGTTACCGAGATATTGAAAGTGGTAAACACAGTACGTTGTCCCAATGTTAACCTTATGAGGAATAAGTAAAATTCTATATCTCGCTCATTTCTCAACATTTCTTAATTAAACTTGGTTTGTGGCTTCATCTAGATGAGATATAATGTATTTTAGTCAAAAATCCCCGAAATTTCAATTTTTGTGGCAGCAAACCAGCATAATCATTCCCCATGTTATCCTTATGGGAAATAAAAAAATTCTATATATTACTTATTTTTTAACATTTCTTGACAAAACTTGGTATATGGCTTCTTCTAGTTAAGATATACTAAATAATGAATTAAAACTAACCAGTTTTAACATACCTGTTGCAGCAAACCTGCATACTCATTCTACATGCTAACCTTATGGGTAATAAAATAAGTTGTGTAGTTCGCTCATTTCTCAAAATATACTGATAAGAAATGGCATGAGGCTTCATACAGTTAATATCTACTTGATTATGGCTTAAAATATCCAAATCATCAAATTCCTGAGGCAGCAAACCTGTGTACTCTCTTTCCCAATGTTAACCTTATGAGAGGTAAATGCAATTGGATAGCTTTCTTATTCCTCAGCATATCTTGATAAAACATGTTATGTGGCTTTATATAGTTTAGATATATTGGATTGTAGCCTATAATACCTCATTTTCAAATTTCTGTGGCAGCAAACCTGCATTTTTCCATACTAATCTTATGAAGAATAATTTATTTTTGAATACCAATTGTGGGCATTTGGCAAATCACAGGATGAGGGAACAGGGCTCAAATTAAATGTTTTAATGTCAGGGACTCAGGAAAAGTACTGCAATTTCTTAAAGTTTGCTAGATAACAAAAAATAACATAAAATAACTGCCATTTAAGTAGCATTGGGAAGTAGCATTGGGATCTAAAACATCTGCTTTGTTTACATTAAAACATGTGAGCTGATGTTTGATTCAAAGCCACATGGTGGATACAGACATATGGCTTACTTAAAGGCCAGATAACTAAATATGTCAAATAAATGTACTATAGCGAATACAGATTTTTACTGATGATGTTTATGAAATTTTTTACTCAAACTTAAACAGCTGGTCATTTCCCCATACGATTAAATTGGAAAAGCCAGCTGTTTTGAAGTTTTGAACATTGCATTTTCGTGCCAAGTATAGGCTATTATTTTTTATAGCCTGTTGATCTTAAAAGCCACTTGGAGAGTATTTTTGCACGCTTTCTTTTGAATGAATATTGATTTTACTTGATGCGAGACTTCATTTAAGTTATTTATTTATGCACTTGAAATTCGCTGAGTATGCAGGACTGCTGCAACGGGGGTATTAATGTTTTTGTATTGCGTGTTCTGTGTTATGTGTAGAAAGTCAAAAATTTTAAATAAACTGATGCAGCTTTGGATCAATGGCAAAGAAGCCAAGAAGATAAGGAATTAAGTGAAACTGCAATGTGTTGTGATAACTAAGGACAGTCTAGTGTTGAAACGCAACTACAACACGATTTAAGGATTAAAGACGTAAGTCAAATCATACATTCATTTCACATCAATCCATAGCTACAAATCATTTAAAATGTTACAGTGTGTTCCTAATTTAGCAACCTGCGGTGCGCAGTCGCGCGGTCGGCGTCGGCGTTCAGATGATGAATATCTGGTCGTGGTGCACCAGGACAAAGTCCGTGAACATGTTGATGGGCGCGATGGCGGACAGCGACAGTTGGCCGGACTGAGACCACACCAGGTTCGGCCCAAACACCACCGCCAGGTTGGACGACGTCATCTTGTTTAGGTCGCACCTGTCCATCACCTGCATAAGGAAGGGAGAAATAAATGAATAAATAAATAAATATAAAAAAGAGTCAAAAACTGAACTGTTACATCCTGAACCACCCCGGATTCGAAAAAAAAGCAAAATGTCACCCGGTACAAACCGGAGGAAAAAAAATAAAGGGAGAAACGGAAGGGAAAGAAAGGAAAAAAAACTTTAGCTAAGGAAATTAATTAGTAAAGAGGGTTCCCTACCAACGGCAGTTTTTTCTGCGACACTAGCGGTGACTTTTGGAACTGCAGCTCGATAAGAGCCCATGTGAAAATTGTGCACTTTTCACCCCGCAAGCCAGAGCACGGGTAAACGTGGTGTCATTTAGCGTCTCCAATTCTTAAAATAAAAGTTATTCGTATATAGCATTGTAAAGGTAACAAGTTGCAGAGTGTTTAAAGCTTCTCCAAAATTGTATTAGCTCACTCATAAAAAAGATACATGGCGTTAAAGTTGGCCAACTTCAATGGAATGTATTTTCAGAATACGTTAACATGAGCAATTTTGGATCGCAATTAACATTCTACAACTCTTTATCTTTGAAATGCCATGTTAAATTAAATTTTATTTGAAAACTATAGGCGCTAAATGACACTGTGCGGAGCGTGTTTTAGGCATGTTTTGGGGTAGCCTCTTATGGAAATGAATTATTTAAGGAATTGGAGTACTTGTGGAGGAATTTAATTAGAGGCCAGAAATATGTTAATGGTTTGAATAAGAATAAGGATTAAGGAGGGCAAAATCTAGTGGAGGAGAGATTGGAAATAGATAAATAAGACCAAAAAAAATGCAAGACAAACAAAGTCAGAATGAGAAAAGAGAAAGACAAAAGAAAGCAAGCCAAAGTCCCGGTGTATATTAGGAACGGGATAAAAGAATAGAGTAATTTTTAAAAAATGTCCATCACCTGGTCGGGAACGTTTTGTAAACGTTGATATAGAGTTTTTACTACCTTAGTTCACAATGAAATAAAACTAATTACAGTAGAATCTCTCTTATTCAGACATCTTTAAACCAGTTTAATTAGACTACTCTCAGACGAAGTAAACTCTTTTAACCTTTATTAGTGGTCATAGCCTCTGGATCGTTATTGACATTATTCAATTAATCAAGGCTTACCTTACAACCCAATATAATGTTATTTGAGACCAGTAATGACGTTTCTAAATTGTATACTCTCTTCAATTTAAGTAAAATGAGTTATCGATGATTCCCGTGGAAAAAATGTAGTAGACAAATTATTTCTGTAAAATATCTAATTTTTATTTTTTTGATTTAATAATTAATTTTAGGCAACGTCAATTTTCAGATTAGAGGGAGTTTACTGTAAATTAATCCTTTCTTATATTAGCAAAGTTTACTTGATTGTATGTTTGCTTGCACAATTATCTCAAAAACGTCTCCGAGGATTTCTTTCTAAGTCTGGAAACTTATTTCTGACTCAGACAATTATTACTCAAAAACAAGTTTCATGTAGGTATTTGGTCAGAGAAAATCTAATAACGTAATAAAACTAATTTTAAAGTCTGAAAAATTTTAACGTTGGTCCTTGTGAGATGCCATGCTAGCAACAAAATACAACAAAACTGTCAAGAAATAAAGTAATCATAACGGCTGTTTAAAAACTACAGACATTTAGGAAAAATACAGTGTGTGGGACAAAGATTGCATGGAGTGTTTAAAAGTTTGCTGATAGGAAACTACATGCCTTTAAACATTTAACAAGGCTTGATATGTGCTTGTGCTTGTTGCTTATGGGGTGATATGTGCTTTAATTTTTATCCATCATTTTTATTTTTTACAATATTATCAACTTACCTTTGAAAGGAACTGAACTATGTACTTTAATACTTGGTAGTTGTCTTCTGGTAATTTTTCTAGAATTAGAATTTTCACGTGTCTTGGTCTTTCATCCTTTGATATACCTATAAAGAAGTCATTCATATAAAAAAATTATTCTTTAAATAACTTTATTTTTAATCAATTTATCACCACTCATATCACAATCATATTACATGATTACATTTAAATTTGTCAACTAATGGTGAGTGGAGTTGAAGTACTTCTTCAAATTTGAGTATACTGTAGTTTAAACTTTTAAACAAAAGTGTGGGAAAATTCATAGGATAAAACCATTTTTTCCAAAATTTAGACTCACATTTGGTAAGTTGAAGTCAGTAACATGATTACAAATTATAGTAAACTTAAGATTTTGCTATAAATGAATAATACGGTTTATTTATTAGAACAGGGTGTCTATCATATTTCACATCCAAAATTCATACCTTTTTATCAACCTTCCCTGAATGTTTCTGAAAAAAATCTCAAACAAAGATAAGATAGCCATGTTGCCCCTTATAATGAATACTTGATCAACTTTTTTTTATGGTACATTTTACATTAGACAGCAAGATTTGCATGCCACATGTACCACAAAATGAAAGATTCATTTACAGGCTATTCAATTTACTTTCCACAATATTTTATTTTATTTACCTTACATGATTTTACCTAAATTATTTGAAAGCCACATTGCAACAGAAAAATTTGCATGCCACAATATAACCGAGAGATTTGGCAGCCCCGACGCGATCAAGAATTTTATTGGCCAAAAAACAAAAAGTAGGCCTAGAATAGTTATTTTGTATGGTTAAATATATTGATTGCACTGAATCTAAGTTGTGTGTGGGTCTTTTATTAGGTTGCATCACTCTTGTGTATGAGCTTATATCTTGTTTTTATGAGTTGCTCTTTTAAAGCTGATATGTACATTTTTTGTTTTTTTTTATGAATCTACAAATTTGCAGTTGACTGATGGGTAGACTTTGATAAGCGGTGCCCCCTTAATAACAAATCCTTCATTCGGTAATATTGAATTTAAGGGTTATTGTTGAAAGGGCAATGTATTATGACATAGGTCTAAACAAAACGTCCAGGTTAAAGTGAAGTGGTGGTTATATTGTTAAGTTTATAATTATTAAAAACTAATCATCAACTAAAACCAAAACGTCATCAAACACTCACCCACTTAAATAGCAAAATATACTAAACTAGTATTTCTCATGGTACTACTTTCTTCCCCAATTCCTTAAAGGCACAATTCTGCAGACATACCTATGATCAATTTTTGATATATTTATTTTATTGTTATGCAGTTTAATTGCACTCAGGTTAGACTTAATTGATGTTTTGTTTTTGAAGGAATCACATAGTATTGATTTTAGTTAATGATGTATCAAAGTTTGATTTATTGCCTATATCGATATTATTGAATGAAGGATTCAATAGCTTTGGTGCACGGCAAATCACAGCCTAAGCTTGACTTATATACCCGACAGAACATGCAAAACAACTCCGACTCACTTTGAAACTGTGTAATCTCGTCGTACAAGTCGTACGTCATGATGGGCTCGTCCAGTTCACGGAGAAAAGTCTTGAGCAGCACGGCCGCGATGTGCACGTCCCCTCCGAAGTCGACCGGCAGTCCGCGGTTCACCTTGGCCTGCAGCTCCCTCACTGCGGCGACGTTGGCCGAGCGTCGGAACAGACCCTCCGTCTCCAGCGCTGCGACAGAACACACATTAGGCTGTCCATTACTATCAAATCGTAACTAAGAATCAGGTCCAAAATTTCAGGAAAATTCAAATATCAATTTTCAGGGGGAGATTTTATTTACCTCAGAAAAGTTTTGGGACGAGATTGTTTTAGCGATCGCAGCTAAACAACGAGTGTAGCTTCACGAAACTCACGACTGCCGTGAAAAACAGTCGTGCGTATCTGCCAATCGCAACTAAACTTCAAATCCAGTTTTACAAAACTTACGATTGGCCATGACATGAACAACGACCGCACGTAATTGCTGATCGCTGAATAACGAAAAATTTAACATTGCGAAACTTTTGATCTAACTTGTAATTAATTGCAAGTTCCTATTTTGTCACTTAAGTTATTTTTGAAATTTGGTCAGTTAGCACTTAGTACAAACAATAATATTTAACATTACTTTTAACTATTGCTATTATTGTAGTAAAATATATTTGTGAACGAGCATTTTTCTAAGCTTTAGGGAAGACAAAAATCCTGTCCCGTCTTGTCCCAAATTTAAGAGGGAAGAAAAAATACCTGTCTCCTTCCATCCCAAACTAAAAATCCAATTTGGTCCATCCCTAATCTTAACTTATACACAGTTTATACTCGTTTTGTATCTTTTAATTTTGACAACTCACACTAAAGTAAATTTAGTTTGTCTATCTTGAGATGTTTTCAGGGTGTAAAGCTGTTTAAAGGATAAGGGTGATTTCAGGGTAATTTAGTTTGTTCACGATCATTAAAATGGTCCCTTAACAGCTTCTTCCCTATGGAAGAAACTCGCTAAAACCTATTCTTGACAAGAGATTGCTTCCACGCTTCACCACTTACCGTCAGGAGTGCTTAAGAACTCGACACATTGCCTGACCAGCGGCGGTATCACCTCCCCGTTGTGGTTGTCCTTGATAAACTGGAGCGAGACGCCGAACTGTTGCGTCGGCAGAGGTGGCGGCGTCTGCGCCGGCGCGGGAGTCGGCGACACACTGCTGCCGAACCGACTGTTCTTGGCCATCAGTCTTTCGTCGTGTCTGCAAAATGTTGTCTGTGAGCAATTGTTCACAAAGCTGGACATGCAAAATGCAACTAAATTCTGAGCAGTTCTTTAAGGTTTACAGTAACCTACTCGATTTTTAATACCTTTAAGTTATTAAAGGTTGCGTTAAGTAATTTTTGTGCAAAATTTTTCTTAACCATTCTGAAAGTAATTCCACCTTCCTTAAAAAAACCTTCCAAATTGGGAAATTAACTTGTTAGATGACATCAGTCTTCTTGTCACTAAAAACTATTGTGGTACTTTTGACTTTGTAAATTACAAAGGTTAGTCTTGAACATCTATAATTTCCAGTTTATTAGCTCTGACTGAACTGAACTTCAGTCCGTTTTCAGTGACAGGGTAGGCAACCCACCGTTTTAGTTGCTGACAATCTTCAGCTAAAACTCTCTCCTGAACATTTACTTTTCACTTATTTCTTTGACAATTGTTTTAATGATCCTTTTTAGTTTTTATTATTTTTATTGTTTACAATTTACTGTAAATATGATTGTCCACAACACATCGGCTGTGTGTCAGATGCCCACTCTGCAGATTGTGACAATGAAGATTCTTGATTCTCATGCTCCATTACTCAGTAAGGCGAGCCGCACACTAATCGAACAAAACGTTGGAAGCAAAACGTTGCGCATTATTTTGTCGCAAGCATTTTGACTACTTGCTTTATCTGTATGCGGCAACTTCCGTCATGGCGCGTTTTGACGTATACGGTTGGTCTAGTCTAGTTCGACAGCATTTTAACGTATACGGTTGGTCTAGTCGTTTGTCACTGCCATCATGGAGGAAGCCAATGTAGCAATTTGTTTGTGGGAGTTCGTGAAAATGTTGGACTCAGATCCTGACCGGAACCATTGGGTCCACCCTATTAACATCAAACGAGATGTGCACTCGTTTATTGAAGAACTTAAGAGTGATCCAAATAAATTTTATAACTATTGCCAAATGAGCGTACGAAGCTTTGAATTGTTGTTATGTTAGGTCTAGTGAGCGAGAACATTAGTAAGAAAGATACCAACTGAAGAAATATAATTAAAAAAAACGCCCACAGATATTCAACACACAGTATACACCTGTAGGATGACAGATGCAGAACATGGACGTGCGCAACGTGGGCTTTTTGCTTCCAGAAATTTGACGCACAACGAAAAACAGACGGTAGGGATCAGACATTGCTCCCACTACGGCGCAACGTTGCGAGGCGTGTATACGCAGGCGCTCGATCAGTGTGCGGCGGCCCACTTGATTACATGCTCGGCCTGGCGTCCGACAAAATGTGTGGAGCACAACTGACGCGCAACACCATTTTGCTGGATCAGTGTGCGGCAAGCCTAATTATCCCCCCCACATATAGAGCAATAATTGGGTAAAACACAGTGCAATTCCTTTTTTATATTTTTACTTTTGTGTACATTCTTCAGCTTTTACCACTTAAGATAGTGAATTTCACATGCATGACACATTTTCAAATGATATGCATTTATAAGCATAGTAAGATTATAAACACAACAATACAGACCACAATATTAAAATAAATAAAAAACCGCCCTTGGGGCATACAAGAAACAAAATTTGATTTGTACTTTGATTAAGAATTTATCAAACCTATCAGTAACTTAGTAACTTGACAAAACAAAAGATAACAGTAAAAATCTGAATTTTTATACTAATCATTACAGGAAAATCTTTCCAATTGAAACTCTAAACAAAATCAAGATTGTAAAACACTCAAATATTTGTAGTGTATAACAATTTTTAAATTAATATTTTACCGAAATAATTTCAATGAGATTTTGAGGTTGACACTCTCAAGTTTAAATAGAAAGGTGGACGATTAGCAAAAGACTGCAGCTAAAAAAACACCAGAGACATTTTAACTACAAATTAATAAAAAAGACATACAACAGTTGTACATATTGGGTCATAGTTAATAACTCCCTTAGGAATAAACAGGTCACGACATTATAAGCACACAGACCAAAAAACTACATCTCATTTGATAACATACCAAAACAAAATTAGGTGATCTACTTACTCTAACACAGGCTGAGGTATACTGATTTGGTCCAAGTTGAGGTACTGACTAAGTTCATTAAGGCAATTCACGTACATCATCTTCCGTCCAAATTTGACACTGAAAACAATTGTTTTAGGTATATTTTGAATAAGGAAAGATTAACTTAGGTCTAAATCAATTATGCAACTGAAATACAATCCTATAAAACTTAAGTTAGTTGTGGTAAAGCTGAATGATTCTTGAACAATTAGAATTGAAAGAAAAATAACCTTTTATTAAGTTTTCAAGGAGACCTTTCATACACACTTTTGTATATATTGTAATAATGTTTTTTTTTTTTCAAAAAACATTTTATTTTATAAAAAGTTATCAAGCTGTTTACAGCAGAAACTAACCTTATAACAGCTCTAAATATTTTCCAAATAATCCGAATGAAGTTTGTGGGATGAACTAAATATAGCGCTTTGAGATTTTTCTTGTACTTGCGGTCAAACGCACAGTACGCCTGCCACATCCAAGAGACGGTAGGCTTGTTTTTGCTGGTGAGACCGTGATGAAAGTAGACTAGGCTGTAATCTTGTTCGACAAACTTGTCCAGAGTGTACATCAAATACCTGAAAATCAAAATCAATATATATAGTCCAAACTAATAAAACTAATAAACAAGATGTACGACAGTTTTATATTGTAACTGTCTTATGACACCACGGGATCTGGTTACATCGCAAGGGCTGATCCAGATTTCATACCAAATTTCATAAAGGTTGGGCCATTTTTACGGCCGCTATTGTGCTAACAGACACATAGATATACATTTATATATAAATCTAGAAACTCAAACGAATGCTGTTTTTTGTTTCTGTGGGCCCCAAAACAAAAGGTTTTCATGGTATTGGGCTTAGGTCTTACCTTGAGACCTATGGTAATAGCTTCTACCCTGCATGGGAAATTTCTAAAAAAGAAAAAAATTATTAATAACTAAACTAGGCTGACAACTTTTACTAATTAAAATACAAAGGAAAGGATGTTTATACTAGTTTTGAAACAAAGAACTGTAACAGAAAAAAAGCTTATTCCAAAAAAAGTCCTAATCAGACTTGGGTCGATTTATAAACGAGCTCTTCAATTCCACCCCTCACTTACCGTAACAGTCTCTGATGGTCCAACTCCTTGTTACTCGGCAACCGACAAGCGGAGACGACGATAACCCTCCGTCCGGCCGTGTCGTCCCCCACCACTTCCACGATCCCGTACATCGACACGTCGCTGAAGTCTTCTTCTTCTTCCTCCTCGTCGACGAATGGGTAGGACAGGCTGTCGTATGCTCTCGTCGGGGCGTTCAGCAACTCCGCCTCGAAGTTGTCTTCGATCGTGCCGTCGGAGACGGGTGACTCCAGGTAGTCCAGTCCCCCGCCCAGCGAGAGGACGTCGTCTTGCAGCAGTTCTGCGGACGGTAATTAAGTAAATATCGAGTGAGAATTGTTATTTTTTGGGGATTGCAGATTTAGCATAACCTATAAAATTTGTTGTTAAGAAACAGCATCACATCATGCTTATAGGGTCGAATTATTAGCCTTCTTATGATTATAGTCTGATAAATAATAAAAAGAAAGGAAGATTGGGGCTTTTCCTGAATGGACATCCCACAAACTCGACATGAACTGTACAAGATACAAGATACAGTAACAATTAGTATAGTAAAGTTCGAACCAAAATAACCTTAACAGTCACATTAGAGTCATTTACATGATGAAAAGAATACAAAATTATTTTTGTGAACAAGGTCACAGCTAAGCTGCTGGGTCCATTTTCTACAACATCCACACTTGGTGCCTTAACATCTACACCTGTATTTCAGGGTAAGGCAGTGTGTGGAACCAGAAACCCTTGGGAAGCCCTCAAAGTTCGGTTATTGTCCATTTAAATAATGTGGGAAAAACAAAATAAAATGAAGCCAACAGCTGTATAAGAAATAAATAGCCAACTATGTCATAACGATTAAAGAAAAATACAAACACATGGTTTGCTCTATGGTTACCGTATGTATAAGAAAGAGTAATCAGCAAAAAGCATGTTTGGATGAAACTACTGACCTGTAGCTTCTATTGATCATGGGTCAAAATCTGAAAAGGGTACAATCACTGTCCCTTCATAAAAAAATAATGTAGCCTACTGTAATTATTGCTAAAAATGTTTTATTTTGGAAGTTTAGGTCTTAATCTTATTGTCTATACTGTTTAAATCATGAATTAAGAAGAGGTTGGGGCAAAATACTGAGAAAAAACTGGCCAAAGTAGTGACGGTCACGTGTCCCCAATCCCAGTTTTACCGCTAAAGATGCGTTTTAAACAAGTTCACCCATCAAATAAGTGAATATAAAACCCACGTTTATATTGTCGGATACAGGGAGATAATCAAATAGCGCTTTTTACGGATGAAACTATATTATTACGACGCCGAGCTCGGTTAAAAGTCGTGTCCCCACCTTAAGCAGTAGCGTCGGTAGTGTAGTCTGTTTCTCATCGTACAGCGACACTAGCGCTACTAGCAGCCGACAACGAGTTTAATTCAGGAGTGTCATGGCGGCGAGCAACGACGGATGTCGGAGTTCGTCGTGTGAAATGAATTTGGACGTGGAGGAAAATAGTTTTGTTCATTAAAATTGCCGTGTCTCATTTTTTGATGTAGCATCGGTACATGATTCATTCTTAATCTAAAGTAAATCGCTATCCATCGTAATAGTTTAATTCGTGCGTAATACGGCCCGGTTCCAAATGCTGATTCGTCACTAGCGATAGCGTTCGCCATTTTGAGGTTAGCAGACACAACAAGCGAAATTGTAGCGTCGGTCTGGGAAGCGACGGTTGCGAATTTTGGTTAATTTAACGTGAGATCTGCTACATTTTGTGACCGGTTTTTCCATTTGACTGATATACCTTATACTCTTAATGGTGATGTATTTTTTTATTACCGCCGATTTTAATACTTAGTAACATGAATTAGTAAACAATGTGTTAATTATGAAAATGATGATGCAGGGTTGCCACCAACAGGGAAAATCGAATTGTGCGGGCATTTTTAGTTCCAGAAGCAATTTATTACAACTGTTATACATTCTTTTATTTAATCTGAAAATGAAATTAGCTAATAGAAATTCTTTATATTCTTTTCATAGCTTATTCTTTTTAGGAGTATTTACCCTTGTTTCTGTTTTTAATATAAAATTTTTTTTAAATAATGATGAAGGTATTTTAATGTATATTTAAAATCAAATTTGGGTGAAAGTTTTTGATTGATTGTTTTTAAGTTTGTATTAGGCCTATATGCTTTAGATTAATTTATTAAGTCCATAGCTTTTTGACGTTTGTTACCTAACGTTTGTTTGAAATGTTTGATACATAAAAAATGTAACATGTCCAACATTGAAACAAATTTTTTTTAAATGCTCCTAAAATTTTTTTATCAAGTTACTTAATTAATTAAAATACAGTATGTCTTAGTAATATTTTTTGAAATTTAACTTGTAAGTAGCATTTTTTAATTATGACAAATAATTTTTTAATGGTAAGATTTTTAATTCCGTTTGGTCATCTGTTTTTGCCGCAGTTTAAAAAACAATTTAATACATTTTGAAAAATATAATGTTTTTAATGTGTTTGAACTTAATCTAAGAATAGCTGAACGGGTTTTCTTTCTTTTTTAATTTTATTTTTATGCTCTAAACTATAACTTATTAAGGCCTAAGCCTATTTTTAGAAATTTGTAATGAAAGCATTTAATCGTTGAAACGTTTTGATACACAACCACATTAAACATACCGTGATCATTTAAATGTAATTTTGAAGAATTTCAAAATAATTTTTCATGACTAAGTAATAACAATGAATGATTTTGGAAATAGAACATCCTATACATCATAAGCCATTAAAAGTATTTTGTATTATGCACCTAATGATTCAGTTAAAGTTATTTTAACACTATTGTATTGTCTTGTAATTACTGAAAAGGCCTATATTAGAAATCAAATTCTTCCTATTTCAGACTATGAAAGGAACAGATGAAGATTTTACATTTAAAAAAATTAAACAACAAACATGTAATGGAAGTCATATCCATGTAACTGAGGTCACGCATTGTAGCAGAATGTCACATTTAAAATTTTTTATTTAAAAATATGTATGGTCAAAATATATATAAATGGTTATATTTTTTCAATTAAGTACAGTTTCAAGATGGTACACAATAATTTTCATGACAATGGAATGGAGTAAACACATTGTGAGGTTAAAAAACCGGACCAAAACTTGTATTTGTAGGTGAATTACATCTTTTCTAAGCTATTATTAAGATATAGGTCAATCAAAAGTAAGAGGACTGTAATATATTTATAAACAGTATATGTGAGCAACAAAAAATATGAAATACAATGGGTTTTCCCTTTTATTTCATTATGTAATATTGATTTATCTGGGTGTGACCTCTATTACGAAAAATGGGAGTTTCCTATATAAAACTGCCTCTCTCATTGACATACATGGGTAATGGTGCTTTCTTTATATTTTCTCATATTCTATAGGGTTCAAAGTATTAAAAAATGTAACTGTCATTTAGATACCAAGTAATAACATTTTAGTTTTTTCCTACTTTGCAATTGTACCCTTTTCAGATTTTGACCCTCATCATCTAGCTTTACTTTAGTAGTGAGGTATATTATTTATTAATATTAGCCCCTTACATTTCTGGGAAGAAATAAAAGAGGATGATAAAAAACTGACAAAAAGACAAAGCTGAGTAAAAACATTAACATGGAAGTAAATAACACTTTGTCATTTTGTATCAGAAAAGCACTCACAAAAGTCTAAGGATAATAATTGATCTATTAATAACCAAGAACTTTTGGGAAAACCATACTAAATCTGATACCAATCAACCCTATACTTGAATGAAAGGTCTCGGTGAGAGAATCCGAGAAAAAGAATTCATTTTGTGAAAGATTATTCCTAAGGGCATAAATATAAAGTATAGGGATTGACAGTGGCTGCATTTGTTTTTTTTTACAATTATTTCATTACTCTTTCCCAGCAAAGCGGGAAAGCTTTCTTAAATAGCTGTTATATTAAAGTGTCAACAATATTTTATTATTACACGAGTAACAACATTTGATAAACTTTAATCACAATTTTATTTGCATTCCCAAGCGGTTGCCACCTTCTCTAAAACATCGAGTACTTTGCCAGACATATTCCTACTGTACAGACATAGGCAATGCCCTGCAAACACTGAGAGCCTTGAAAAGAGAGACTCACATCTTAAAAAAAAAAGTCTAAACAATGTGAGCTTACTGCTGAAGGTCAATAAAATAAATGATCATACCAGGAGCACCGGCAGTATGCTGCAGTTCCGTGTCATCAAATTCCAAGTTTGGCTCGTAATCGTGGCAATCGGACAGGCTGGGGTATGGGTCTTCATTGTCATTGTGAACTCCTAGAACAAACGATAAACTACATTCTAAAACTACAACTAACAACATTTTGGTTGAAAAACCAAAGTAGTAGGCCCTGGCCATTTCATATTAGGTTTTTTTTAACTACCAAATAAAAGTTTTTTGTTACTGCTACCTACTACTTGTCAAAATTAGTAGTAAAATTGCTCATTAACAAACTTATAAATGGTTAACAAATTCTGCATTGTTTAAAATTTAATTACTGTGTTACATTCTGATTTAGGCTATAATAATTTTTATAATGATTTCTCACATCAAAAAAAATTTTTTTAAGAATCTCCTTTTGTCTCAATGTGGAAATTATGAAATACTGGAACCCACGTCATTGCCCAAATAAAATGCAAAATAGATTCCGTGCAAGATAAATGCAAGATTGTGGCATGGGTGTAAATGTAAATGGATACCTATATTCTCTGTTTTTAAACTAGGTGCAATAGGCTTACAAAGGTCTATAATTCTTTAAAAAATATCTAAATTGTAAATGACAAAAAAACGAGAAACTTGAAACATTAGACCCTTAATCAATCAACAAAATTTCTAGGAACAAACTTTTTAGGTTAATAGGATGATGTTACTAATTCAGTAATTTCTGATATTGATTTACAACTACTTTAAGCAAACAAATGTCAAAGACTTTAAAGAATAACAGCTCCTCCACACCTATTCAAAATTGGCCATTTCATCACTCCTCAGTTGATCTACATGTATCTTCGTTATAGCTATCTTCCGACTCTACAATGTAGATTACTCTTCCAAGTCTTCTCTTGACAATTCCTTTTTCCCATTTTTCTCTTTATCATTATACACTCGAAGAAATATTTGATCTCCCCAATTAAATGATCTTAATGTTCTTAATTATACCTTGTTAATAATTCTTTCATTTCTCAGTAGGGCTATATCAATTTTGTTTTCGATCTTATCTTTAGGGTAATATCTTAAATTATTTTACTTACGTCTAACAATCCTGAGTTTTATTTTGGATGTACGCGTTTCAGCCTAGGCCATCATCAGCATCCATAAAAAATATACTCTCCCGAACTCTCCCGAATACGTGTGCGGGAGTTCCGCGCCCGCTCCCGAATACGTGCGCACGTTTGTAAATTTTATTGCCGGTTTATTATGTATGTTTGTCATGTTCGTGTGCTGTTATATGTGTGAACTTTTTAAAAACTTGACGCCGCTAGTTACAACATCACAACTGCGAAGAATGCAGGAAACCTAGTGTACAGTATATTTTTTATGGATGCTGATGATGGCCTAGGCTGAAACGCGTACATCCAAAATAAAACTCAGGATTGTTAGACGTAAGTAAAATAATTTAAGATATTGACAAAACCAATCCGTGCTACAAATCATAAATCATGAATTTAGGGTAATGATCGAGGTGATTTGGAAACCAGTTTCCCTCCTAGACTCAACCGAATGTGTCCTTTATACCAGGGAATTCTCCCTGCGTCATCAAAAAAAATCCTTGAAAATGAAAAAACTTTTACATGGATGAGGGATTTTTCTCTCATTTTATCATCAATATGCTCTATTTCATTGAAGTTCACATTAGTTTTCAGTAAAACTATCCATTGTCTTAGTGGTTTCATGTTTCTCCTGAGTAGGTCCTCAGCTTTAGCTCAGTTTTCTCAGGCTTCTTTTGAGGGAAGTTCCTTTTAAATTCTTCCACTGAAATTTTCGATATAGTAGCCCAGTGAATTGACTCAAATGCCAAGATTTTATCATCTATATTACACTCTACCATCATTATTCGTTTAGGCTTTGGGCTTACTTCTGGTAGGCTTAAAGCGTTCAAATGTCCTCAAATTCAATATCTCAGTCAAATGGATTCAGTCTTCAGACAAATGGATATCTCAAATTCACCTTCTGAATTATCACAATTACCTTCTTGGTTTCCATCTGTTGTCAGATGTTTCTATTGTCCTTTATTTTATTGACTCTGACATGCCTTGCAAATATGACCTGCCTTCTTGCATTTATTAGATCTAACGGATTTGAACAGACAATCTTCTTTTCTTATGTTTTGAGGAACCACAACCAAATCATTTGTAAATGATTCCTTATTTATCCTTGGGATTTTTACCGCTTACTTACTATACTGACATTATCAGTCCATGAATCATATCTACTTCTGCAGAGCTTCTCTCCATTGCAAAAGCTAAGTCTGTGCATTCAGATGGTGTCACACTTTTGAGAGATCTTGAAAGATTCCTGAAAATATTCTTGCCCCCCAAACCTGCTGCAATAAACTGTTGCTAAATGTGCGCATCTTAAGTTAAAGCTTTGCAACAATCACCATTTCAAATTGCAGTGCCTTGCAAATTTCTTCAAGCCACATAAGTATTCTTAAGCTGTTTTGCCTTCTCTTTATTTCTTAAAGTGAAATTGTACTTTCCCGAAATAACACCTAGTCTTGTGTTTAATATTTTTCGACTAATTTAACTAATTTACTATATTCCTTTGTTCTTGGTTTTTCTGGGCTGAGGTGATCGAATAACTGTTGGAATGTATTCACGCCTATAGTTTGAATAAATAACTGGGCCTTTTTAACATTAGCCTATTCTGTTCTATGCCCATGATTGCAAAGTAATTCTCCAACATTTTGTTAAACTTCTCCCAAGTTACGCAAACTTCCTGAAATTCCTTAAATACTAGCCTACGTTGTACCAACTTCTTTCTTCTGGAATTCCTCCACTCTGAATTTCAACATCATCAGTTTGCCTTTTATTCCTTCTAAGCACTCATTTTTTTATCCTCCTCACCACTTATTGAAAAACAATCAATTAAGGAACTAAACTTATTAATTCAATTACGTAGGGCTACATAAAATACACACATTTTTTCTACATTCAATTTAGCAATGTTAAAAACTCCAATCTATCTATAGCCTAACTTATTCCAAAAACAAAACATAAACATTGGGATTGATCATATATTATTAAGATAAATAAATGAATTAATTAACTGATACTGATTTAAAAATACTTTAAAACAAATGTCAAAGACTTTTAAATATAACAATTAGGCCTACATAGGCTTGGCTAGAAACACATTTTGAGACACTGCACAAAATAATGTATAAATACGGCACCACTACCACTGGTCCTATGTGTGATAGGAAGATACTTTCAAGGCTAAGGTAGGCCCTCATGACTATAGTCCCTTGTTAATGGGAGAAGTTTCCTTACCTCCCGAAACTTGGTGCGGTTTTAAGCACTAGAAGGAGTGGGAAATTAACAGTAATAAAAAAACAGTAATAAACAAATTAACAGTAATAAATAGTAGTAATAATAATAATCAACAGTTATATCAATCAATCAATCAAAAATCTTTAATTGTCTTTGTACATAAAATACAATAAATGGCGTCAGACTCAAGTTTGATAGGCTATATACCTACATAGGACTGAAGTCCACTAACCCTAAAGCTAAATATACGCTGCTCCACATGCCTGTTACATCTAATATTTATAAAACTCCTGAAAAGAATATAAATATTTATCTACTAGGCCTATAAAAGATTTTAGTTTGGATTTTATTTTTATTTAAATTTCCTTCTAATCTTAGTTCATCTGGGAGTGTTTTACAAATTTTATCGCCTATGTAAGTTAGGTAGTTTTTATGTGTAGAATTCAAATCTCTATGTTTGTCCAGATTTTTTTATATTTTTCTTCTTGTGTCATACTGATGTAGGCCCTACTGAAGTTCCAATTTGTAATTTTGTGTTTGTTTTAAAATATAATATACAGTCAAAAATATATTGGCCATATAGGCCTACTGTTAAAATTTTGGAAGACTTAAAATATTCTTTGGCAGATTCATCATCATGTTATAAATAGCTAATAGATCTCATGGCCTTTTTTTGAAGTTTTAAAATTTTATCAAGATTTAATAATTTTGTTATTGCCCCATACTTACTTCATACTTCATCCTCTTGACCTTTGACCATAAAATGGATTGGCTGTGTCAATATATATTACTTCTTAATGTAACACTATTCTTACTTTCTTCACTACTTCTTACTTTTTTCACTTACTTACTTTGACATAAAACACATATAATACACAAAATGATATAGTATACAAATACTTTTGAGGTGTCAGGCGGTTTGGTGGAGAGATTAAAAATCCATTTGAGCCTCGAAAAACTCTTCGATGGCATAAAAACTGTTACGAAGGCACCAAGACTCCACTTTACTCTTGAAGGGTTTAAAATCCAGGCACTTGAGGTCCTTAGGCAAATGGTTGAACATTTTGCAGGCCAACAAGGGGAAGCTGTCCTTAACCTTACTGGTTCTACATCTTGGGATTGAGATTGATTTCCCATTTCTCAGGTTGTGCTCGTGCATCTGCCCCCTTGTATCAAAATCAGAGACATTTTCTTTCACAAAGAGCAGTGAGTTTAAAATGTAATGACCAAAGATGGTATGGATGTTGAGTTCCTGAAACATGGGCTTGCAGTGCTGTCTATAGTCAGCCCCAGACATAATTCTTAATCCTTTCTTCTGTAACAGAAGTAGGTACATCTTTGCAGCCTGCCGAGTGACCCCACATCAATAGGCCATAAGTGATGTGAGAGTGAAAGAGAGAGTGATAGACCACCACTAGGTACTGTAAGGTGACCAGGTTTTTGAGCTTCCTAATCAGATATATGACTCTAGATAGTTTTTTGCATACCTCACTGACGTGGTCGTTCCTTGTTAGTTTGCTATCTATGTGAAACCCCAACAGCTTGACCGAGGTGTTAATATCCAGATTCGGGACATCACGAAGTGAGCAGATCAACTGTTGCGTCTTACTCTCATTAAGGCTGAGTTTATTCGCCTGGAACCACAACTTAGCTCTATCCAGATTGCTCATCGCCTCTTGTTGCAATTCTCCGAGATTTTTGTTACGGTTAAGGATGGTTGTGTCATCAGCAAATAACAGGCAGTTTGATACATCACTAAGGTCGTTAATCATGATGACAAAGAACAAGGGGCCAAGCACCGAACCCTGTGGTACTCCATGTGATATAGTTTCTATTTCTGAACTCATTCCCTTCATTGAGACGAACTGTCTGCGGTTTTTCAGGTAGGATTCAAGCGTAGCGTAGACTGTGCCTCTGATACCGTGACGTTGAAACTTCTCCAGTAAGATGTTATGTGAGACACAGTCAAACGCCTTACTTAGATCACATAACGTAAGAGCAGTTGACTCACCCTCCTCGAAGGCCTCATGGATATAATCCACGATATCCCGTATTGCTGTTGAAGTGGACTTCCCATGGCGAAAACCATGCTGTTTATTTGTAAAGACATTATTTTGCTCAAAATAGTCGTAAAGTTGGACCTTAATAACAGCTTCAATCACTTTACTTAGTATCGGGGTGATAGACATGGGCCTGTAACTGCTGATAAGTTTTGGATCACCTTTTTTGAAGATGGGGATGGTTTTAGATATCTTAAGTTTGTCAGGAAACTGACCAGTTGAAAGACAATAATTGACAATAACAGCTAAGGGGGAGGCAATGACATCAATAACCTTGATGAGAATAACAGCAGTCAACCCATATGCATCAGTGCTACGAGATGGGCGAAATTTTTTAACAGTTCTTACTATCTCCTGGGGAGTTATCATTTTCCAATCACTAAACGTGACACTGTTTACAGGTTTCACTATGTCGGCCACCACCACATTTATTTATTTATTTATTTGCAAATAAATAAATGTAATTACCTACTGCTCGGAATACTCTCCACAATTACATTTACAGCACTAATAAAGTCCTTTGTTTGAAATTCATTGTTGGTGATGGTGATTTTATATTTTGATTAGGATTTTCGCGGACATTTGCCATCACTGATTAGTAAACAAGTGAAACTTGTTTTTTACTAATCAGTGATGGCAAATATCCGCAAAAATCCTAATCAAAATACTAATAAAGTACTTATTTACCTCTTCAGGCAAGCTGGACATTCAACCGAAGCAGCTTTCCTATGTGAATTTACAAGGTTCCATGCCACCTTACACGAGTTTTGGGAGTTGGCGATGTACTGGATATTGTGAGCCTTCTTGGCGCCATCCACTTTAGATTTATAAAACCTCTTGACTCTTAAATATAGGTCACGCAAATAAGGTCTAACTTTACTCAAATCATTTAAAACTAGGACACACGATCTTACTCTAACAAGTTCATCCGTGTACCAAACTTTACTCCCAGTGACCCCACTCCTATTGTTGTTTGTATACCCAGTGGACTGTTTCCTATATTTCAGTGGAAAAAAATAATCAAACATCTCCTTGAACTTGTCAAAAAATAGGTCAAATACATTGTTGTCATTATTTAAGAAAAAAAATTCCAGTCCATACAGACAAATACCATACTGTATGATATGTGTATTTACCGTGTGAGTGAATGAGGGCAAAATATATATTTTTAGAATATATATTACACAAATGGGCCATACATTTAAGTATATGGACCGGAGCTAGTTTTATTAATTTATGTTATAACAATCAGTAATATCGTAGCATATCCTTAAACACTGGCCTGAAATAGGCTAGGCCAGAAACACCATAGGACTCATCCAGATTCAGTAAAAACAAAATTAGTATAAAATTTAAGAAGCCCGAAATAAATGAAAATTAAAGTGATCATGAGGGTAGGCAAGCTGTCTAAATGACTTCACACGAAACTGCCTATCTATACCTAATGTAGGTCTAGCTTATTCATGATGATAAGCTACCCAGAAGGATCATTCTAATGGGACACACCCTTTTCCAAAAAGCATCAGTTTCACCTTAAATGATATAAATCCTCTATTTAATACTACTAAAATAAGCTCTATTTCCTATATAAGCTCAGAGGTCTGTTTCCTAGTGCAACTCAGATTTAATTTGGCTTTCCAAAGATTTGATTGAACAGACTAGGCTCAGTATAGGTTCTATCTCATAATACCTATGGCTTTGAAGCAGATAAGGGCTACAAGGAAAAGTTTTCAAAATCCACACTCATTAAGTAACTAATTTTTGCACTAGCCAAGTAAAAAAATTACTAGCCTAGGCCTACCTGTAGCAGTTGTTCTAGTAGGAGTAGAATTAGATTTTGAAGAACTGTCCATCTTCGCAGCAATGGACTTTATTTACATTGAAGAGATGTTCAAATAATTTTAAGATTTTCTAACTACTAATAAGTGAACTAATTCACAGAATTTATTATTAAAATACATAAAGTTTCTCTTGAATAACATTTAACTTTCATGTTTTGATACGTACAAATTCACTTCTCACAATCTCTCGCTCTCTCTGTCTTCTTGACATGACATGACAATCATCACCATCACCATCGACACAAGACGCAGGCAGTGTTTCCACTTGACGGAAAATAATATCCCATGCAACCTGCGAAGAAACTTAAAGCCCCATTCTATTTCACAGGGGCCGTCCATAAATTGAGTCATCTTTTTTTGCCATTTTTGACCCCCTAAAAATTATTCTACCATAATCATTATCACTTTTTGAAAAATGACGTCATCTAGAAGAAGAAAAGTCCGATATTAAGTCAAATATTATGCAGGTTTATGGAGGAAAACCTATTAAAGGTTTCTTTCATTTGGGTTTTGAAGCCATTAAATTAATGTTTAAACACTTTTCAGATTTTTTGTTCAACTATTTAAACGAAAACTTTTATTTTATAATTAATTATCAAGGTTTGTGAACTTTCCTTTCTTCAAACTTTGTATAAAATGAATGGAGCAGTGCGGCCTTGGCCTAAGATACTATTCGTTATTGTAAAAGGTAAGGTAGACCTTAATTATGTCAATATTAATGATTTAAGACAATAATTACAGCGTAACATTACAATTAATTGTATCGTGTATATTGTATGTGTCACCGTCTCCATCTCTTGTTCTATATTACAGGTTTTTCGTGCCCCCTAAAAAAATAAAAAAAATGGAGAGTGTGACTTTTGCAGTTAGACCCTTCACATATATTTTTCATATTTGTGCTTTTCAAACAGCAAAATTATTAAAATTTGCTATTATTATGCTTAGCTCTGTATTGATTTCTTATAGTACTTCAATTAATTTCAAACAGAAGAAATTCTTTATTCCTTAGATCTCTATGAGGAGTGCCAATCCTGTCCTGTCCGTATCCGTTCTTCTTTGTTGGTACGCTTTTCCGTATACGCTCTTGATTGTTGTCTTAAATGTTATGTCTGAAGTTTAACAGATAAGTTATCTCTTTGTTGTTTTTGATCTTGTTATTGTTGGGTGAGTGTAATCGCTGTCATTGGAAAGAAACCTAAATTTGTACGATTACAGTAATTTAATATTGAAAAATGGAAGCATGCTTGAATAAGTCACACGATGATTTCGACCATGACAATGCCTCAAATATGTCTGGTTATCAGGAAAGATTTCCAGTTACCTTTGATTTCACTCAATTGCTTGAAGAAATTGATAAGGTAAAATCAAAATTTAAAGCTACCCTCCTGTGTTTAAAAAAATGTAGACTTAGTAGCTTTTATTAATTATTTAATGTAATTCATCAAAGGAAATGGAGCTGTGAACTCCTCATCCAACTGTAGTAAAGCATTTCTGTGTAAAGAATATTTCTGGACGAGCTAATGATGATGGGTGTGTTTAGTCACCTTTCTGTCAAATTGATCTAATAGTGTGTAGGTTAGTGAGCAGTGGGTTTGATTACCTAAACCCACCACCACCTAAACTGTACTACTTACGACTAACAGTTTAGAGACCATTCTGTTAAGGGAGGGATATCACTAGGGGCTGGGAGGATACGGAATGCCCCAAAATAGAAGAGGGGACCGGGGGAGAATGTTTGTAAATTTCGTCTATATGAAGTCACATTTTTTTATGAATTAAGTATGCATAGGGTAAAAACGCGCCTTTTGGAACTCCATACACATTCTAACTAACTGAGGCTGTTTAAACATGGTCTGATCCTGAAAAATTTTACTCTCTAGGGATTTAAGTTATATGCTCTTTATATAATAAGTAAACTGTGTACAGAGTAAGTTCACACATGTGTACGTTATTTGGGTATTGATATTTCACAAATTTATCCCTGTCGTTACGCACTATCGGTAAATTTGCCAATTGTTTTTTATTGTCACGCTCGTCTCACAACACTCCTATCACTTACCCACAGTTAAGTGATATGTGTGATGCGAATTACGGCTGTTAGAGACATTATAGCAGGGTTAGTAAAAATATTTTCTCGTGACGGATACATGTATTGAGCGCTTGCTTTTTACAGCTGTTTGTGCTACTCAATTGCAAAAAGTTACTCCTGTTGTGTCATCATCTATCTGCCGTGGGTAAATTTGGGTTTTTGTTATTTATGGGCGTTTTACAAACAAGTTATTACTGTAGTCATCTCACAAAGAGGGGCCGATTGGGCTTAAAAACACTGTTAGCGCAAAAAAATGGTCACCATTTTTTGCGAGGCTGTAGGGGCCCTAGGATAGCGCCGATCCTGCTCTGATTGAAGGTGCCAGTTAGCACCAGTTAGCAACCCATGCTATCGTTACAAGGGCGCTCTGCAGTTTGCATTCTTTTGATCCCACAATTATGAGCTCCATTCATTAAACTTACATTAGTTTTTCTCTTCCTTCTGTCTATTGCTATTGTCTATTGCTATAAATAACACAAGCTGATACCTATATGGTTAAGAAAGCTATGTATAGTTCTTCTTCTAGCTGGCTTAAGCTGGCCTGAAATGCGGAATGCCCTGGAACCAGCGATGCGGTTGCACTGAATCTGTGGCTGTGGCTTAATGCATAAGAAGCAGTAAACCGCATGGTGATTGCTGATTCTCCGCACTTGTAGCAGAGAGCAAATTTCAATTTCAATTTTCAATTTTCAAATCTTTAATGTACATAACATCTGTTACAATTATTACAAAAATGTAATACACAGACAGGTACATAGTCAAGGTTTACAAGTAGAAGGCTTCTAAGTAGAAAAATCGATCATAAACAGTGCATCTCACCTAATGCTTATTTATTTTTAATAGGGAATGAAGAAAAATACACATGCTTATGTCTGCTACCAACAATCACTGAAAAATTCTTCAAGATCATAGTATGCTTTTTCTATTAAAATAGTTCTAACATTACATTTAAATGTTGACATGTTCATTTGTTTGAAAGAATTTGGTATCTTGTTGTATAGTTTTAGTCCCATGTAGAGAGGACTCATTTCATATTTTTTTTAAATGATGGATAGGATATTGAAAAACTTTTTGATTTCGGGTGTTATAAGAATGATTTATTAAATAATTTTCAAACATAGCTCCCTTTTCAAATCGATCCACCCTTTTGCACTAGCTGCGACGCTGGCTATAGCCCAGACATTTAAAGCACTGTAAGACCACAGTCCTCACAAGCACCTGAGGATGTCTGAGTTTAAAACCTAAAATCTAAAACAGCATGTTTTTGAGACATGTGCATACAAAAAACAACTCCTCTCCCTCTTCCTTCTCAACAAATAATTAGATATTAATTACAAAATAGTATGGCTAACTATAGCAATGTACAAAAACATCCAACTCCTTTCAAAGTTATATAATTGATTACAAAATAATATGTTTTATAGGCTGACGATTTGGAGGGACTAGAAGACATCGAGCAAATGCTGCAGGAAGAAAATCAAAAGATGGCACAATCTATTAAAATTGTTTCTCTCCACAATGCTGAACTGAAAGGTGAGGGTAGTGGTACAGTAATACCGTGTTAAGTTAAAGGAAAAAATGGTGTGGAAAGACTTTGGGTTAAACTGAATTTTTTTAAGATCACTGAATCTGAAGCTGTCTCAACTAATTTTCCTTGAACAATCCAAGATATTGGGAAAAGAAGCTTGATTTTTTTACTTTCACACAGATGTACGGTATTAAAAAATACATCCCACAGAAAACATAACAGTAACTTTAAAAAACTTTTGAATTCCCTACAATTGATACATCTGCCATAGTTGTTAAGTCGTAGTAGACAATTTGAAAATAATACAGCTTTTTTCAGACTTATTTGAAGAAAGCTACTTTTTTGATATGTCAAAGTATTTTATTATTGTTACATGAAAACTAACTAACTTGTGATTGACAGTGTTTATTTTTTGCCACGAATTGCTTTTATACACTTTATTGACTAAAAATTGCTATTTTAACATTTGAAGTTACAAAATGAATGACTGGTTTAACTTTAACAAATTGTATTCACGAAATTAAATTTTCTTTTAAAATTCAGTTTTGACTACTACTCTCCCAAAAAAGTATAAACCTTTAGTAAAACATGAAAATAAACTTTTTTATAACTAGCTTTTGATAATACTAGTCCTGATAATCCAAAGTAATTGAGACCGGACCTGTTCCTAGAAAGCAAATATTTCTTATTCAAAATAAATGTGTTTTTGAATGCCATTAGTGTCCTGAAATTTCTTGATTTAGTCCTTGAAAAGTCCTGGAAAAGCACCCTGCAGAAATTTTGTTTAGAAACATCTGTGGGAACCCAGATTATCTATTCAATCGCTGTGTTGTACACACATAACATGAGTAAATATAAAAAATATGAGAAGTATTTCAGTTATATTTGAATTCATAAATATGATATATTATTTCAGATGAACTAAATACAGCCAAATGCCTCATAAAAGAGTTCGATGAACTTCATAATGAAGAGTTACAAAAGATTGAAATTCTCAGAGGAAATATTCAACTAAAGCAAAAAGAAGTGTTGCAAGAGCAGAAACAACAAGTTGACGATTTGTAAGTTCCAATAGTAAATTAATTTGGGTATTAAAATGTCCTTTCAGGTATTTTAGTTCTGGTAAAATCTTATATAATTAATTTACAGATTACATTGTCATAAAAAATCTTTATAGTTGATATTGTTAAAAAAATCTTATTTTGTACCAGACTTTCTCTATACTTTGACTCACCAATGACCTTCACTCAAATATTCGATCATTTTCACCCTGAAATGTGGGGTTTTGACAAATTTTTAATTATTCATAAATTAGGTTTGTTATTTTTTAATACAAATTCATACTTCTTACATTTGAAATCAATATGGTCTTTATTGTATAAAATCCAATTACTAACTAAAAAAAATAGTTTGTAATGTGCTATTCAAAAGATGGTTTGGTAACATTGATTTAGTTCATTTAAGTAATTTTGAGTAAAAATAATTTAACACCTGAAAATGCAATTAAAAATAAGAATAATTTAATTAATAACACACTTATACACAATACTTAGTACAGTAGAGTCCCACAAACCCGGACTAATGTGGACCGAACGGTGTCCAGGTTTGTGAAAATTCCGAGTTATCGGGAAACGAGTAAAAATAAGAATAGTTTCTGTTATTTCTATAAGAAATCATTTATTTAATGCATAGTAAAAAATATAAAAACTATATTAGTTACAAAAAAAACTTAAAGAAAAACTAAAACTGCTTTAAATGTTAATTTAGTTTACAATTACCTTGTATTTGCCTATGTTCTTGCAAGGATGAATGTAGATCTCCGATGCATTTCGCCACAATTGTGGCATCGTCGGGGAGAAAAAAACACTACTACACTAATCACATTTTCACTATTTACATGTCACTTTTCACTATTTACAGTTCTAGTATACTTGTTCATTGTTGGGTTGGCCAACACGACGACCGCCCGAAGGCATCACGTTCGCGGGCACGGGTGCGGGCGCGCGTCCAAACTGTTGTCGCACTTGGTTCGTTGTCATTCACTGTACTGTGAGGGATGGTCGGTGTCGGCGTCTGCCGGAGGCTGGGGTTTTCCGGGTTTTGTTGGGGCGGGGATGTTTTACAACCACTATGTTGCCAGTTTTGTCTAGAGTTTGCAATGTTGCCAATTTGCCTTAGATTTTCAATGTCATGTATAGTTTTGAATATTACTGAATTGTTGTAGTCTTCTTTGATGTTTAATAAGTTGTCTGGTCCTTCGTTATTGATGTGTTTGTAAATTTGGTAGCTCTCTTGAACTTTGGCTATTGATTTTGATTGTGTGAGGTTTAGGATAGTAAGAGAATCGGGAAATGAAATGGCGTGGGATGGGTTTTGTTTCAGGTGTTTGGCTACTATTGAGGTCGGATTACTGTGGTGGCTGGAATTATGTTCTTTGAATCGTTGCTTAAAGGTTCTGTTAGTGTATCCGATATACTGTTTGTTGCAGGGATTGCATGTGATTTTATATACACCTTTTTGGTTTTCGGTCGATTGGTCTTTTGTGGTAACCAATTTATGGTTAGATAATGGATTTGTTTTAACTTTGTATGCAGGAGTGTAGCCTGATTTCTTGAATATTCTGCCGATTTTTTCGGATGTCCTGTCTACGTATTGGATTGATATGTATTTCGGTGTAATGCTGTTTTGGTTAGGCTGATCTGTTTCATTAACTGGGGTAGCTTGTTGTTTATTAATTTTCTTTTTCATTTTGCTAATTATTGCGTTAATTATTGTAGGGTTGTAGCCGTTGTTTCTGGCAATATTTTCGATTATTCCTTTTTCCTTTTTGTATTCTGTTGCGTTTAAGTTATAGTTGAGGAGTCTGTACACCAATGAGCGGAAGGCTGCCATTTTTTGGTTGTACGGATGGTTGGAGTCAGCTGGTATTACAAGGTCTGTTTGTGTGGGTTTTCTATAGATTCCAAACTGTAGTTCTGATTTGTTTTTTGTGATCGAAGGAATAATCGAAAATACAACCGTGCCCGCGAACGCGATGCCTTCGGGCGGTCGTCGTGTTGGCCAACCCAACAATGAACAAGTATACTAGAACTGTAAATAGTGAAAAGTGACATGTAAATAGTGAAAATGTGATTAGTGTAGTAGTGTTTTTTCTCCCCGACGATGCCACAATTGTGGCGAAATGCATCGGAGATCTACATTCATCCTTGCAAGAACATAGGCAAATACAAGGTAATTGTAAACTAAATTATGATTTAAAGTTCTTGCCATTGGGTAAATAATAAATGCTTTAAATGTGTCACACCGTGCTCTGGCCTTGAATCTCAATGCACTTTATTGCTCTGGCAGGCTTTCCGAGTTATCCAGAATTCCGGGTTATCGAAGTCCGGGTTTGTGGGACTCTACTGTACTGAAATACCACTACAATAACCATAAATGTGTATGACAACATGACGAGTGCATGTGTCCCGACTCCTCTAGCAACAGCTGTACAGTAAGATAACATGACATTGACAATGTGTAAAGGCTCGACTTTCCACTACAGTGAATGAATGCTTGTTTATACCGTTGTCATTATTTGATTCCATTTTTGTATGTAACTATCATTTGACAGCATAGTAACTCATGTAACAAATAGTATTCACCTGTCAAGCAAATTGATGTAATGTGATGATTGTAAATAAAATTAAAAAAATACTATAAATAATTTCCTACAAAATTTGGGAAGCGTAACCATAAAAACTAGATGCTTTAGCATATACATTTATTTTCAATGAATTCTGCTTTTTTTGTAAGCACACCCCCCGGATGCTTGCATTCCTAGGCCCTCGCCTTTTGGGCCCCTTGGGAAAATCTGTCCCTGATGAAGTATAGCACCCAAGATGTTCTCAAGAGCATGACTACACACTGGTTTACATGTGTTGCTGCATGTACAGTTGATCCTTTACTTTGGTAACATGAAGTTTGAAACACTTATTAATGCTTGTTTCAGAGACCAGTTTGAATTAGATGTTACTAAGATATCAGACAAATTTGTATCAGCACCTAAAGAGTTTGTAAGTATACACATAAACTAGACCTACATGTACAAAAAGAAAACTTAACATTTTCTATTTAAAAAAAGAGGTAAAATACAAGTGAAAAAATCTGGATTGCAAAATGAAAAACTTTTTGATAATCCAAACCAAGATAAAAGTGAACGGAAAGTGAATGGTGGGTGATGACTCAAATTTTGAGGGAAAGGTCATATTGGTTAAATTGTTACCTCCAGAGTAACGATACGTCTTGTATGGTAATGGTAATCTAATAACATTAGGGAATTTTAGTTGTCAAAACAAATAAGATTAGTAAATGTTTTAAAAATACTAGTCAGTGGCAGATGTACAACTAGACTAACCAAGCCTGTGGGCGGTGGGAGGGGGGTGTGAGAGGGGGCTGCATAAGAACAATATGAAAAAAAGCTTTTACATTTGAAAAAAATATTTTGAATCCAATATGGTGGATCCAAGATGGCGGCCAAAATTGGGTGCCCCCTCAAAAAGATGCATTAACTACCTAATGATGTTTGGGGGTGGTGTGGAATTGATATTTGAAAAAATATAGGAAAAAGTTAGGGGGGGGACTATTATGGGACACCCAGTATGCCTGCAGTAGAAACATGTTTGTCCAACGCAAAACTTTTAATTTTGTTATTTTCTTAGGAAAAACAACACTTGAATATGAAAATCGACAACAAAAAGAATGTTTTAGAAGAGAGGAAGAACATATTGGATGAGAGACTAGAAAAACTGACCAAAGTTGAATTTCAGAAGAAATTGAAGGAGTCGATGGATTTGCCCCTGTAAGTAAAATAATATTAGAAATGCAATTCATAATTGCAGGGTTACCAGTTATGGTACTGAGTTGCAGACGTTTTTATTAATAACTCCATGATTGACTGAAGGTGGGAATTGTGGAGAGTATAAAAAATTCTCTTCCCCCTAAATGTATTCAACCTGTAAACTACTTATCAAGGAAAAACTTAAATACATACAGTTTTTGATCAGTGGCAAGGAGTGATATTGTTGCTTGGTCATCGAATAATTATTTTTACATTAACAATTTGAAAAAAGGTAATTTAAGGAAGTTTCCATTGTGAAGTGAGAAATCATAAAATCATTTATGATTACAGTTTGTAACAACACATATTAAATATTGCTCTCGGTATGTTAAAGTATATCTTTGTGTTAAAAGTTGTTGTAATTGACAATAAGCTAGGCTACTTGTTCATCGTCTGCTAAACTAATCATCATATTCCACAATGGCAAGCCTTAAAGCTGGACAATGTCGCGGCATGGCGCGGTGTTGAAACCCATAGGAGCATACGTTTTGAAATAAAAAAACCCTGAATAGTCTTTCTTTCAGTTTAAAAACTACGATGGGGTCTTCTGTAATCATTAGTTAATGACCTTATAATCATTTGCAGCAACAGTGGTGAAACTGCAAACAAATTACAAATTTCAACTTTAAAACTCACAATTTCCACAAAACTACATTTTAAAAACTCACAATTTCTAAACACAACGTAATGTATTTTGTCAAACCACAGCATGAAGATAAAAATGCCTGCCCCAGAAGCTCTGTGTCTCCACAGGAAATAAACAATCTACGCAAGGAAACAAAAAATTACACATTAACTCAAATTTCTTCATGAATTATCACAGAAAATACTTCAGATTCCCAGTTCCTTAAATAACACAATTGGATTGGTGTTCACACAACCAATTAAAGCTATGCCGATTTGTGCCAATTCGTGTGCATATTCATATTCAATCAACATATGTTGAATATGCTCACCTGCAAAAATAAATCCTTAAGCAAGTCACTGAATGTATGCAGGCTGCTGCAACAGAGGATTTTTTTTACAGTGCAGAACAAAAAATGGCTGTATTTTTCATTGAGGCAACATACAGAAAACTTCATAATCAAATTCAGAGACAAATGTACCAGGTCTAACAAGTGAATATAAATAAATTATACTACATTCGTGAGCACCAAATTAGGTGTGTGAGTGAGTGAGTGCACTGCTGCCGAAAGTTTTGTTTGAGTATGGGCAGTTTAATTAATCATATGATCAATCGTTTAAGTAAACACAATTTCAACAAAAACATTTGATTTACTCTTTTCAGCTGAGTTTTAGCAGCCAAAATGGGTTTCGCCACCTGCGTAGTTATGTGCTTCCTTTTATAAAGCAACAATTTTAAAACAAACCCGGGTGGAATATTTCATAAATAGTTAGCTTACATCTAGAGTCCTGAGTGGTTTTTACTTTCAGAATACTCTAAATATAGCTTTCAAAAATTTAATTTTTAGATTTTCCACTACATTCTATTTTTATTTTTCAGTGCTATATATAATGATGTGGTCTCTGGGATCAAATCTTCGAACAGTAAAATGATCAAGTCAATTGACAAGATGACTAAGGAAGTGGAAAAGCTTCGCTTTGATATCAAGACTAACAACTTTACCAAGTTCAACTTAGGAAAAAAATAGCTTTATATTTATTTTTTTAAATTTATTGTAAGTTTAATTATGAGCATTGACCAGAATTAGCAATCGTTATTTTGATACTAGGTAGTTATTAACGACCCTTTATTTTAGAACTCTCACTAATTGTGTGGTTTTCACTTGGATTTCTCGATAAATTTAAATAATGTGAATTTGATTCTTGAACATAATTTTCTTATTCATATATTTTAGGAATTGAGTAAAAATTAGCAAAAAATATTTTTATTTTAAGAGTAAAAATTACCATGTAAAACGGTTTACAATTCAATAGATATTTTTGCTACCTCAAAATTAACACCAAACATATTATTTTAGAAGGATAAATGAAGGATTTTGAACACTAGCGATGGCAGCTAGTGTTTGAAATTTGCTTTTCTGTTATGAAACTAAAGCCCAAAAGCCGGCAGGTATTGCAGACTAATTAATTACATTTTTAATTAATGTACTTATTAATTTAATTTAGCATTAAAGTAAACATACGTGTTTTGTCTTCATTCATAATTAGTTAACAGCTTTACATTTTTCATAAATGGTAATAAAAGACATGAAAACACAAGTTTGTTTAATTTCTTCAACTGCAAACCATGTTTGGATAAGATTGTAAAAATTGTAAATTTGGGTACTATTAATAAAATTTACTGTGTAGCCTTTGGTCAATTGCTTAATCAAGGTCCTTGTATAAAACTTAGGTCACTTGTTAGAAATTAGAAAGAAACCCAATTTCAGGTATAATAGCAGCTTCAGGCAGCTTTGTTGGAAACATAATCATTTTCATTCATATTCAACATAAATTTTTTTAACAAACTTCGATTAACAGTGTTCCAACGAAGAGTCAATTGGTTTTATATTATTTAAGGAATTGGAATTAATCACGAATATAAAAACATAATATAATTAATATTTTTTAACATTCAATAAATTTTTTCCATCAATGTATGACAGTTCTGAAATTAAAAAATTATTGGAGCTGGATGTGATTCTAACACATACATATGTAGGACACCAATCAAACGGTCAACTTGAAAATGCAAAATATTTTTCAATAAATTTACAAGTAAATGGTAGTAAAATGAAAACCTTTTCAATTTTAATAATTTATTATTATACTATTAACAATATACAATAAATATGAACACATAGAAGATAAACCTATTCAGTGACAAGCCTAAAAATGAAAATTCCCATGGGAAATTTCCAGTAAAGGGCTTTGTTTAGTCCTTAACAAATAGAGTACTAATAAATATTTTATATCCTAGTCAAATTTATAGAAAACAGTTACATGATATTGAAAGGACAGGTTCTTTAACATAATGTGAAACAAAAACATGGACAAGTTAGCACAGCAATAGACTCCTTCTCTTTTTTTAAACTCGGCCAATTCGTTCATTGCATGGTCCAGATGACTTGTTGAAAATGAGCTAAGTACCCGAAGAAGAATTTCTCACATAAATTGATAGGTAATGTATTGTCAATTTGCTCTTGAGCAAGTCCTGAATAGAAAATGACCAGGTTTTTATTATACCCTAAAGACTTTCTATGTGAGAAATTGAAAAATTCAACTTCTCCAAACCAGTTTTAAATTAATAAAATTATATTTTTATGATAAGCTCTCTATTTTTCTCAAGGAATTTAAAAAATATCAAGAAACACCTTTGAAAAAAACTATTCATCTTTGAAAAAAGCCCGAAAAAATTTACCTGACAAATTCAAATTTAAAAGATAAAGCTTATAGAAAGAATTTGTTTCAAGATTCAAGCTTTTCATGTTATAAGTAAATTTAGAAAATATTCTTCCACTGACTGAGTTAACGGGTAACAAGGTCCTTCCTAAGTGTTTAACAATTCTCAACCCCTACTTACTAGAAAAGATTAATCTTCTGATTCCATGACAACCGTATTTTCCTAACAAAACCTTCAAACTGTCCTGGTTTAGGTGGGTTATATTACACCGCTACACAGTATTCATAGAGCATACTCAATAGCACAATCCATTTCACACCTAACCTGGCATAACCTAGTACTGCTGTCTCCTGCGAGCCGCTCTCTGCTTATCAAACCTCATCTCCATCTCCTCCAGAACCTTGGGAGTGTACCTCACCACCAGCTTGACCGAACCCACCGCCTGTTTCAGAAGTTCCACCGCCTTCTCGTGGTTTTCACCTTCCACCGACTGAAAATATAACAGGATTAAGTATTTAAAGGCTCGAAAGTTTTTTACTTATGTCTTCGATCCAAAGTTGTAATATGGATAATGCGTTTCGGCACTAGGCCATCATCAGTATCAAACAGTTTTTTTACAAGGCTACCATATTCTTTGCTCAGATATAATTTCTTCAATGACCTGCGTCACTTGATTACTAAATACGGAAAGTTTTACATTACATATGACACTAACTACAAAAAAACAAGTAAACATTTATTTACAGGATGTGCGCACACATTGGGAATAGACTCGGAACTGGGGTTATTATCACGGTTACCTTGAAGGTTTGGACTTTGCCCTCTGACGTCATTGCAGTGTACCATCCTTGTGTATCTGCTGTTTCTTTTAATTATATCATTGTAAATCGGACTGGCATCAGTTTGAATCTTTTTGTTCAATATTTTCCCCCCACTTTCCTTGAAATTTTTTAAAATACTTTCATATTTATTAATAAAGTGACGCAGCTCGTTGAAGAGATTATATCTGAGCAAGGAAGAAAGTGATCTTGAGAAAAAACTGTGTTTGGTACTGATGATGGCCTAGTGCCGAAACGTTTTTACCATATTAAAACTTTAGATTAAAGATTTAAGTAAAAAACTTTCAAGTTACCTATATCAAATCAATCCATAGCTACAAATCAATCATCATTTATGGGCTCATTTACAGAGGCGATTTCTCAGCACCGCTGCCATCAGTGGCTTTACTCCTGCTGTTTGTCGGCTGCCACGTGTGGAAGCTTCATTACGCTGCAGCTTGTAGTTGGACAACATCAAACAACATTTTTAACATTGTTTTAACACTGAAGTTTTTAAGATTGAGTTTATTTCATAAAATGTACCTATGGGTCTGGACAGCCTTACTGGCGGGTGAGTGAGTGCGCTGTTGTCATAATTAGTGTTTGATATCTGCAATGTTTTGGTAATAAATCACATGGTCATTTGTTTATGTAAAGGTACTTTACACTAGAAACAATTTTGCAATTAAATGCTTGCAAGCTCAACACAATACATAAAGTACGACGACAAAAGTGTGGAAACACATTCTCAAATGTAAACAAATCATTTAAGATGAAAGGTTGCCAAAACAAGAAGACCAGCTGATTTATTGTGCAAATATTTTCCAGAAATTTTAATTGCGTAAGAAATCTCTCGGTGAAATATTACAGGGCATTCTTTTGCAGTGTAAATGACGTGAAACGTAAACAAAGTTTTGACAGTTCTATCAAAACATGTGTTTATTAAGCGGATATTTTGGAAGATAACAATTTTCGCCACCTGCCAGTAAGGCTGTCCAGAACTATAAATATATAAATATACCTAATTAGTTTGGGTAAAGCTACAAAAAAACTTTCTTAGATTTACCAATGTTTACACTTTACTGTTTAGTTTGTCAGATAGATAAATCATCTAAAATGTTCACATCCCGCGATGCCGATAAAACAAGCTAACATAAGTTGGCTGGAGACTTGACAAGTGGACTCAATACTCACTTCTCACCAGTTTCAAAAACAGAGCCCCTGACTCAACAACAAACTTACCACGCCGTTCACAGACAACAGCTGATCGCCCCGTTTCAGCCCGCCGTGCCGGTCGGCCACACCACCGGGGATGATCCGCGATATGTAGATGGGCGAGTTCTGCTCCTTCCCGCCCATCACGTTGAACCCGAGACCCTCCTCGGTTTTGGGCAGCTCGACCACCCGCGGGTGAGCATGGCCTTCGCTCGCAGCAAACGCCGCCACCGTCGCCTTAGCTGTCGCTGAGGCACGCACGTCTTGCGAACCCTGATAACAAGGGAAGGGTAGAATTTCACAAGCAGTGTTCCTGATTGGGTTTTAGTGGACAAAGCAAGAGTAACTTCCTAGGTTAATAAAAAAAGCTACACAAAAAAGCTATACAAACTTAAGGAGCCCATTCACTTATTTTTATGGTAGCCTATAAGGCCTAAAATTATTCACTGCGGAATCAACATCATCTCAAAGTCACGCATAAAGTGATATTCAAAATATTTGATGAACAAGATACAATGATTTATTTCTTTGTAGTATACAGTGATTAAAAATTAATGGCCACTGATGAAATAGAAAATGGTTACCGTTTGTATAGTCCCGAGCACCAAATAGGGCGGGTGAGTGAGTGCGCTGCTAGCAAGTTGATTGTTTATAATAATAAACAAACAAATATGTTTGGTTTGTTGTTCAACTATACGATCATATGTTAAATTAAACACAAATATTCATGTAAAATGTCCTAAAAAATAAAAAAAGTTTTGACAGTTCAACAAAAACATTTCATTTGGTCATATCAGCTGAGGTTTTTTAGAAGACGATTCGGTGAGTTTCCAGTTTTGGTGCCCGCGACTATAGTATTAGGCCAACTTTTTACAATAATAATTCATGACAACGATTACATTACAAAAAAATTATAGCGAAAAAAAACAGCACTTAAAACAGCGCTTAAAACATGTTTTAAGCGAAATTAAAACAGCATACTAGCTCAGAGCAAAAAGTAAAATCCTCTTTCATTGGCCAAATGACTTAAAGTTCACCCCATTTCAAGGGAAAAAGTGTATTGAATCATAATATATACATAGAAAATATTTATTCAACATTTACATCATTTGCTGTTGAAAACTGCTACATTTCAAAGAATACTAGTTACAAATTATGATTGTAATTGCTAAATGAATATAAATTTTAGAAAGTTTTAAATCAGTGTGTCCAATTTGACTTGTTTCATAACACTAACCTGAACATCCACAGTTTCATAAACATGCTCATAAACTTCTCTGACTGAGTTGAGAAAGTCGCTTTGCAAGACCTTCTGAAGAGCTGCGAGTTTAGTGACTGGTACTTCGCCACCTGGCACATATAAGCCTGTGTGTCAACTAAGCGTTAAAACAATGTTCATATTTCTACTGAGAATCATAAAAATTAGACAGAACAAAACAAAACAAAAATACTCTAAAAATTGTGATTGTTACAAACTGCAATATACTTTAACAACAGTGAAATGTAAGATTTTTTTGAAGACAACCAAATTTATAGTCAGATACTACTTTATAGGCTATATGTTTAAAAGTAAAAATTTATCATTTTAACAGGTGCAGTTAGGCCCACATGGCCTTTTCTCACTCTTAACCTTATTAATAAATCCATACATAAACCTATGACACAAAACAACATTAAACTGAACGCTTTCAAGGGAGTTATAAATTAATTTCAAAAATATTTGAGGCCACAATTTCTTATTAGTACTGCCGAATTAAGTTGTTTTGAAAAGAGTGCAAACAATAGAATAGGCAATTAGATTGTCAAACAAATAATAAAAATTAATTACTTCATTTTTAGACACAGCAAAAAGCCATTTTTACTTCTTAACACTGCTGATCTAATTAAGAAAAAGGCAAAATATTAGCCTACCTATTTACTCCTTACTTTCTTTTACAAATCCTATTAATTACATTGGAATATTATTTTAAATCATACTGCAACAAATATTTTGGTGGGCAAACTGAATAAAATTACTTCTAGTCAAAATGGATAGAAAACAAGTTTGTGTTATAAAAATTTTAAGTAAAAGAAAATTAAAGAATTGAATAGGCCTATATTTAAAATATCTATTCATAGCTTAGCACAATGGAACTTACTTTTTTGCAACTTCTCCAACAGCTCTACAGCTCTGTTCACATCTGAAATAAAACAAATTCTTAACAGTTACTTTAGCTTATTATAAATTGTTTAACCTGTGAAGATCAAGGATTTGAACTGCAGACGGAAAGGTAATTTTAACCTTATTTTATTGATAAATTGTTCACCTCATGTAAATGTGTATGAGTGAATTTAAGGGTCCCTTACACACAGCAGAAGCGGAAGCAGGTGTATTTTGGCCGCTCCGGCACCGTGTAAAATAAACAACCAAATCGCTGGCACCCCCCTAAACATTGGCAGCTATAAATTTTACTCAAATTAATAAGACTTTGGTACACAACTTGGTGGAAGAGAGACAGTCTAGCAGCCAATAAGTTTGTAAAACTAAGTTTTGTACCAAAGCCTTATTATATGAGTTATATATACATACATACATACATACATATCCCACGTCGTCCTGATTGACCACTAGGCATAGGACCAGTCAACTCTTATTTCTTCTTCAAACAAAATTGAGCACATCTCCAAGAGTTGGCTCTTGAGTTAAATTAAGTTAAGTTAATGGCTGCCAGTGGATGCAAGTTATAGTGTTTTTAACTTGTGTATTAAGACCGATTTTGGTCCCTTCGTTGCCATTGCGGGCCCTTTTGACGTTTCCCCGGCCCTTGTTTGGGGCCTTTCCACTGTTTCGGAGGGGGATTCTGCCCTCCGGGCCCCCCCTTCCACCCGGCACGGGCCCCCCCTTGACCCCGGGCCCCGGTAAAATTGTCCCGGCTATACCGGTCTGAGTACGGCCCTGCCAACCCCCTTAAAAATTATATATTGTACGATAATTTGTCTATTACCTACTGCGGATTCCCCACTGTAATCGTCTGTATGATTCCCCTATTACTGAAAAACTAACTCTTTATAGCATAGGCTATAAAGTAATTTAAGTATAGACTTAAATTGAAAAAAAAACATAGTATTTAGACACACTATGCGTCGGTACAGTACCGAACACTTCCAGCCATTAAACCAGCATCCGATTAAACCAATGTTTTTAAAATAATTGTTCGGTTAAAAATATGTTACTTCTGCCATGAGTAGTCCGGTTAAAATGATGTCCGGCTAAAAGCCAATATATATAATATTTCCGCTTCGTCCGAATTGGGTCTGGTCCTAGTCAAGTTAAATTTTGAAATTAAGCTAAAAGTTATCATAGGCCTCATGGTTTGTGTATTAAGTGCATGTTCTTTGTGTTCAATATTAATGTTCGTCATCTATGTTGTATGAATGATGACAACAAACAACGAAACCCATCAGGTGAATATAGGCTTTTTTATTTATCTTGGCTGACCATGGATCCTGACTGAGGTTGGACATGCGGATCCAAAACCGATATCAATAATATCATTACAAATAGGATTGCTTATATACCTTCATAGGTACATAAGCAAAGGTACTTAACACTTATACCGAAACCCCCCGTCTTACAGACCTCAGGGAAATTTCACTTGTTGATATTGGCAACATTGCTGAAGCGGTGGTGCTACCCCTGCCAATACCTTCCTCCCTCGCCTTCCCCTTGACATTTACACAGTTTTTTCCAGTTTGAGTGGTTCTTCTATACTCTAATTCCTGATTTTTAATTACGTGCCGGTCTCAGAGACCACGGGTTTCAGTTCTCGTTAAGTCTGTTTTCCATTGTTTCTTAATGCGGTAGTCTCACAGACCGAGGGTTTCGGTTACTGACTATTTATTTGCCGTCCATTATTTTGTTATGGGAGTCTCACAGTCTGAGGGTTTGGGTATAGGTGTTAAGCACCTGTCTATTCTACAATAACCTATAAGCTAAAAATTATGTTGTTGCATATTGTATGATAGCTTAGGTGCCTGTATAACATTGTATTTGCTATGGAAAGATCTGATGGAAGCATAGATGTTTTTTTCAATGTTCACCCTTAATTAATAAGCAATTTTTTTCAAAACAAAATAATATCCTTAGGCTACTAACTGGGGTGGTTGAAGAGGAGCCTAGGTGTCTTACCTTTAGCAAGAAACAATGGCTCTCCAACTGCTGCCATAGCTGTTCTTCAATTATAATATAATATGGGGATTAACCAAATTCTAATGAACCAAATTTTCTTTCACAAACGTTAAATTCTGGAAAATACTCAAACCTTCAAGCTATGCAAATGAAATGACAGTCCTTGAATCAGTGAATCCTGAATTTGACTTATGCAGTCTATTTCTGTCGACAAAATGTCGTCTGTATCTTCGTTAGAAAAAAATTTACAAAATACCAAAGAAACTTTCCAATAGTTTTTAACGATTAATCGTAAGAAATGTTTAATCTTATCTTAAAGTATAAAAATATTGTTTAAAATAAAACACTTGAGGGAAACGCGATTTTTAAGACTTCACTAAACTGGATTTACTTTCTAAAGATTTGATCTGTTTGTCTGGCAATTGGCAACACTGATTCTTTGACATTCTGTCATACCCAGATGTTCCATTGAAGCATTTGAAGTAAATAGTGAAGTTAGTGTTTGTTTTGACTTTTACGTCAGTATGTCAGATTGTTCGTCTTTATTTTAGGAAGTGAGTCAATTTTTGTGACCAAGATATTGAATGAGTAAATAATATATTTTGTAAATCTTGTACTCTTATTAAAATGGAAGATATTTTTCATTGGTGCAGGGAAGGGAATGCCATGCAAGTCCGAGTTTGGTTGGATGATACAGAAAATGACATGAATCAAGGGTAGGTCTACGAGATTCTTACCTATTATTAAAATAAATCGAAGTAAAATAAAGTAACAATTAAAATGTTTGTAGTTTTCTTTTTATAGCTAAATTTTGTATGGATTGTGGTTCCTCCAACATTCCACTGTTGTCTTCATGTGGTGCCAAATAGGTTTTGGCAAGGTTGATATAAGTTAACCTTATAAGGACATGGTTAAGCTCCACCTCCATATGAAACTGAATCCAAAAGAGAGATATATCATTTCTTTCTTATTGACTGTTTAGTTATTATGATTGTTTATTGCATATACACCATAAAATATTTTTTATTAATCAATTAGGCCTAGGCCTAGAAACATAATAAAATCCTATTTTTAGTAAAATTCATTTGGTGATTTTAAACCTAATAGGCCTATTAAGCAGTTGGTTACCCTAATTAATTAGTGTATTTTGTATACTCAGGGCATGGTATAACTCAAGCTTCTTAACACCTTAATCCCTTTCTAGGGATGATCATGGATTTAGTCCACTACATTGGGCTGCCAAAGAAGGCCATTTCAAAATTGTGGAGCTCCTGCTTCAACGAGGTGCTCGGGTCAATGCTACCAACCGCGGAGATGATACGCCCTTGCATTTGGCAGCTGCTCATGGGCATCGAGAGATTGTACACATGGTTTGTAATATTTTTCTGTACCTAGAGGCCTATAAGTTATTGCTCAAAAATGTTCCTGAGGCTACTTAACTTATAAACTTAATAGGCCTAAACAGACTCAAAGTTTTTATTTTATCTGGCCTTGTATATTTCATTAATGCTTTCAAAAATTTATTCTTAGTGCTTAGTTTTTTATTTTTCATATATCGTCAATCCTCAAATTATTGACTATGATTGTACAATTTTTATTGGGCCCTATGTGATATGGGATCATTGTTTATTATTGTATCTATGATATGATTTTGTATCAAGTCTCAAGCTCTTTACTTCGTCTACCAAAAGTAAGAGTCCTCACACCCATTAAATGCAGGCTGAAATTCGTGTACAAAGCATAATAGTTCCTCTAAAAATAACTTAACTTTAGTCTAAACGGCAGTTCATGAAAAATTAACACTAACAGGTTTATTTTTATCTGCCTATTCATTTGTTTTAATGCTTACTTATTCATTTTCCTTCAAACATTTTAAATAAGTTTTAAGTATTTGACGATAAAAAACAATTCAATCATTTCTGCAGAAGAAAACGCTTGATTATTAAAATTTCAAACATTACAGGTCTAAGCCTAAAGTTTTTCTTTAATAATTTTATAAGGGATTTTTGGATCAGTAACTTATTGTAATAAGTATTGTACCTTCAAACAGCTGCTGCGCAACAGAGCTGACATTAACTTCACCAACGAACATGGAAACACACCGCTGCACTACGCTTGTTTCTGGGGCTACCAACAACTCGCGGAGGACTTGATCTCGCAGGGAGCCCTGGCGTCGCTCGCCAACAAGGACGGAGACACTCCGCTGGACAAGGCTCGCGGGCCTCTGGCCAAGCGCCTGCATGGTATATGAATCAATCAAAATAAATTCGATGCTATATTTGTAGTTCGTGAAAATTGTCACCTTTGCTAGCTCGGGTGCCAACATTTTCACTCGTGAGGCTTAACTCACCAAACACACAAATAACTATAGGTTTTCTTATATTTATTTTAATATTCCTTTGACCATGTTGCCTATTTTAAGATCCTGTTCCTGATTCGTAAAACAAAGTTTCGTGACAATAATACTGTCTAATTTAACAGCTACCTAATTGTTAATTTCTGGACCGTATGAAAGTTAAAAAGCATGCATTTGATTATTGAGTTTGGGTGGACACAGTGTGATCAGTTTTTATTGCAGGCTGATGTAGTTACTATTTTAGTTTTGTGCAGGACTTGTGAAGGTTAAGGGAAGTTTATTGTTTATTTTAATGTTTTTTTTCAGATCTTGCTGTGGAGACTGGCCAGGATTTAAAGAAGATAAATTTCAAAGACCAGAGCTGGCTTGGTCTGAAAACTAGAAGTCGTGAGTATTTTTAATCAAATAGCGTATGTCAGTTTGTTTTCAACAATGATTTAACCATCAGATATTTGGATAGTAATTTAGGCCTACTCTCTGGCTCATTTTTACATAGTCAAAGTTTTTTGGAAAAAATAATTATATGCCTAAACCAACAAAAATATCCTTGGCCAGGTCATATATTTTGGTCAGTGAAGTGACCAGAAGTGGTTGGTGGTGGTCCAGTGAAGTGGTCAGAAGTGCACAAAAGTTATTGCTGTACCAAAATAGGTTATATTTGCCTCCATATTTTGGAATATTTAAAAAACCAAAACAAATTTAAAAATATGTAAGTCATTCATACTAATATTGCTGCAATTAGTAGGCCTAGTTCTTTAAGATTAAATTGTAATTACTAGACCTATGCTGAACTCATTTGTTTTCTATCAAAGGTTTCTTGCTTCTTTTAAAAATAAGGAAGTGCAAATTAGCTCTCATCGGTATTTAAGTCTTCAGAATATATCTTGAGGAACAATGTAACTGTATGGAACGTTGAGTTGGTAGGCCTATACGAATCAGCCGAAATGTTGCGTAGGTGACGCCACGCTTTCCCGCCACAAGGGGATCAACATCTCAGACCTGGCGCTACACACTCGCATCGCCGTGTCTCCGTCGGGCGAGACTTGGCGCGGACGCTGGCAGAAGAACGACATCGTGGCCAAGATACTGGCCGTGCGCGAGTGTACGCCCCGCATATCGCGCGACTTCAATGAGGAGTTCCCCAAACTCAGGTGTGTATGAGTTATTTGGAAGTTTTAGAAAAGCGTTTGATTTTGTGGCAGTTTTAAAGGAAGTGTTAGGAGACATTTTGTACAATTAGCTATTTATCTTGTTAAGTTAAAGATGTCATGTTTTTGAACCCATTGTTGTAGCCCCTGAACTGTGTTAAAGATGGAAAATATGTATGTACTTTACATCAAACAGTTAAAAAATTTATAGTGCTGTGGTTCGTGACATGTTTCGCTGGGATGGCGTTTTCAAGTGATTTATCTTCATCCAGTGTGATGACGTGTCATCAAACAGTCAAATACATTTGGCTCAAATATTAATCTAGGCCTACGCTACAGAAAACAAAAACACATAGTGAGCCAACTTTGATAACTGACCACGGCACTGAATTTGATAGCAGATCTGCACTATTCTGTTTGAAATACAACAAAGGAGTATAAATAGAATAAATGTAGAATTTTTAAAATTTTAGTAGTTGCAATTTGTATCCAAGGCCATGCATGCTCCTAGGATGATATAAAGTTATTCACATGGGATTGATCATAAATAAGAACAAGATGGTGCAGACCCTTAAGTAAAAAGCATTGTGACTGCACCTTAGTGACAGCTATCTCAGAATGGTTTAGCGCTGGCTTCTCTAGTTCCACTCCTTTGCAGGGGCGGCTCCAGGACAATTTCTCGGGGGGGGGGCCAAGTATGAGAAAATTCGGTTCATCTTTAGTCACTCCCCCCCCCCACAGTGGCGTACGCAGGATTTATTTTCGGGGGGGATACACCGGGGAGGCGGAGGTATGGAATACCCCCCAAGGGGGATGCTGGAGGGTATGGAATACTCCCAAAGGGGGGGGAACGGGAAATTTTCATAAATTAAAACTGTAAATTCGCATTTTTAGACAATCTAGAGGCACAACAACAAACAGAATAACTCCCAAAATTTGAGCTAATTTGAGACTGCTCACAGATTAAATTCTGAAAATTGTTGATCACATTAGAATTTCAGCAAAATGTTTTTACACAGTCATAGGAATAGCATTTTTATTTAGTAGGCTTTACATTAAAATACGACAGATGAGAAAGTAATTAAAAAATTACACGTTCTTAACCTTGGGAAAAAATAATGTTTTTCTATTTTATTTCAAAGTAAAAACTATATTTCACATTCTCATTTATTGGTGCCTCGGACCTTCTGGACCTAAAGTATCCGGATCCTAGATTATCCGAGCGAGGTTGATGAATAGAATTAGAAAATGCAGGTTGTTACACTTCTGTAGTGTTTCTCAAGTCCCAGAACGCGACCGCAAAACTATATGTTGTACACGTAGGCCTAAGCATCGGAGGCTAATAATAATCGCATAATAATGGTACGTCAAATAGTGGAGACCACCGGAAGAAGTTTGATCTCTGAAATTTAACAGACTTATCATCAATCTTTCTAGGTTTAACGGTGTAATAGTTCACAAACATTTACATTTAAGTTTCATAAATGAACACCCATATAAATAAACAAACACACAGCTTAATAATTATTTGTATATAATATGTCAACCTAGTATATCACTCAGTTAATATAAATTATTTGATAATGTTATTTTCCTAAAATCATTCATTAATTTATTACCATCTACCATAAAAATTTTAGATAAGTTAAGTTAGATCAGCTGTATTCATAATTTAATATAATTTATATTTATGGGTCAGGGAACGCTATCTCAAATTATCTATTTTATATAGCATGTTTTTCAAAATTTGATCTCTAATAATTCAGTGAAGTGTTTACCAAAGACCAAGTTAGTGAACCATGTGTTACATTGTTAAAGTGAAAAGTGGAACCATTGTAAAGGACTCCAGCTTCTATTCCAGAGAGAGATGGCCAAGTGTTAACTTCATTGTACCTGGACCTCGTTCCAATTTTAAATTTCATCCCCCTTAATTAGTAGATTTTTTTTTTGTTAGCCAGCGGTAAACCTGATCTTAGTTGATTCCCCTTTAAGTGGCCAAATTTATCTATCTGAAGAAAAGATCAGGGTGAAGAGATAAACTCTTGGTAAGACCAATCCAAAATTTACTTCACCAACCATTGTTGAAGAGGAACAGACTTTCAAACAAAGACTTGATTTAATTAAATATAAAAAGAGATCAGAATTGGCAATTTATATTATTATCAAAATTATTTATTCTATTTAAAAGTATTTATGATTGTGATATTCAAACAAATTAATTTTTCAATGTCATGCCCGCACGATTCCCAGAACCCTATGTGAAGAGATCATGCTTCTCAAGAACTGAGCTAATGCCCTTAAATTGTACCATATTAATCCAATTAGCATAAGTAATTTTATCTAACCCCATCCACTGTAATAATCCTTGTACGTCCCCCTAGAGTTCAATTTTGATATTCATATTTATTGTTATTGTTGAATAAATAATAGTTTTGTAACAGATTACCATTCTTTTATTTCAAATTTAAATATTAAATAGGCTAGTATCACACTAATTATAATGACGCCATCTTGAACAATAATAATTAATTAGAATTAAGAAGAAAATATAAGAGTCACCTACCTGTACTTATAATTAAAGATATTTATTTATTTATTTATATTTACAAACCAAAAAGGCTGAGTTGTAATTGGCGCCGCAACGTAAGGGCATTGACAATGAAAAGTTAATGATCGCAGACATTATTTGAGATAGCAAGAAGATAATTTTGTAGGAGATAGCCTAGATTAAGACTCATCTCACCTCATTTAGATATAAGTATAATATCCAATTTATTGTATAATAATCCTAATTGCGTGCTTACTACCTCAATATGGGCGACGAACATAAATACCATTTAAGATCAACCGACAAACCTAAAGTTTCAACGACGCAGTCCGAGCAGACAAGTTTTGTTTTATTCGGCAATAACACGGAACCAATAAATGTACACCGCGAATCGGACAGTGACCCGTCAGTGAACAAAGAAAACATTGTTTCGGTAGGCGACTCAAATAATTCCGACAACGCGAGTGATTCTAATAATGAGACAACAATTTCGGCCGTGAGTGAAATGTCAGAACGTTCCGCCATTTTGTCCCAGCCGGCGTCTCCCACTTCAACACCAACGCCAACCTCAATCAGTGCTACCACTACTTCCGCGGCGATTTCCCCCGCTACATCGTCATTGAGCGAAATATACCGAACGGAACAACCAATCAGAACGCTAGTTTCTTTGACGAGCGACACAAGTACCGTCCCTCCTGTGCTGATTCCAGACCATACTCGTACTGAATCAGCTGTCGACAGTGTCGACCCACTCGTACAAATAGCAGCGGCGATCAATGCACTTAGAACCGACATGAATGAAATTAAATCGAGCAATGCTGCGATTAAAACTGACATGAATGCGCTTAAAACCGAGTTAAGAAATGAAATTAAAGCCGATATGAACGCAATCAAATCTGATATTAAAATACAACATGCAAACTTAAGATCTGAATTTCAAAATCACTCTGCCCGGGTCGAAAATCAAATTCAGCAAATTCACAATGAACAGTCAAATCTTAAAACTGACATAAATCAACTTAAAATTCTTCAGGAAAATTTGGCTAAGGAAGTCGATCAAATTGATACTAAATTAGAACAAGGGGAATACAAAATCAGAGAAAATTTAATACAAGACCTCATTCAACATAAACAGGAGGTTAGTCAAATCATCGTATCAGAAAATTGTAAAACCCAATTAAAAATCACTGAACAAATTAAACAGATTCAATTAGAGACACACAGGGAGGTAGAAAACATTTGTAAGGAAAATTATACACAAATCAAAGAACAAGTAACAGCTGAAATCAACCAAGTCAAATTAGAACTGAACCCAAACATTAAATCCAATGAATACCAAATTGCGAAATTGGCTGAGTCCGTGGAGGCGTGTCATAAGAAAATATTAGAAATACCTACTACACCCAACATTCAAACAACACAAGCGCCCGTCCCTATTAATATTGTGTGTAACGGCAGATCGACATTAACACCGGAAATGACCCACCCAAAATTTAATGGAAAGACACATAATTCCCAGGAATTTCTAAACAAACTTAAGAAATATTATGAGAAAAACCTACAGTTAAATCCAGAAAATAATAGTGCGGAAAGCCTAGTTGATCTCATTGAAATGTGCCTAGAAGGACATGCCTCAAAGTGGTTCAATTTAATCAAAACTGATATTCACACATGGGATGATTTTCAACATATGTTTGAATCGAAATATTGGAACCGAGATATCCAAAGAGGCGTCAAACAACGGATCGAAAATGAACGATATCGGCCAAATGGTTATCTGAACCGATCAGAGTATTTTATAGAGCGGGTGTTGACCCTTAAATCGCTAAACCCTCCCCTGGACGAAAAAGAAATCCTCGATTGCCTATCAAACCACTTTGGAGACATAATCCAAGATGCCTATAGAGTTCAAAATATTCAGACGGTCTGCGATTTTGAAGCTCTACTCCAGAGAGAAGATCTGCGAGAACAAGCAAGGTCACCTAACCATCAAAGGAACGAAAACCATAAACATAAAAAGGAAAATACACCTGAGGAAAATCATGTAAATAGAAACCACCACCAACACGGTAGAAAAGGTCATAACCAACACTACAATGAAAGAAACACGGACAATCGAGCGTACACACCTAAGTACCACCCGTACAATCGGAGACATGAGAATCACCTCCACCACGATAATCGGTACCAAAGAGACGACCGACGCCATCGATTTGGAAACGATTACCGTGACCTAAGACAGTTTCCCAATCTACCATCAAACCAACCGCCGTCTGAAGAGAGAAGACCACTGCCTAGATACCACCCGACACAAGAACAAAACCAGGTGTGCGCTGCCATTATTGAGGAGAACGCAAACCTAGTGCCAGAGGAAAATAATCAGGATTTAAACTGAGAGGCACTGATGATGGTGGTGACCTCATTCTCCATGTAAATAGCTCAAATCAGAAGAACACATCTTCAGTGCAAAATAAGAAAGAAGTCGGACATAAGAGGTCAATTGAAATTGTAAATAATGTAAATAACATGCATAATGAATCAGATACCAATAGTTTAACTTTGAGCAATATTTATTGTGATCGGGAGTTTTTATTTGAAGAAGAAACAGAACAAAATACTCATACGACTATATCGCAAAAATGCCCCGAAATAAGAATAAAGATCAAAAGCAAAGAAGTTACAGCTCTCATTGATACAGGTTCTAACATTACATGTCTAGCAGAAGATTGGTACATATCAAATCGGAGTGAATTAGGAAAAATAGAAGAATTACCAGTAAATAATATGCACATTAGAACAGCAACCAATGAAAAATCCCGGAAAATTTCAAAAATCGTAATGATTCCTATTACCATTGGTCAACAAACTATATTAACACAAATGCTCGTAGTACCAAAACTAATACAATCAGTAATTATCGGGATAGATACACTTAGTGCCTGGAAGATGAAGATAAATTTTGAAAAGGGTGAAATGCATATGAATATTAATGATACAGATTTAGTAATTCAATTCAATAACACAAATCGAGCTGGAATTTTATGCCATATAATCACTAATGATAAAAATGTGGATAATTTAGAAGATTACTGCTGCAATGAAGATCCATACGAAGAGTGTTATTATATTGAAGAAACAAACCCCAGAACATCATGTGAATTATCCCCTGAAATAATTACAGAATCCCTCAAAAATAATTTAAATCTAAATAGTATTCAAAAACAACAATTAACTGATTTGTTATTGGACTTTCAAGATGTATTCTCCGACCAACCTGGGTTACGTAACAAATACCAGCATGTATTAAGAGTCGAAAATCCTCAAAATTTTAAATGTCATACTTACCCAGTACCATTAGCACACCAAGACGCAGTCATGCGAGAAATAAGGGAAATGGAACGCCTAGGGATCATAGAGCGAAGCAACAGCACTTTTATAAACCCAATTATCCCGGTCGTCAAGAAAACTGGTGAAATAAGACTTTGTTTGGATGCTAGAAAAGCGAACGAAATTATTATTCCAGATTACGAATGTAATAGAAGTGTCAATGAATTATTAGCAAAATGTCAAGGTGCAAAATTTATCAGTAGTATCGATCTAACTTCATCATATTGGCAAGTTCCACTATCTGAAGAATCGAGAAAATACACAGCATTCCAGTTCCGAGGAAAGACCTACCACTACAAAGTTACACCATTTGGAATCAACACATCTCAGGCAGCATTAGTAAGGGCATTGGACAAAGTTTTCGATGAGGAAGTAGAAAAATTCACCTTAATTTATGTAGACGACATTTGTATAGTTTCACCCGACTTCCAAACACACTTAAAACATTTGAGGTATATTTTCAATAAATTAGCTGAAGCAAATATGACGATAAAGTTTTTAAAATCAAAATTTTGTCAAAGTTCAGTTCCGTTCTTGGGGTACACATTAACAGAAACCGGTTTGGAAATGGACCAGGAGCGGGTCAAACCAATCCTCGATTTCCCCACACCTAAAAATAGGACACAGTTAAAATCATTTTTGGGATGCATTAACTATTATAATAAATTTATTGACAAGTATTCAGAAACAATCCAACCCTTACTACGCCTCACCTCAAAGAAACAAAAATTTATCTGGACCGAAGAAGATGATAAAACTTTTCAAAGAGTTAAGAACCTATTTCTAAAAATGAATGTTCTTCACCATCCAGACCATACGAAGCCCTTCTACCTACAAACGGATGCATCAGATTTTTCGATAGGCGGACATTTATTTCAATACCGAGATAATGGAGACAAAGCAGCAATTATGTTTTTATCACGGACACTGCAGCCAGCAGAGCAAAGATATACGACCACTGAAAAAGAATTACTCGCCATCATCTATTGTTTACAGAAAACACGGTATATAATATTGGGCTCAAAATTAAACATCATAACTGACCATCATGCATTAACATTTCTAAAAACCTGTAAACTCTTGAATAATAGATTAACAAGGTGGGCATTGGCGATTCAAGAGTACAATTTCACGATCCATCACTGTAAAGGAGCCGATAATTCGACAGCCGACGCCCTGAGCAGAATAAGTTACCCAGTTGAAGAGAACCAGGAAACATCTCAGAGAGAATTAATTATCAATTATATTAGAAGAATTCCAGACCCTAGACTACAAGAAGATCTCCGAAACATTGGGAAATTACAGTCACAAGATCCCCGCCTTCAAGAGATTCGTCAAATATTATTAATACCCCAAGATACACCTGAACACACAAAAATCAAACAATCATATAAATTACACCAGGAAATACTATACCAAAAACACCTTAATAAATGGCTCATAGTAGTACCAGAAACCATCATAAATCGCCTTATTTGGGAATGTCATTGCTACTACCTCCATTGCGGGTCTAAGAAATGTTTTGATTTACTCAGAGAATGTTTCATTTTCAAGAACATGAATCGAAGAATCCGGCAATACCTGGCATCCTGTGACTCGTGCCAACGGTGCAAAAATGATACTCATCCACCAAGAGGTTTCGCTCAAGGTATCAGTTGTAATCAGAAGAACGAACAGTTAGCTATCGACATTATAGGTCCTTTGCCGCCTGGCCGAGGAAATGTGAAATTCATGTTAATTGTCCTGGACATTTTCACTAAATTTATCAAATTATACCCAATGCAGCGTGCCACCACACAAACCATACTAAATAAATTGTTTAACCAACACTTGATAGAACATGGAATACCCCAGAGGATCCAAAGTGATAACGGTACGCAATTTAAGAGCCACAAATGGATAAGAAAGTTAGAAGAAAACAATATTATTCCAATATTTAACCCTGTGTACCATCCCCAATTTAATATGGCCGAAAGACCTATTAAAGAAGTGAAGCGCTGCTTAAGAACATACTGCTCAAGACAACACAGAAAATGGGCTCAGTGTATAACAGAAATTAATGAATACTTGAACGAAATTCCTCACGAAACTACAGGATTCAGTCCGAATGAACTACAGTTAGGAAGAAAAGATTTCAGGTTCTGGGAACGATATGTGGAAAACCCATTTTCAGAAGATGTCCCACTAGAACAGAAGATATTCCTCGCCTCCCAACGGATCCGAGAAAAGAAGGGAACACGAGCAAGAAGAGCTAACCGCGGTGTATTACCAACATTATTCAATTTAAACGATTTGGTATTGGTCAAAAATCATCAACTATCAAATGCAGCATTTGGAGAAACAGCCAAACTATTCGCCATATACGAAGGACCGTACCGCATCTCAAGTATCCTGGGACATTCGACTTATTTTGTACAAAAGTTAAATGAAGAACAAGAGTTTGGACCCTACCATGTAACTGCTCTTAGAAAATATATAACGCCAAACCGAGATCAACAATAAATACAGTGTAAATAGTGTTATTAACAGTTATATAAACATTTGGACAATACACGGACAACTAATTAAAAGTTGTAGATTAATTTGTTTATTTATGGATTGAGGGGATAAAAGACTCCAGTAAATATAAACAATAATGTAATAAATGTTGAACAGTGAAACAAAATTTGAAATAAGTGAAGTGCGCGTGGACAGTATTAGGACCTGAAGTTATGATTGTAAATATTAGGTCATATAATCCATTTAGTTTTAAGAAATCATCATTTTAAATTATAAATAAATATTTTATCATTTAGTATAGTTTTGTAAATATTTGTTCCTATTATTATCGAGTTTTCATTAATTTCAATTCTTTAAATTAACTCAACTCTGAGGGGATATTGTAATAGTTCACAAACATTTACATTTAAGTTTCATAAATGAACACCCATATAAATAAACAAACACACAGCTTAATAATTATTTGTATATAATATGTCAACCTAGTATATCACTCAGTTAATATAAATTATTTGATAATGTTATTTTCCTAAAATCATTCATTAATTTATTACCATCTACCATAAAAATTTTAGATAAGTTAAGTTAGATCAGCTGTATTCATAATTTAATATAATTTATATTTATGGGTCAGGGAACGCTATCTCAAATTATCTATTTTATATAGCATGTTTTTCAAAATTTGATCTCTAATAATTCAGTGAAGTGTTTACCAAAGACCAAGTTAGTGAACCATGTGTTACATTGTTAAAGTGAAAAGTGGAACCATTGTAAAGGACTCCAGCTTCTATTCCAGAGAGAGATGGCCAAGTGTTAACTTCATTGTACCTGGACCTCGTTCCAATTTTAAATTTCATCCCCCTTAATTAGTAGATTTTTTTTTTGTTAGCCAGCGGTAAACCTGATCTTAGTTGATTCCCCTTTAAGTGGCCAAATTTATCTATCTGAAGAAAAGATCAGGGTGAAGAGATAAACTCTTGGTAAGACCAATCCAAAATTTACTTCACCAACCATTGTTGAAGAGGAACAGACTTTCAAACAAAGACTTGATTTAATTAAATATAAAAAGAGATCAGAATTGGCAATTTATATTATTATCAAAATTATTTATTCTATTTAAAAGTATTTATGATTGTGATATTCAAACAAATTAATTTTTCAATGTCATGCCCGCACGATTCCCAGAACCCTATGTGAAGAGATCATGCTTCTCAAGAACTGAGCTAATGCCCTTAAATTGTACCATATTAATCCAATTAGCATAAGTAATTTTATCTAACCCCATCCACTGTAATAATCCTTGTACGTCCCCCTAGAGTTCAATTTTGATATTCATATTTATTGTTATTGTTGAATAAATAATAGTTTTGTAACAGATTACCATTCTTTTATTTCAAATTTAAATATTAAATAGGCTAGTATCACACTAATTATAATGACGCCATCTTGAACAATAATAATTAATTAGAATTAAGAAGAAAATATAAGAGTCACCTACCTGTACTTATAATTAAAGATATTTATTTATTTATTTATATTTACAAACCAAAAAGGCTGAGTTGTAACGGTGAGACTTGGTTTTCACGCATCGTAGGCAGACGATTTTCGTCAGCCCCGATGCTGCTACGAGATCGTCCGACAAACGAATAGCGTAAAGGACACGGCCCTGAGAAGACGACAATGTTTGTATGCCGCATTTTAACATCGTGATTTTTTTACCATGATTATTTCACGTGATATAATGAGACTTTTGCCACATCTGACGACGATGGGTATGGTAGTAATATCGCGGATATCATTAATAGCCACTGTTTTCATCAGTAGTTTTTGCTTGCCTTATGTTCTTATAGGCCCACTCCCACCAATTACTCACGATAACCTCAATAGGTAAAATACCCTAATCCAATATATCATCCCCGAACCAATTATCTTTAAAATAATATAATTTAACTATTTAAACCCCTTATAAAAGTTTAGTGAGTGTGTAGTGTTCTCTCTTTCATAGCAAGTTTAGTGATACCACCACCTTAATTGTGAACAAGATATTAATCTTCCCAAAAATGTCCCATAACCCAAAAATTTCGGGGGGGATATATCCCGATTTTCCCCCTTGGGTACGCCCCTACCCCCCCCAAATACGTGTTTATTAACACCTCTGACTATGAAATTATTAACACTTTGTTAAAAATTTTACTTAAGGGGCCATCCATAAATTACGTAGCGCTAAAATCGGCCTTATCAGAAAACCCTCCCCCATTTTAACGGACTAGTAACGCTGACAATAAACCCCCTCAAAAGTTACGTAACACTGTACTATCACCCCCACCCCCCCACAAAAAGTCAAAACTTTGTACTTTGAAGATAATTTGAATTTGTTGGAATGATTTATGGAATTAATTATTCAGGTTTAATAGGTGCTTAACGTTGCGTTGAAGCCCCCCTCTCTCCTTTGTAACGGTACATAATGCCGACGAAACCCCCCCTCCTCCCGTAAGGGCGTTAAGTATTTATGGACGGTGCCTAATTTAATGATTAAATAATTTGTTCATTTTTTAAATAGGACTAAGACAGGCTAAATGAACTCCAACTTTGTTATGATTGTACGTTTAGTTGAGACTACAGTAATATGGTGTAGTCCAAATAAATAAGTATTGAATGCCAGATAGTATTCAAACGGATCAATCACTTACTCGATGGTCTTGGTAATAATAAAATTATTTCAATCCATACACACAGGAAATAAGCGCTAATCATATATTTAATTTCGTAAGGCGATTCTTTGCGTCAAAATTGTAGGCGTCAGGCAAGTCGTACATAGATGGGAGAGGGCTCAAATTAAAGGTCTCTATTCCGTGATGGCGGGAAAAATAATGGAATTGCTTGAAATTCACCAGAAAACGAGAACTAACGTAAAATATCTGCCATTTAAAAAGCATTGGGATCTAAAAACGTCTGCTTTGTTTACAATAAAACATGTGTTGCTTATACTTGATTTAAAACCGCATTCTAGATGTTGATATATGGTTTATTTAAAATCCAGCAAAATAGGTTGAACGTACTATAACACATGACTGTTTTTTTTACTTTTAAATTTTCCGTTTTTATAATTTAGGGATCTTAACCTTAAAAAGCCAGAGGAATTAAATACGACTGTTACTTTTACATTGTATCATGTAGTAGTAGCTGATGCTTATTTAAAGCTAAGTGATTTGTAACATTTACACAATCGAATAAGCGCAGGCTATAGGTACAGAGCAGACTTCTTCATCATTTATTCTTAAGGCCCAGCTCTACCAGGTTTATGTGCGGTCGGAAATGGTCATAGTTTTGACTGAGGAACAACAGAATGTGCTGCTCTAAAAGCTATTGAGTGTAACGTCAACTTTAAATTTGATCCTACCAAAAAGGTTCACCTTTAAATTTGGCCAATCAAAAGTATACTTAATTTTGAATGTACCAAGACAAAGCAGTATTTACTCACTTGCAATCATGAAAAAGTGTTGAACGTAATGTAAAATCCTCAATATCAACTATTTACCAACTCATGGTCTCCAAACCTAACTTCCTTTATGAAGTGGAACCAAAGTCTCCAACGTGGAGCGTGGAGTCGTCAACGGAAGACCATGATTTCATCCTTATTTATTTGCTTATTATTATGGAAATGAAAGTGCTGCAGTCTGTGGTTAACCTGAAGAATTTCTTCAAACCATGTCCATATATTTACACTGAGAGAAAAAGCCGTATGAATCATACTTAAAGGGTGCTAAAACGAGGACAGACTGCCATGCTTATGGCATGGTGAAACACAATGCCGCTTATTTTCTATCATGGTATGTCCTACGTACTAACGGTGAAACAGACGTATTTACGTATGTAACGTACAGTAGCATGCTAATGTTGATTTACCATGCCGACTAGACTAAACATTTTTCTCGGTGTAATTGTAAACAAAGTAGACTGAGTTTGTTTTGAGAACGAAGTGTGGCGCCACTGTTCCAAAAAATTCAGTCCTTTACTATACTGAAGTAACGCACTTTCTTAAAATTCTGATACGTACTAGCAAATGTCAAAATATCTTTAACATTAAACTTTAAACGTTTAATTCTGTCAAACTGTTACCGAGCTGTGTGTGTGAAGGAAAAATTAAATACCCAGCATTTGTATTTTTTTTAGGGGCTTTTGCCCCTACAAGCCACTAGTTTCATAATAAACGTATATTGTTTTGTTTTCGTCATAAATAATATTTTCCAAACCCAAATTATGGTGGCAAACATAATAACATCTCTAGTAATAGAGATGGCTATGCGGCAAATCGTGACGCGCTGCCAACCTAACAACTTAAAATGTCTCCTACTATTAATATTGGAAAAAAATTTAAGCTTGAATTAAGTGTACATAAGTAACAATTATATAGAAATAAAAAAGCTTCGTCTTCGAGAATCTTGTATACAACGGCTTTTCCGATACTGGGTCAAAAATTATTTCATATACACAAGAATGAATTTTAGTAAAACCTTGTTTGAAATTTAAAAAAAAATTCGGAGCTCTCGGGGGGGGCCATGGCCCCCATGGCCCCCCCCCTGGAGCCGCCTCTGCTCCTTTGTATCATAATTCCATATCATCTGTAAGGCGCATTTTTCAGCGACATTTTTCAAACCGTTGCAGACAATGGAAAATGTTTAGTGGACCATATTACATACCAGTTTTCATGCAATGTCATTGTATTGTTTTCCTAAAAAGCAGAATCTGCCTTCTGCTGACATTGTTTCCATGACGGATTTAGCCTTCTCTATTTGGAAGAGTCTGGGATTTCGTCTGCTGCGTTTTAGCATTGATTATATATATTCTAAATAGATGCAAAACCTAATGGCGATTCATGTGAGCAAAGACGCTAGAGCTACCTGGCGAGAGCGGTCAGAAAATCGAGGTCGGTAAACAGTATTGTTCAGCTTGTCGCCAATGAGCGATTGTTGAATTAGACAGAATAAATAATGCACTTATCACCAAAAATAATGTGCTTGATTCATCATTCAAAAGATGGATACGCGGTTTATTTTAAAAAACCGTGGTAGTAACTTAGATATGGTACAGTTAAATTTTTGATTCTCAGTAACTACCTATTGTTATATTTCAACTACACCCTGGCTGAATACATTGTTTTCTGGTGGCGCTATCTTTTGAGGACTGTCATAACTACGTCAAAACTTTGCGTCTGTTCTTGTACATTGGGCTAGCAGTCTACTAGAGGTGTATTGTCAATGGTTTTAGTGTCAGAGCACTTGTGAGACTTGTCATTTTTAATTATTTTGTGAAATATATTTGATTCTTTTGAAATCACATCGATGGCGGTTGTTTATTTAATTCATTCTAATTTGTATTCAAAACTATAACAATAATATATTATCACCATGTACATATAATGTCACCGTGTCCATTAGAGAACACCTAACTCTATTTAGAAGTTTACCTGGGCCCTATTTTTGAAACTGGTGAGAAGTGAGTACACTCTCCATAAATTCACTTAATCGGCTATACATTAATGGTGTAAACAGTTTCTTCTTTAACAAAACACACTATTTTAATATCATCAATATGTTTCATGACTGATAAATAAGTGTAGTGAAGAAAAACACAACTGCATAATGAATTACTGGGACGGTGGTGTGTCCTGTAATCCAGCAACATACTTGGAGGTAACGAATTGTGGATAGTTATGTGTGATGGCTTGTGGACGCGGTGTTCCTTAGTGGGGATTAATGTCCGCACTATAGAGTACTCATTCATGGGACCTTCTTCATAATTAGACCAGTTTGTAAATTGAGGTTTGGATCCCACGTTAAAATGTAGGTCCCCTAGTTGCCATTGGCTGTTGGGCTATTAATTAATAGTCCTGTCCAAGGAATATGTAGGCCTTAGTCAGTAACTACAAGATTGCGTCACAATCATCCTTCACTCATCTGTCATTCGTACTTGGCTTAAAATACCTACCTGGGTAGGTTGCCATTTCAAGTAATGTATCTAATATACCTAATGAGTCAATTCTGCCGTGAAGGAAAACTTACCACACAATTGAACTCGTCGGACGTTCGACATCGTCTTTTTCCCTTGTCCGCAACAGTTTATAAAACTTTGTGGAAAACACGGCTATAATTATCAACCCTGCGCAGGATATTCTCGCACCCGAACGTGCTGCCGGTGGTGAGGTGCTGCCCAGTCTGGTGGTGATCAACCAGCACATGCCGTGGGGCTCACTGTTCACTCTGCTCCACGAGGGCGCCGGCGTGGTTTTGCATAATGAGCCAGTTCCGTACCTCCTGTGTGTAGGAGAACACACCACTGTACTTTGGTATTTTACGGAGGCCACTATTTTTTGAGAGATTTTATTTACTGGATATCAAAACAACCATGTAATCGGAAAGAACATAATTTAATTGACTTACTGTCCAATTTTGACATAAATATGATGAACGGTGTTTATGTTCGGCCTCCCAGAAGACATCGATGTTGGCGAGGATTAAGTTGAACGCCTTTGCTAGCAACCACACCTGGTCGTCACATGAACAGCAAGCCTTATACAGCGTGCTGCGGCGGTTATGTTAGGTCAGGTTGTTATAATTATGTTACAACAACCTCGCCATTATGTTACCAATTATGTTCGTACTTTCCTCGTTTCGTTACTAATCGAACGATATCAGATGAGTCATACTTTCAGCGGTGACAGGTGATGCGCACGCTCCGGTCGACCACCTGACCTTGGCCTACTATGAAGGGATTTGGCAGCAAAAGTATGACTAATCTGGTATCGTTCGATTCATAACGTGATGAGGAAAGTCCTACTAACATGTTTATGATAACCCAACCTAACATAACCGCCGCAGTGCGCCGTATTAGGGTGGCCTCCGTATAATACCGAAGTACCCACACCACACTACACAACGGAAATCGTCGGACGTTCGACATCGTCTTTTTCCTTCGTTCGCAACAGTCTAAAAAACATCGCCTTCAATTATTCAATCTACGCAGGATATTCTCGCACCCGAACGTGCTGCCGGTGGTGGGGTGCTGCAACGCGCCGCCCAGTCTGGTGGTGATCAACCAGCACATGCCGTGGGGCTCGCTGTTCACTCTGCTCCACGAGGGCGCCGGCGTGGTCGTCGACTCGGCGCAGGCGCTGCGGTTCGCCGTGGACGTCGCGCGCGGGATGGCGTTCCTACACAGTCTGGAGCGGCTCACCCCGCGGTATCATCTCAACAGCCGTCACATCATGGTGAGTTGCCGCACTGTGTGAACCATCCTTTAAGGTGGTACAGTCAACTATTTCTACGGGATTTTTTTCTATTTTTATGACAATTAAGAAGCAGTTGCCCACGGCTTCGCTCACGATAAAAATCACAGCTGATCTTACTTCTGCTCTTTGAACTGTCAAATTTTAGTATGCACAGCTGTTTACAATTCCGTATTTGAATGTTTACATCCTTATAAAATGTAAACATTGAAGCTAAGAACGCTCACAAGGTGTAGCCCAAGGGGATTTTAAGGAAGTGGATAGGCCTATGTCCTTTTCTGATATAGTGGCTCCATTCCTGAAAAATTTCAGGTCTATTGGTCCAGTATTTTTCACATGGTTGAGAGACAGATATTCACACTAATATCCATACTTTCACATTTCTAATATTATTGTAGGATGGTGTCAAGGAATGAAAAATAACTGTTTTGCAGGTAATTTTTGCAAGCTACAGACGAAAAAAGTGAAAAAGTAGGGCTAAAATTCCTATTTTTCTTGCATCACTAATGGCACAGGTTTAACCTACAGGGTAACCTAAAAAACATCAAGAAAGTCTAAAATAAATTTTTTAAAATGTTCTCAAAAAATAATCTTTTTCTTCTGCAAGTGCTGGAGCTTTAAAAAATTATGCAATTTTGAAGACCAGATAATACTATTCCATATCCCAAAAAAATCAATTTTAATTTTTTAACCTTTTTCTTGGGTTGATGCTTGAACAAACTTAACTTAGCACCTGCATAATTTGACCAGGCGACCCGCATCCAACCAAAAATGCTACCGGGAAATTCATTCAACCTATTCCAATCAAATGCATTGATAAAAAGTTGAGAAAAATAAGAAAGACATTATTAGACTGTTAAGCTGCCTAGTGGAATAGTTTGTCCCTAATGGCGCCTGCACAACCTTAAAACTTTCACAGCGTCACAAGTTACAGGTTACTTGTGATGCTCATTGTCTAGAGTGGGATTGTTGGCAGAAATCACGTTTTGTGTACCTCAGTCGTTTGTATCGCAATCGCTATACATGTTATTTACCTGAATCTGTTATTTTTCTGAGGCTACTATTTTATTTATTAGCATTTATTGTGTCATTTATTATTGAATGTGTGAATTTTTAATATTGTGTAAACAAATACAGTTATTAGTCACCGTGAAGAATTATTACTCTGATCGTTATTCTTGAGTGTTACAAGTAACAAGTCACAATTAAAGTTCTTTGTGCCTAGTTATAACCTGTGTATGTCACGAGTAACATGTTACTAATGGTAAAGGCAACATTTCCCATGCGATACATCTGCCAGGGGTGAAGCTACAGCACAGTTGTTGCCATCACAGAGAAGCCAACCTCGTTTATTATATTGCAGCTCAGGATTCATTTCTGACGTCATCTCCTGAAGGAAACAAGTTTAAGAGACAGTTCCTAAAATTAAATAACTTCTAACCATAAAGCTTTTCCAAGTTATAATAATTATAGAATCAAGAGTGTTGGTAAAATAATATTATAATATATTGCAATCAAATAATTGCAATAATTGTAATATAATTGCATTTTTATTATTCCTTCCACATCTGAACAGCACTTTAAGATGTGATTGGCAGTGAACATATTTTTATAAACATTGCTATTCAGTCTATTATTATTTAAATCTTAGTATTTTAACTAATGAAGCCACTGCATTTCAGATTGATGAAGACTTGACCGCAAGAATCAATATGGCTGATGCAAAATTCTCCTTTCAAGAAAAAGGACGTATTTACTATCCTGCATGGATGTCCCCAGAAGGTAAAATACTATCCTCCTTGTATCAGTATTTCATTGTTACTGATGCTCAAGGCTATCTTGGATCCCAGGACATTCAGGGCACCAGATGTATTCCCATAAAAAAAAGGGCTAACTACTTTAATAGTCCTACAAAAACCATGTTGCTAAGTTTAACATAATAAGTTATTACAGTGGAGTCCTGACTATCTGTCCTTTGGTAATCTGATGGCTTATTATTATGTTTTCAAATCCAATCGCAGTAAACAAAAGATTGATCACCGATAGGAATAGCTTGGCAAAACAAGTGACTTGCCTTGAAATTCCATTGCCCTTGATTACTATGAGCAAAGTACCCTTAAATTTGACCAGGCATTTTTACTGTTTGCAGGTTCACAGCATGGTAGCTTTGAAGTAACTGTTCAATATATAAGAATGCACATCTATCGATTGACCCAAGAATTACAGGAATCTGCAAAAATTATCCTTTGCAAAATAATTGAACGGTCATAAATTTCAGCACACAAATTTTTTTATCATGGGGCGGGAGTGGACCTAATGTTTTAGAATTACTAAATTTCATCAGTAATTAATTATTTGCCAATCTTAAATGGGTCTGGTCCTGATCATTTCTGACGATCAAGACTCCACTGTACTGCGTTTTAGGATTGCAATCATGCTTATTTTACGCAGTCGATGCGTTGACACACAAAATTTAATCGAGTCGTCGAGTGACAGTCACAATCGGTTGCAGCTCTACAGAAGCGGCCCAGCGAGATCAACCTGGAGGCTAGCGACATGTGGAGCTTCGCCGTGCTGTTGTGGGAGCTCGCCACTCGCGAAGTGCCGTTCGCCGACCTGTCTCCGATGGAAGTGGGGATGAAGGTCGGTACTTCATCTGCAGTTTAATTTGTCTATTTTTCCTGTGCCAGCGGTAATTTTTCAATATTTCTTACTGTCTTAAGCTACCAGTAATTTTTCAACATTACCTACCTTGTGGTTAGCCTCTATAACTTTAGGAAATATTTCTGATTACCACCAGCTGAAATAGGAAGTGTGGTTACTAATCTGGCAGTTTCATATCCAGTTGTATTTCTGAACAATGACAGTGTTACTTTATATGAAGACTGATCATGGTTTGTCACCACTAAGTAGTCTCAAAAAAGGTTTTCTAACAATTTTCCTCAATACTGACATTTAATCCTTGTTGACCTGAATTTGGTGGCAACTTCACTATTTACCAGTTTTTCAAAACTATGGCGAATAAAATATTACTGAAATCAATGAAACAAAATACTTTCACAGAGAAGAATCAGAGGTCGATTTTAAATGGGTCTTCTGTTGTGCCCAAGCACTATTTACAGTTCAATCCAGTTACGGTTGCAGTTAAGTCACTAGTTATTAGGTACATCCAGTTACTAGCTACAGTTGAGTTAAGTTAAATTAGGAGAGGGCAGCGACGGTGCTGCTCTCTTGTGGAACGGTAAACTAGTCCTCGACACACGCTGGGCAGCACTCGACACACTTTGAGCGCAACATTACCTCTGTTTGATTGTTCTCTGTGGTACTTGAGAGATAATATCTTGAATTACTACACTGTCATCGAAATCGAGATAAAATATTAATTTAAAAAATCATTCTACCAACTTGTACTTGTGAACAAGAGCTAACTGAAACAAACTCAATAGTTATCTAACTGTAAATGGTGGGGATTCTAACAAAATGCTCATAGTTTGTGCATGTACCTGGACATACTGATGAAAGGCCTCATGTTTTAATTACAAATTATTTACCGATTCCAATATTACAGTTCTTCCTGTAGAACTAAATATCAGTCTACTACTATTGGACGATTACTGTCAGGTAGAGATTAATGAAAACATTTTTACCAGAGTTTTGTTGGAAGAAACCAACAATAAAGAAAGTAAAAGCTCCCCAATTTCATCTATTGTGCTTGAAGTCACTTTCTCATCCGGTTCACTTGCAGGTTGCCTTGGAAGGGCTCAGAATCAGCATCCCGCCCGGAATCTCGTCTCATCTCGCCAAACTGATCAGGATCTGCATGAACGAAGACCCCGGCAAGCGACCGACCTTCGATATGGTGCTTCCCATCCTGGACAAGATGAAGCGATAAGCAGTCTTCCGGTAGAATCTCCGATTGTGTCATACGTAACCTCGTAATTAACATAGCCTAGCGGTTCTCAAACTCTGTGTGTGGTGCAAATTTTTTGAGTTTGTACAGTAAGGCCTCAGGCACAATACAAGCAGCGAGCGGCTTTCAAGTAGTATTTATTTGTAAGTAATTTTGAAGGCATGGCAACGATAGTCCCAAGCAGTGAGCGGAATTCAGTGGCGTCTCTCAGTGCTGCTTTTACCGCCTGGTAAGTTTCGATAATGTTTCTTACGCCGCTTGCTGTTCGCCATATGCACCATGTGATACCTTGTTGTTGTACAAAGAGGTTAGAGTCTCTACTGGAGATACCACAAAGATGCTTTTGTTGATAAAATAGCAACCCTTTCATTTTTTGAGGTTGGCAATATGGGAGAATGTAATTAGTAATTTAGTAATGAAATGCTGTTCTTTGAATGGCAATTTCAAACTATGCAATTCTTGACCAGAAGTCAAGCACCACTCGCCGCCCGCCGCTGACCACCCACCACTCTTATAGTACCTGAGGCCTTAAGGTACAATTTTTTTTTTGTACATGGTAATGTGAATGCTCAATGGTATTTAACCAAAATTAAAAGTAATAAAGCCAAAAGCCTATTGAAAATTCCTTTGGTCAAGTTTATATTTAAATATTTTATAATCCCTCCTCTTTAAATTACATATTAACCCTAAAGTTCTGTGTACATTGTTTTTACAGTTTTGTTTGAGAACTGCTGATTTTACATAATACCCTTCATATGACTGCCAGTGGTATAATGGTATAGAAATCACAATATGAAGCGCTACAAATTAACTATAGAACATATTTTCTTAAGAATTTATCATTTTATGGTTTTATCTGTATAATCATCTAACGGTTAATAATTATTAAACTAATTACTTTTATTACTTAAATAAGTTATTAAATTGAAGGTTTATGAAGTTTTAACATTGTTAAACTCTTTCGGCTTGAGTATTTCATTTGTTGCTAAAATGAAATACCATTTAACTTATTGACTGTCTTAATTAAGTTTTTTACATTAGGAATAAAAATTATTCATTACAATTCAAACTGATAATACCATTAGCATGGTCATGTACTATCATAATACAATGGAACCTCGGTATTTCGAATCTGAATGGAAAAGAGTTTTTTGGGAAAATAACTTTAATATGTAGAAATGGAAGAGTATTTAGATAAAGTTCAGTAGGCCTATATTAAGGTTCCACTTTAACTGATTTAATAATTTAGATTTAATTACAATTTTTAATACTGATCTACAGTATTAAGCGAGTTTGATTTATAGTTAAAGGCAATGAAATATTTATGGTTTCATCTACATTTTTTGATGGCTACACAGTTATTGATTTAGTGAATGGTTGAAAGCATAATTAAATTAATGTAAGAATAGGTTATGGTACATTGCAGTGGTTTGCAATATTTTAGAGGTTTCAAAAGGAATTTAGTAAGCAGGGAATTGTGAAGTTGTGACTGGGTAAAAGTTGAAATTAGTATGTACAAAGATCAATCAATATATATATTATATATACAGTATTGAACTGCCATGATATTTATTTAGATTTTAAGATGTGTTACGACATGATCAGTGTTAAGTCTATTTTTTACAGTCTAATACTTGTTATGAAATGTTGCTCTGTACATCTGGTGATACTACAACCACAATTCTTATGTCTGTTAGAATATATCCTAAATAGAATATATATATCATCCTGTCGCAAGTATATACAGATATTTCTTCCTTTAATATTGCAATAATTTCAAAAATGTTTTGATTGCACAACTTCATTTATGAAAGATGTGAGGCGTTTTTTAAATAATTTCATCCAGGAAGACCAAAAGTTATCTTTTTCAATTGTAAAATGATCGTTATGAACCAATGCACTGGCAATTCAAAGTTAACCTTGATTTTAAAAATATTTTTCATTGATTACCATACTGCAATTTATATTGTATTAAATCTTTTCCTCCCCATTGCCTGTATTATTTAAACTTTGCTGAAAAAGTCAATTACATCTATAAATAAATCTTTTCATGAGGTTTGGCTGTTTGTATAAATACTCTAATTACTTACTTTTTATATCTTTTCAAGGTACTTATGTGAAATCCTTTGTATGAAGTAAGGGAAATTTCATTAATTATGTTTGTGCTTAAACATATTTCAAGTCTGTAAACAACTTTTTCCCTTTTTTAGGTGCTTGTCATATACTCATGACACCTTTTCACCCTAAATCTATTTGTGTTGAAAAAATTGAGTAGGTTTAGAATGTTTTTTTGGTTTATGGTTAACCACTTTTCAAGATTTTTTTTCGAGTTCACAAGCAATAAAAAACCTGAAATCTAAAGAAGTGTGTACGCATAATGTCCTTTTGGAATCCTAGCCCCTCATAGTGTCCCAGTTATTGTATCTTACCTTTGGTTAGCCATAAATCAACAAAATCGTTTTGATTGTGTTCATTGTTATATTTAATTGTAATATTTATTTAACTTTTAATGTAAGGTATGTTAATACTTTGTTTAGCTTTTGTGTAAGCTTTTTACTTGTATTACCGTATTTTATTTAACAAAAATAGGTTTCTTGTCTAATCTTAGATGCCTGATTAACTAGTCTCTGACATTTTTAATGGTCTTTGTGATTGATGAAATTACAGATGTTTGTACAGTTGATTTGTTTCAAACAGTTGCCCTCCTTACTGCCTCTGTGGTACGGATGGTCAAACAACCAAAATACCGGTTTAAAAGAACATATTTTGTCCATAATTACTACTAAAAACAGTAAAACCTGCACAAACCTGTGACAAAGTTCTTCAAAACAGTGACAAGGTTTCATTCTCGCTCTATAGTTAAAAATCATAATCTGTACATGAAGTAGAAAATGATAATTTTGTTTTTATCTAATCTTTTATAGCAGCAGCATTAGAATATGCAATTTATTTTCTTTAGGAGCGTTTAAAGTGATAGGTACGGAGGCTTCTGCATCAGTGAGTCCTGGCAATGTCAATTTTATGTAACACAAAACATGCTGTGCCTTTAGTGCATATTAGCACAATATTTTTATACACCATGTTTATTTCCCATGGTTGAAGAGACTAAAATGCAATAATGTTCTCACCATTATATAGTTAAGATATACAATCCACTTATTAAAATCTATATTCCATTCAGATTTTGCCAGTCAGTTTGCATAATATTAATAAATGTAAAATCTGCCCATATTTACTTGGTATATTCGTCTTCCTGTATCGTAATCTTTGTTTTACTTTTATAATTTTTTCTATAACTGTTTCGCTTTATAACTTTTGTTTTATGTACATAACATTAGTTTTAATTTATTGTTCAGTTATAATTAAGGACTAAATAAATGTTCATTGTAAACTAATTCTTGTGTGTGTTTAATTGAAACGTTCCTTTAGCACTAAAACTATTCTAAATTTATATAGGGTGGATTGGACTTGGTGTGAACAAGTTTTCTATGATAGAACGACACGATTGTGACTCAAATTCACAATTTTTTAAACTCTCGTGTGTACACCCATCTGGAGGAAAATTATTTTAATTTTTTCAAAAACCCTTACAATCACTCATAAAATTAAAACTAAATTTCCTTAAAAACAAGTACAGGGCTTGTAATGGGTTTTTTTGTTATTTTTTTCGCTCTTGGTTATTTTTTGTTATTTTTTTTGGAATTTGGTTATTTTTTTATTTTTTTGGAATTTTGGTTATTTTTTTCAACCTCAAGAACTGCTGAAAGCCCTGTTCACACTATTCGTCTGTCAGACGATCTCGTCGCAGCATTGCGGCAGACAAATCTCATCATCCTACATTGCGTGAAAACCAAGTCTCGTTGCGTGAAAACCAATTCTCGCCGTCAAATCTAGGCAGATTTGTGATTAATCTGTCAAGATTTTCTTTTTTACCAAGGTTAAGAAGGTATTATCCCCAATATAACGCCGGTTTTCTAATATTTAGCATGTTTTCAAAAGGTTATTTTTTTCTTATTTTAGTTATTTTTTTATTTTTTTCAACCTCAAGAACTGTTACTAGCCCTGCAAGTAAGAAAATTTCTTTTTCTAGAGTAAGTGTAAGGTTTTTGAAAAATTGAGTGATTTTTCTTCTCCAGGTGGGTGTATGAAATGGAAAAAAATTGTGGATATGATTCACATCTGTATTGTTTGATCACCCAAGAAAGATTTAACACCATCATCATGGGCACCAAATAGGGCGGGTGAGTGAGTGCGCTGCTGATAAAATTACTGTTTATTATTTGTTTGGGTAGTTGATCAAATGATCATATGGTAACGTAAACACAAATTTCGACGTAAAAGACCCTGAGAAATGTAAATAAAGTTTTGACAGTTCATCAAAAACATTTCATTCAGTCATTAGCAGACAATTTTATGAGTTTCTAGTGTTTGTCGCCTGCCCTATTTCGTGCACTTTACTTTAAACTTTACACAAGGTCCACACCATTATGTCTGATATTGTTATTGATGTCACCGCCAAATTATGTGATACTGTGTACTCTGTTCTACAATTAATTGTAATACAGTAATTGATTAAGCTAATTTTTCATAATAAGCTTTTTTCATTTAAGTTATTGTATTGACTTTATTTCCTTACACCAAAGGGTATGGAAATGCTTTATTTGTTGAACAAATTTACTTTTAATCATAGAGGAAGAGAGAATGAACTCAAAACTGGGAATAATTAGAGAATTTTATTCAATAAAATACCTAATTAATAGTAAAATATATTTATAAAATAATATTAACATAAAAAATGATTAACACATATGTAACACTAAATTTTTAGTCAATGAATTTAAAAGTTTGTACATAGTTATATTTACAATATTGGAATGTGAAACATCAATATACAGTATAAAATACAAATTTTCGCTCTCAAATTACAAATTCAATAAATACATCTAGTCAATAACATTTAATGAAATTTCATTAATAAACTTTCTTTATTTTTAAGTAAAGTAAAAATACCTCAAATTATTCAAAATGCCTCACATGCGTGGGGGCTTTGCACTTATGTGTAGGAACGATAATACTATCTCTAGGAAAAACAAGAAAATCTCGTTTATTTTGTTCAGATTACAAAACAAACATTCAACAAGCTCGCAACTTTGTTGCTCCCCTTTGTAGAATCCCAGTCTATATATCCGCGCAAAAATATCACATATCAAATTACCTACACAACACGACTACAAGTAGAGAGCATCTTACGACCGATCGAACCGATCATACCGACCACATACTCAGAGAAACACATAACCACAATAATATAAACCGACAAACTAGAAAATCCAGAGATTCATAAAAAATTGCGTCTTTTTTGTGTTGTGTAGCTTTATTGCGTACAGACAGATCCATCTATAAGATGGTGCACTCGCAGCACTGCATCGTAAAGTACAAACAGTCCAGACCGCAGTTCGACTCTTCCTTCTCCTGAACCACAAAGCCGTCGGCCTCCGTCTTGTCCGAGTTCTTCTTCTCTCCCGGCGGCGAGGCGTCGTCGACCGCGCTCTGTTGTACACAGATGGCGTCCACATCCACCTCCTCGCTCGTTCCGCTCATGTTCCGCCGTTTGTCTCCCCGTTCTTCCCCGCTGCTGCTGGCGGAACTTGTCGAGCTCTGTAAAGACAAGAGTTATTTGTATGTTGAGTGAGGAAAGTACATAATTGTCTCACGAGTGAAAATGTTGGCGCCCGAGCTTGACAATGACAGTGACAATGAGACAGTGACAATTTTAACGAGGGAATTAAAATTTGCACAACATTTCCTTCACATGCAATAGTAAATATTCTACCATAAAATTGTTATTAACTTTATTAATAAAATTTATTATTAAATTTAGGAGAGCATTAGTAGGAACTTGGACCATGTATGAAATCAGAAAGGCAGTAGAGAAAGGGTACGTTAGAACGTTATTGCAAAACTGGTCATTTTGCAGCCGACCAATGTTGACGCAGCTTATAATCACGTGACTTTCAGTTTGTTTACATCTCGACTTACTGAAGTTTCTAAACGTTGCAACTACTATCAGTGTATTTTAAAGTTTATCATTAAAATAATTATGGAAACAATCATTAAACCTTCGCCTAGGGGTGTGCGAGTAGTGATTTTTGAACTCGAGTCGAGTTTTGAAAAATACGCACGATTTTTGAGCTTTTTTCAAGTTGAATTTTTTACTTTATAATATATTAGTCATAATGTTTCTAAATAATGGTAAAAATTAATTATCATTTCTCACATACAAATTACAATTTCGAGGTAATTAAACTTAAAAGAGTTACTGAACTAAGAGCAGATATGCAAATGAACACAAACACGACAGAGCCATCAATCGAACAGACAATACTATCACAACAGACAATACCATTGTCTTTATGTGTTTCGGGTTTTTTTCAGAATATGCCAAAAAAAGAAAGAAAACCTTTTACTTAAACTCACAATAATTCTTGATTTGATATATTTTTCAAGCCTAACTTGTTTTTAAGGCTTACCTGGGTTTTGTAATGAAATGAAAACACAGACTGTAAGCCATGACCAATTACCTGACTCAATTCATGATTAAAATATATTTTTGAGTTATTCACACAGGTACATTTTTATTCATGTAACTGTCAAAAAAAAAAAAACTAAGTTTTTATTTATTTGGAATAGTTTCTAAAATATAACAAAAATTATTTTTTTACGAGATGTAATAATAAAAAATAACCTCAAACTATAAAAAAGATAGTGATATAAAAAACTATGTGTCTTTAATAACTAAAAATAACTTTTTACTTCAAGTATAACAAACGAGGTTTCAGTTATATTCCTTAAAAATGGATTGACATTGTGAAAACTGGGCGTAATATTCTTTCGCACGTACCGATTTCGGGTAAACGGCGGGAGTAATTACTCGACTTGAACTTTCGAGTATTTTGCAATAAGTCGAGTCGAGTCAAGTAGAGCATACTCGGCTCGAAAAAAACTCGATTCTCGAGTACTCGCACACCCCTACGCCACGTGAAAAAGAACGAAAGAAGAAATCTAATCTCGAGGAATGGAAGAGATTTTAACTTGTATTAATAAAATTGTTGAGTACCTGCAGGGAGAGTGGTCGGTGCAGCGAGGCGGCCGGGGAGGGAGGCTTGTCCAGCTCTGCAATCTCGGCCGACGTGTTGATCTCCGCGACCGTGTGGTTGACCAATGCCGGCTCCAGATCCGCGGCCTCCTCCTGCGGCTCGTACTGCACGCCCGCGTCCGCCATCTTGCGATACGTCCTATAGCTGGGGCGAGGAACCGAGTTCACTCCGTTCCCCGAGACCATGCTCAGCCTGAAACGAAAAGGTTTTTTTAGTTTTGGATTCTAATATGATAATGAAAACTGAATGAAAATCAGTTTTGAAAATTAATAATCATAAAAAATGATATGGGGTTATGCAGCAGTAAAAGTCCTGAAACTATTCCTGTCATCCATTGAAACATATCTTTATTTTGGAAATTAATAACCATAAATATGTATGGAGTCATGCAGCAGTTCAAGTGCTGAAAATATTCCTTTCCCACATTAAAGCTTATCTCAGTTTTGTGGCTTGTAGTTCTATGGATTTTAGTTGTCATTACTCTTAAAGCTGTTGATTCCATGGGAAGAAACCAGAAAGTTACAGCGTATAGGTAGTCATCAAACATGCATGCACGTAGGAAAGTTGGCGTACTGAGTGGAAGAGCCTGACCTCAGATAACAGAGCAACAGAACCCAACAACAGCGAAAGGTAACCATGAAAATTTATCTCTCATTTAACGATTAGAGGGGGCTAAGTTCGTCAATGAAGCAAGATGTTAGGGAAATATCTTTTAAATTAAGAAGTCTTTACTTTTAAAAATATTTAAATTTCAATCTGAACTAGTAGGAGATTTATCAATTGTTTAAACCTTTAATTAAACAAGTGGGTAGTCAACAAAGATGTTTGATGATTGTTGAATATATATTTAGATTCGTTTCCATTGTAATAGTTTTTCAGCTTGTAAAACATGGTTTCTTTCTAAAAGAGAAAACATCTTAACTCTCAACAGGTTTCAATTGGATGTTTATTCATAAACACTTATTTACTGGCACAGCTTTGCTAGCAATGACATTCACAATTCCAGTGAAAACACATATGCCTTTGCCGGAAACAATGCGCAAAACTTTAAGGTTGTTTAAGGCTTTTACCTGAGGTCTGACCATCTAAATTTTATTTCCAGCAAAACGTCACTCCAAGCTCTTTCCCACACCTAAATATTTTGTGGCAGTCATAGTTGAGTGGGTAGAATGCTGGCCTACCATCCAAAAGTCTCGGATTCAATTCACTTCAGTACACATAACACAATTTAATCTCAGACTGCCACCGTGCTTCGGAGGGCACATTAAGCCGTTGGTCCCGGCTACTGCAGTGGTTGATAGATCATGTCAGAGGCACTAGTGTGTCCTGAGCACTCTGACATCAGATCTTGGCCACAAGGTTATACAGAATTACCTAAATATTTTTCACATGTAAATTATTAAAATCAGAAGAGAACTTTAGGGGTTTTGGTAGTGAAAAAATCCTTACTTATTCAATATGTATGGATTAAATTATTAAATAATTTAAATAGTTGGGGAAACTGTCCCATTATAGATTTTTAAGGTAGTCTTTAGTATGCTCATAACAATCAAATTTTTGAAATTGTAAGCCATAAAATCAGTTTACATTTCAGGACCAAAATGCTTTTATTAGAAATATCTGTTTCTCATTGGTGATTTCAATGGTAATAAAGGTTAGCTGTCACTGGTTTTAATGGTTTTTATTTCTGATTTATGTAAAAAACAACTATTAAAACCATTGCTCCATTATAAAATGTGCGAATCTTTTAATTCATAATAATTGTAAACACAACCAAAATTTATCATTAGGTTCAAGGTATAAGGATTTTAAAGTTAGGACTGTAGAAACATAAAATTATAAACATTTTTTAAGAGAATGACCATGAAATAATTGGAGTTATAAAATATATTTATTTATTTGGCTTGATATGAACTCATATACTCAGTAGATAGTGATTATTGCAATTCATATAAGATAATATCAAATTTTTTTAAGTGTAAGGACAAATTTCCAAGACGGTGGAGTTGGGGGCAGAGTTATTCAGGCAAATTGCTACCCCAGCTGTAATCAGTTTGGTTAAAAAGTGGGCGAGTGTTAAATACAACCTAATTCAACCAATTAGACTCGCTGGTCATAACTCGCCAGGCAATTTGACTCTTTTAAATTCACTCTAAGGGTTTGCTTAACATCAGCTAAATGAAATTTTTCATCCTTCTTAGTAACCATGCAAACAATTTTTTTGCTGCCTAGCGACATAAAATCATAAAACATTTAGCTTTTTCTATTCCAAACTACACAAAACATATCATGTTTGATTATTCGTCATAATATATATGAAGAGAAGAAGATAAAATTGTTTTGGGAGTAAAGATTACCTGATGGTTCTTCTGTAATATATTATTAATTCTTCATTTATCTCTAGAAACAACTTTGACTCGCACATGAATGAAAGGTAAAAACTCTTCAACAAAAATTTAACATAGTATGTTGTGTAAATTAAATTGTAAGTTAAAAGTAGATAAAATTTGAACTACACCAAACAAAATCTGTATCTTGGGATACCAACAAAAGTTTCACATAAAATATGTGTGATGTTAACTTCAAATTCTAAGAAAATTTTCCCTTTATTGGGTGGGGATTATTTCTCCTTTGTTTTCATTCAAACAAGGTTCTGCTGATTTCGGCGGTGGCACCAACGCGCTATGTATAACGGAGCCGTCATCGTGTCATGCGATAACTGAATATATCGGTATATTCGAATGAATATATCGGTTCAGTCCGAATGGTGAAACTATATACATATCAAACTAATTCAATTGTCGGCCATCGATAGTTACTTCCCCACCCAAAAACCCCAGGTCCCCATCGTGCCCCCAAGATAAACTGGTAGTGACCCTTCTGCTGAACTTGTACCTTGTATTTCATCTTAATGATCCCACAAGTAATTTTAATTTATTTCCCCCTGTTTTGAACATCTAACAATATATTGGATTAAAAAAATCATCCCCATAAATTGATAATTTCTATTAAAGCAGATTTAAGTATATGGGTCAAGTTGGCAGGCAAGGTGTTACTTCCCCATTTGACTTGCCAAGTGAAAAATCATTGCTTTTGGTTTGGTTAAAAAGTGAGTGAGTGATACAAACTCTACTGCTTCCAAACACTTCCTAACCTAAATCCTGATCCTAAAAATAGCTAATGTCTGTAGAGGGCTTGCATTTAAGTAAATAAGAAATGGTAAAAATGGTTGTAGTTTCCCATGTAGCACAGAACAGATGGGCCATCGTTGGCCCACTGTCAGTCGCCGACAGTGGGCCCACGGTCGGGGATGTCCACCTTCCCCTCGTTGGCCCAACCCACAATTCACCAACCATTTGCCAACCATTTTTTTTTTCATTTAAGTGTCATAATACTAAAATATGTTGAATAAACCAATACATAAACAAAATATATTGGCTTTACATTGGGTTTTCATGAAAAAAAAGATAACGCTCCCACCGAGATTTGAACCCAATACCTTAACTTTACCACACTCACGCCTTAACCCATTCAGCCAATTTGACTCATGTATGAAGTGGTATCACCTTAGGATTTAAAAGTGATCGGGAAAGCATTTTCCTCATGGACTTGGAGTTTTCACGTTTATTTTTTAATAGGTAAATTTAAAATTATTGTAAAGAGGATAAAATTGTATCAAAAAGGTTTGTTTGGATTTTTTACGAGATTTGAGTCTGTTGGCTTATTGTTGGAAAACCCAACATTTCCCAACGTTGGGGCAACAGACTCACGATCGGTTGGGCCAACCCACCATTTCCCACTGTTGGGCCAACAGACTCTTAATCGGTTGGGCCAACTAACCACTCAATATGTCGGGCCCACATTGGCAGATCGTCGGCAAAGCCACCAACCAATTCCCAACCGTCCGACCATTTCCCAACGTTGGCCCAACGATGAGTGCTAGATGGGTTCCTTTCTGTCCCATGCCAAACCTCTACTGATTCGCCTGTCGGCAACAAAGCCTTCAGCAACGGCCATGCTCTTTTGTTAAGGACAATTTTTGCCTGGCCTTAAGTCAATGCGGCAATTAGAAGTCAGTCAGGCTACTATCAGTTTATTAAAAGTAAATTAAGGCAAAGGAAATAAAACTTCATTAGATATGCTGCAATTACAATCTATACATCTATCGCAAACCTCATACCGCAGTCGGATAATTAGTTAGTTGATGTTAGGTATAGGTGTGGGACGGAAAGGAAACTGCAGCCAAAAATGTTTCTGTAAATGTTCGGGTTGAGAAGATTTTCACATGTGCATTCAATTTTGGGAAAAATAATCTACAAACTTATGTTTGATAATAATCTTAATAATTTTCAATAAATAATCCTCCCATTTTATGCTCTTCTACATACAACATTGATCATATAAGCACATCCCCCCAAGAAAGATAATCCCTCTTAGCTGTTGACTGTACAAAATGAGCATAAATCAAGAATTATGTTACTGTAATTTGCTAAAAAACATACCTATATTCGACCCAAATGAGAATCAGAGTAGCTTGAAGCAAAAGAAAAATTATGTAAAGGACAAACATGTTGAAAAACTGAGCACCTGTGTCGAACTGAGCCTGACTGCTGAATGTTGATAAGAAAAGGCTGAGTCGGTACTCAGCATTGGTGCAAGATTGACGGTGTGTTTAGAATGGGCGGTTATGACCACACAATCATCGTCTTGTCCCCTGGCAGTTGGAGCTTACATTTACTAAACAAAAGGGAGAACTGTGGCTATTCTTGACAGACCTGGACTGGTGTAAATAAACATGCATTTAATTTGTGGATATGAGTAATATGACCACAGACACAGCAGTGGTTACTCAAGATGGTATGACCAATTGGAAAATTAACTATTTATGATGAAATGTACATGTAATGTAAAAATTAACAAAAATCCTGGGTCGATAGGAGGTAATTTACTATCCTCTGTAGCTAGCTGATATAGCTCAGCGCATATGATATTACACATAAATGATTGAGGTCCTCGGTTTAAACCTTAGCTTGCACCTATACAATTAAATACAGTTTCAATCTTATTTGTCATTATGTGAATCTGTGAATATTAGCCAAAGCAACCACTAGCCAAACTTCATAGTTGCTGGTTCTTTTACCTGTACTTCAAACATTGCTTAGAGAAACTTTCAGCTTTTGTAAAGTAACGAAGGTCTGGCGGTCGTGGGCTCTTGCTCTTGGACTATCCAGCTACTGGTTAATAATCCTGGTAAATAAATCAGCTGGTATTTGCCATAACAAAGCTTTTACATAATGAATTCTACACTCATAATTCACTTATATTTGCTTTAAGATACCAGTTAATGGTGATCGGCATCTTATGTAGTAATCTACTCTAATCTAATGTTAACAGTTTTAAAATGTTACTGACAATTAATTATTGTTGTTGTTTAAATGTTATTGTTAAAGATATTCTTGGACTATAACAAACTTCAAGTTAATACATGCAGCAACACGAGGATATACAATTAACGATCCAGCTCAATTACATCGACAAGTTCGCCAATTTTATTGTTAACCACGACTTAATAAAACCACAGACAGATTGTGATTCAAAGGATCGAGTTTCAACATCAATCTCATGCTCTTCTACATAAATTTTCTTTTCTTGTCAACTGTGTCAATATTTATTCTAATTTAAATCTTCATATCTTCTGTAAGAATGAAGAGCATGCAAAAAACTCATATTAATTGTGGGTTAAATTTAAATCCACTTTAAACTGGCTAGGTGTATGTGCTGGCATGTGGGGGTGAGTTTGTGGTGGTAGAACTGGCAGGAGGCTCGCAAGATAAACAGATCGAACCTATTGAAAATACTTTCTTGGTTTTGCATCGGTTGTAAACCGGATCTAGCTGCCAATGGTTGCTAAGTGTACATTTGTCAAATGCCCGTAGTTAACTGAAACCATAGTGTGGGTTATTTTTTGCAGGATGAAAGATGAGTGTAGAACAGATGTGAGTGCTTTGTACAGTTAGATTTTTTTAATTAGGAGTGGTCAGGACAAAGTGGAATATCTTTGACAATGCACTTATTTTGTTTGGAGTAAAATCACGTGTTTCTGTATACTTTGTAATTCCTTTGTTTACTATTAAAAAAATAAACAAAAGTATAAAATGGCTTAGAATATTGCTTGTTTTGACTAAACCTATGACTTCATCATTTGACAAGTAGAAAAATGTGATTAAAATACAAAGAAGTTCATTGTCAAAGATATTTTACCTCGTCTTGACCGCTTCTAGTTAAAAAATCCAACTATATATAGGAAAGAACACCTGATTAATTGCCAGGATCATTGATTAGACGTCCAATGATCAATGACAGCTGAATTTAGAAACAATCTCTCAAAGGGCAACAAATAGGATTGGTCAGATATTGAATGTTTTGTCAGGATCGATCTGGTGATTTCTGGGCTCACACGACTTTCTGGATGGCAAAAAATTTTTTGCCAAGACCTAGCCAACATTCTATTCTATAACTGTTCTCATCTGCGAGTACGGTTGACTACGAAAGTGCTATCTAAAATAGGCTGAAAAATAGGTGTAAACATATAAGGTCAAAATAACAAAACATAGTTTAGACTCCTTTATTGTTTATTTATTTCACGAAGTACATTACTTTTACATATGTAAGAAGTGTCAACCATACTCCAACGATAATGCTAAACTAATAACAATATTATATTCCTATATGCTAACTTGCTGATGAGTGTTCTCAATATTTCTCAGGCTGAATACATGATCTTTTTCCTCAAAGTGTACTTTTTTTTGGAAAAAGCTGGTATATTCAGCCTGAAAAATAGTGAAAACACTCAGCAAGTCTATGGTTTTTCACAAAAAAAGTAATATAATTGACTAAGTTTAAAATATCCGAATTTTATTTACCTAAATCCGTACACCCATCACAGTCCACCTTGGGTTTCAGGTAAAAAGAGCAAACTTTGGATGAAGAATATATTGGGAAATTTGGAACAATGGAATTTTACCATGGTAACACTAAAAGAAAACATTTTGTTGAACGATTCAAAGTAAATCCTTGTTGGTAAATTATTTTAATTTTCAAGAATATTATACTAACAATGAAAAATCAAGAGCCAAACTGTTTGATTGAAAACATCACATGCTGAGTTATTGGTGCTCATTAAGGTATGTGAAATACATGTCACTTTAACAACTAGTAAAAATATTTTACTCTCTTGGTTTTGTTTCAATGTGCAGGAATCCCGTCTACATAATTCCATAACAACCATTTTTCTTTAACCGGAAACAATTTATCCTTAACAGCAGCAGGTCTTACTGAACTAAAAAAAGCATGCACTCTAAATTTGATTGCATAGACCCCAACCATTAAGAGAGGAGAAATGATACAAAGCATGCGAGCATACTTAAAAGCAAGCAAGACGTTGGCCTGCGTTTGGTGTTCCAAAGTCTCGACGTTCTGCCTGGCTCTAACCACAGCACCACCCCTGCGTCTGCAACCAAACACGGACTGTACAGTGACATGCTCGGCCCGTGCGGGGACATGCAGAGGTGAGGGAACCGAGGGAAATGAAAGGGCGTGAAAATAACATGAGGGTTGTGAATTGAAAACAAGCTAAAATAAGATGAATTGCATCGATTTTGATGTTTAAAAAAATATGAGATATAAAACAGAATTCTTCGCCACTGATACAAATTACCAATTTTGCCAAGCATTATTCTGTATGAAATGTTAAATTTTTCAACTGAGAAACAAATAAAAATGCAACTAAAGGTGTGCCGTAGTGCTAGAAAAAAAATATGCCAGGGTTCAATGATTTCTATAACTATAGGTGTACCTACTAGGCTAATAATTCCCTCTGGGCTAGTAATTCTCTGTAATATGGGACCCAAAAAAAGAATAACTGGTCGAAGGTCAATGTTGGATTTACTCCTAACCCCGGGCCCAGGACTGCTGGGCTGCAAGCCAAGAGTGGGCCACAGAAGTATGAATAAGTAAAAATGAATTAGAAATGGGAACAAATTGAAGGTCGAAACTCTTTTTTTCAAAAATAAAAGTTCATCACCCCAATGCGGGAAGGAAACTTTGGGATTTTCTATCAGGTATTTCTAGAAAAATGCCTCTCTTGGAAGGGCCACACAGGAAGCTTGCCTTAGGGCTTCAAAGTCTGTAAATCCGTCACTGTAGGAGATCCCATGCATATATTGTTTTTAAAGGTGCAGCTGCAGCCTTCCCATACGCTGGTATACTGCATATAAAGCATTGAATGATATAAAGTGATACTCTGGCACTTTGACTAAATAAAACCCAAAACTGAACTTAACGGTATTGAGGACTCATATTTATATAGTGACCATTTTCATCAATACAGTGTCAATAATCATATATTTAATTCCGTAAGGCAGTTCTTTGCATCAAAATTGTGGGTGTCTTGCAAGTTGTAGAAATATGGCAGAGGGCTCAAATTAAAGGTCTCTATTCCGAGATGGCAGGAAAAATAATTAAATTGCTTGAAAATCAGCAGAAAATGAGAAATAACGTAAAATATCTGCCATTTAAAAAGCATTGGGATCTAAAAACGTCTGCTTTGTTTGCATAAAACAAACGTGATGCTGATACTTGATTGAAAACCATGAGATAGGCTAGATATCAATATAAGATAGATTTAGTTTGCTATGAAGGTATTTTGTACTAATAAACAAGAATTGTTTGAATTTTCCCTCATTAGGGGCTTTTAGCCCTTCAAGCCACTAGTATGATTTAGATTTCCTATCACTACAAGCTTGAATAGGTAAAATAAGGTTTTAATTTAAATTAACACTGTGACATAAAAATACTTAAAATAACAATAACAAAACACACTGAGGTTTGAGGTTTTTAATCTATATTGAGTGGCACTAAATAATTGTTAAACCTATGCAAATTGGCCTTAAGAGTTGATGTAGATTAGGCATGATGACATCCTTATTAAGACAGACAAACAACACAAATTGCATGAATTAAACAATGAGTTCTGCTTGAAAGCCTACTCTCTGATTTGCTTACTGTATTTCTTGCATCCAGTAAGATTACAGGCAGAAATTCCAACAAATATTAAAACTTACGGAGTGAAGCCAGGAGTAAGTATTATTCAATATGCAATTTATGTACATATTATACTTAATGAAATATCTTTAATAGAAGAAAATGTACTTATATCCGATATTTGAAACTATTCCAATTGGTTCACAATCTGGGCTTTTCATGTATACTCACTGTTTTCTAGTTTTCATCTCTACCATGTTTTCTATTTTTATGTTTTATCTTTATTGTGTTTGTCATTCAATGTTAACAAGCATGGAGTGCAATGAACTATATAACACAAACTTTAATGTAACAACTGTACATCAGGAAGTAGGCAGGATGGCTTGTGCAATTTATGTACTTTTATTTAAAGCATTGTATCTTTTAGGGGCAAAACCCCTAATTAAATAAGTAAAATTAAAAAGTAAAAAGAAAAGATCGGCAGCTATTGTAATATATTACCCCACATATTAAACAATATTTTTTTTAATATATCATAAATAATCTAAAACGATAATTTTAGTTTTGTACAGCCTCATTTAGGTTTTTTGTCTATTGCCTTACACTGTGCAGAATCTCTACAATATATTCTAAAATCTCTGTACAATATATTCTTATCATTGATCCAATTTTTTCCAAAAACACTGCTCAGTTTTGGTTTCTTTTAATGCATTTTTCTATTATGAATCCTTAAAACTATTTTAAAATCCATTTGGGGGGCTTGCCCCTTAATGATCGGTTCCTCACTCTAAGCACACTATAGAAAACCTGGATAAAAATTCAAACACTGACCTCAGACAATATTTAGAACCCCCAAGAGACAGGCAACTTAGGGTACCCATTAAGCTCTGATGAGTCATAGTTCTTATGAGAGCTATAAAGCTGGTGTTCCTTCTCAGAACTCAGTCTTTACTCTGTATTTATTTCTTGCCTAGTAGGTTACAGTCAACTTCGGGTCTATCTATTTTGATGACTAGCTGACTGAGGAGAAAACTTTACTGACTAGGTACTTTCGGTTGACCGACTGACTTCAAATTTCATAATTTTATCTACCAACCATTCCTCATAATCAAACAACAATAATCATAAACAAAGAATCCCCAAAGTGTTATAAGGAGTAGTTAAGACAAAATCCATGTTGGCTCCGCAGCCAAGTCAATTGACTGGGTCTTTTCTGTCATCTACCAACTGGCTTGATCTGGTCCAGAACCAGCCAAAACTAGATAGACCTGGGCAAGAACCGGCTATAACTGGCTAAATCTGGTCCAGAACCAGCCTAAACTAACTAGTTCTGGGCAAGAACCGGCTATAACTGGCTAGATCTGCATGGTCCAGAATCAGCCAAAACTAGCTAGACCTTGGCAAGACCTGGCTACAACTGGCTAGATCTGGTCCAGAACCAGCCAAAACTAACTAGACCTGGACTAGAACCGGAGATCTGGTCCAGCACCAGCCAAAACTAACTAGTTCTGGGCGAGAACCGGATATAACTGGCTAGATCTGGTCCGGAACCAGCCAAACCTAAGTAGACCTGGGCAAGAACCGGCTATAACTGGCTATATCTGGTCCAGAACCAGTCAAAACTAGCTAGACCTGGGCAAGAACCGGCTATAACTGGCTAGATCTCATGTAGAACCAGCCAAAACTAACTAGACCTGGGAAAGAACCGGCTATAACTAGCTAGATCTGGTGCAGAACCATCTCGCAGGATGGTTCAATTACTAAACATCCTTGATCAGTTTTACATATTTATATATGTGGTGATTTTTTGTTCAGATTCCTTAGATTTTACATAGGAGTATGGTTGCTTTTATTATCGTGTAAGACAGTTGGTAGCATAAAACTACAAAATTTAATATCTGTTGGTCAACCGGAAGTACCCAGTCAGTCGAGTTTTCTCCCCAATCATCAAGGGGGCTTCCAGCAGTGAACCACCCCATTAGAGTTGACGTAGGGGATGGTTGATTTTTATTATTGCGTGGGAAAGTTGGTAGCATAAAATTACAAATTTTGAATTCGATCGGTCAACTGGAACCCGGTCAGTCGAGTTTTCTCCTTAGTCAGCTGGTCAGTAAAACAGATAGTCCCGTTAACTTCTTGTTTTATGTTTAATCCACCAGCAGACTTTGGCTATTAGTGAGTGCCCGTTGTAGCGTGAACCAATCTTACGAGTGCGATCCCCAGCGCGGTAAACAATTTTATTTTTCCTTACACTAAAATACCCCCGTTGCAGCAGACCTGCATACTCAGCGAATTTCAAATGCAAAACAACATATTTCAATCCAACATAGCGAGATTTGACATGTTTTTGTAAGCTCCATAAGAATAACATGGGGAATGAGTATGCAGGTTTGCTGCTACAATTACATTAAAACTGGCTAGTTTTTAATTCAATATTTAGTAAATCTGACCTAGAAGAAGCCATTTACCAAGTTTTACCAAGATATGTTGAGAAATAAGCGAGATATAGAATTTTACTTATTTTCCCATAAGGTTAACATTGAGACAACGTACTGTGTTTACCACTTTCAATATCTCGGTAACTAATGGACATAGAGCAGTGATTCAAAATACTAATTTTTTTTTAGCTGAATTCAATGGTGCTAACAAAAATTTTGATTTTTTTATATTTTTCCATGTAAAAAACTCAAAAAACCCATTTTTGGGGGGTCTCCCTTACCCCCCCCCCTTTCCCCTTTACCCCCCCTTCCGGCAGTCCGATTGGGCTGGTTTACGAACTCGTCCGAATAATTACTACTTTACACGTCCATGCCAAATTTCATTAAGATCGGACCATTTTTACGCGAGTTATCGTGCTTAAAGACACATACATATAGATTTATATATGAAAATGAACGAATAGTGTTTTTTTGCATCTAAGGACCTCAAAAAGGAAAGTTATGATGGTCTCGGGCTTAGGTCTTACCATGAGACCTACGGTAACAGCTTTTTCCTATAGGGGAAATTCGCTAAAACGAGCGCTAACAGCGTCAATTAAAGCACGGGCCCGACAAGCCTTGAGGATCGGTAGATCCTGATACAACGCCGGTTTTAGACCCAGGATATCCGACGTCGAACGGTCGAACCGGGCGAAATGCCGGCCTGTCCTTCATGCGAGGACGGGCATTTCGTTCCGTCCACTTCGCGGGTCGCGTCCATTGGTACACTGTCCACTGTCCTCTGGCCTCTGTCCTCTGGTCCACTGGTCCTACGTCCAAGGGATCACTGAACGGTTGTTAAAAGATTTAATAACAATTGTTTTTTTATTAAATCTTTAAACAACCGTAATTTTTTAACGGATGGTCCTTTTTGAATGCGGTTTGCGGCATTCTTCTTTGCTTAAAAAGCTCTTTAAAATGATATAAAAAATGATAAAAATTAAAATGATAAAAATTGTTTGTATTCAAAGAAATTGGTATTTATTTGAATCTTTGAACATTTTGTACTGGGTCAACCTTTTTGAGTGCGGTTTGCGGCGTTGTATTCTACAAAAATAGACCTTTAATTTGATGTGCATATCAACTTATGCTTACATTTAAGATTTTCTCCTGACTCCTGGCGGGCCGTCCCCCTGAGGAGGTAGCGGATCACTGGATATGTGTTAAGATAGATTTATATGCCTTATAACTTGATTCCAAGTTTTGTAGGTCTACGTTTATTATTTTTCAAAATATTAAGCCGTACCCAGACTTTTCAATCACCCTGTATACACTTTACGCGCAGTTGTAATTAAGTTTAGTCAAATGTTGATGTTAAATTCATATGACAAATTTTTAAGTTAATAAAAATAAATTGAAGTAGGTTGTGCGACGAACCTTTCAATTATTTAATTTGTATGAATGTTGATCTTATATAAATAAGCCAATAGGAAAATTTTAGCCCAACATCTGAAATTGACAAAAATAGACTTAAAGGATCTGAAAAAAACCTGGTAAAAACCCTAATACCCTGGTATTATTTATACCGGCAATTTGATTTGAATTCGGCAACTCAGTGCTGAACTCATCAATCAAAATATAGTCAGCAAAATTAGAATGAAGTCAGCCAAGCAAACTAAGTCTAGTACAGTGCTGTGTGATGTCACGTCACATGTTTGCTTACGAATAGGTTTATGGCAAATCACAGAGAAAACGCATTTTTAATCAAATATTCTTTGAACCAAATTAAAATATTCATTTCCTGAAAAAAACGACATATTGTATGTGGCACGTAAATTATGACAACAAAATCGCTTAGTTTTAGAGGTACTTAATCTTGGTTTCTTTATGAACATAATTCCCTTGGTTTAGGCTTTTATTCGTATTCAGCGAACGTTCTTATGTGAACTAACTCTGAAACATGAACTTTACTCTGAACCCCTAGCATTCGATGATTTAAAAATGATATTTCGGTCACTTTATATTTTTTTTTCATGTTAGCCACCGAACCACTTTTTTAGTTATTGTAAAATGGTTTAGATACCTTCTAACGTCAAGTGATCCTAGAGTAGTCGTTTGGCTACTGCAGTTTCAATCCGCAGGGGATCTTCATCAGGCCAGGGACATCAAAATTGTTCTAGTTGAACTCGTCATGAAGATTAAAAAGTTTAAAAAAGTTTAAAAAACATCGAGAAACCACTAACACACATATCACACGGACAAACAGACGAATAATACGAATACCACAAAAACTCCGGTACCGGGAAACACGGGAAACACGCGGCTAGAGTCTAGACTAGCCCTCCACACGCGCCGCCGCCGCGCCGTGTTTCCCGGTACCGGAGTTTTTGTGGTATTCGTATTATTCGTCTGTTTGTCCGTGTGATATGTGTGTTAGTGGTTTCTCGATGTTTTTTAAACTTTTTAAACTTTTAGCGAATTTCCCCTATAGGGAAGAAGCTATTACCGTAGGTCTCATGGTAAGATCTAAGCCCGGGACCACTATAACTTTTAGTTTTGGGGCCCCCAGAAGCCAAAAACACTAATCGTTCAAAATTTTATATATGTTCAAAATGTTATATATATATATATATATATATATATATGTGTGTGTGTGTGTCTGTGAGCACGATAGCGCTCGCAAAAATGGACCGATTGGAATGAAATTTGGCACAGACGTGTAAAGTAGTCATTATTCGGACGAGTTCGTGAACCAGCCCGATCGGACCATTGGAAGGGGGGGTAAAGGGGGATAAACCCCCCCAAAAATGTGTTTTTTGAGTTTTTTATATAGAAAAATAAATTTTATCGAATTTTTGTTGGCACCATTGAATTCAGCTCGAAAAAACAAACAATTTGGTAATTTGAATCATTGCTCTATGTCCATTGGTTGCCAAGATATTGAAAGTGGTAAACACAGTACGTTGTCCCAATGTTAACCTTATGGGAAATAAGTAAAATTCTATATCTCGCTTATTTGTCAACATATCTTGATAAAACTTGGTAAATAGCTTCTTCTAGCTCAGATCTACTAAATATTGAATTGTAACCAGCCAGTTTTAATATACCTGTAGCAGCAAACCTGCATACTCATTCCCCATGTTATTCTTATGGAGCTTACCAAAACATGTCGAATCTCGCTATATTGGATTAAAATATGTTATTTTGCATTTGAAATTCGCTGAGTATGCAGGTCTGCTGCAACTGGGGTATTTAATCTTCATGACGAGTTCAACTAGAACAATTTTGGTGTCCCTGGCCTGATGAAGATCCCCTGCGGATTGAAACTGCAGTAGCCAAACGACTACTCTAGGATCACTTGACGTTAGAAGGTATCTAAACCATTTTACAATAATTATAATTTTTATTGCATCAAGTATATAAGTAGGTTTATTTCACATAATCTGTTTAGACCAAATATTAGAAGCATCTATTCTGTTTGTTTCCTTTTTATCAATGTGCTTGTTATATATGCAAAGGTATACCTCGAAATATTGAACACAATTTTGTTTTTTGTTTACAATTTTTTTTACAATTTGGGCTCAAAAAACAAATGAGTGTTTTTGTTAATCCAACCTGGTGCTTTATTATTTTATATACAAAATAATCTCGTTATGTCTCTTTTGGTCTTATAAAAACAACCCCTAAAATTAATTTACTTAATTAAATACAAACCCTTATTTATAAGTCATATGTTTTGTGTTTGTTTGTATTGGAAGCATGTTCACAGATAACGGTATTGACTATAAACGCTCAATTAAAATTCTCTCATAATCCACAGACGGTAATAATAGTATGATTATGTAGACGGTAATTAATATGAAATACCACTGAAGTTTTTACAACTACCTGTAATCCTGGCTGACAGTAAACGAGGCACACTTTTTACAATAGCAATGGAAAGTCTCCTATTAGATTTATAGTCAATGTGGGTTCAGTAAACGGACTATAAATATGGTTTAGTGGGCAATCATTCCTACTTTGTCTTTAAATTCACATTTATGTTGTTAATAACCATAATAAATATTAAAGACAAGAAGTAACAACTGAAAAAGCCATATCTGGAATTTAAAATGATACATAAATGTTTAAACAATCTGTAAAACCACATGCATAACGATTTAGTAATGAAGAGTGCATGACGTTGAATACCGTACATGAAACGGAAATTTCCCAAAATTTCATCTCTAAAAATTAAATCACACAAGAATATCCTGTACATCAATAACAATATCGTTAAAAAAGAGCGTAATCAGTAAATTAACACAAACTAAACCTAGACCATATCTGCGTTTTATATTTCAATCCTCAACAATGCAGGACGAATTTGCATGAAATGATCTTTTATAACAAACGAGGATGTGTCCCTGGAAGACAATTTGTGTAGTGCAGTTACACAAATTGACAATTTGTGTGGTAACTACACTACACAAATTGTCATTGCCCGCGCAGGAAAATATCTATCAAGTTAACTTGATAGATATTTTCCTGCGCGGTCAAATTATTAATGTTGAAGCCTACTTAGCGACAGCGTCTTGTTATAGCCTACCCAAATAAGACAGTCCGTTTTTTGTCGAATTTTAATTTAAAAAATATTCTTTAGACAGCTGTGAACATGTACATGTTGTACACATTTTCATTTATTCTGTGCATTGTGAAACCAGATTTTACACTAATAACTAAAGAAACTTAGGAAGCAAAACATTAATTCAGAGTAGAGGGTAGGATATAAATAAATACAGCCTACTGCCGTTTACCGTTTCAAAACTATTCAGTAATAAACCAAGACCTCCGATAAAAATCACACCAATAAGAGGATTCATATCAGATCTAGTATCAGATCAATATCAACTACTTTTCATGTCTTAGGAAAGTCGTAAATGTGTTTTCTCGCAAAACCTAGCGTGTACCAAGTCTAGATGACAAGTAAGGCCGCAATGGAATTGTGTACACAAGCAATAACAGTTAAGATAACCCGAGAAAGACAACATTTCAGTTGGGTAGAGAACGCAGAGCAGCATACGTCACTTAACTACAGGCCCATCGTTGGCCTTATCGATAGTCTAATGACTGCTTACGTCACACAACATCTGCATGATCCGATCCAAGTTCAATCTAACTGTTTGTATCTCTGGTTCTGGATTCAGAAACATAAAACTCGATTTGGCGATGGTGAACGCTTTACGATTTTTATTGGGGTTTTACAGATCCATGTTTTTAATAGCAGCAAGCATGTTTAATGTTTATGATGTAGTAGACGTTTTCAACAACTAACCAAAGAAATCCATACAAATTACACTATTAGCTCCTTATTGTTGATGTCGCTTTAGCGAAGGAAATACTAGCGAGGCGTTATAACATATGAAACAAACTAAAGAAGGACCCAAACCATCAAAAAGGAGGTCCACAAATCAATCAGAATTTAACAATACTTCCTCTCCTCCGATTTGAATCGTTCTCAACTAATTAATAAGATCTGAAATTGTATTTAGGCCATTTAGGGGTATAGTCCCTGGATAGTTTTTTTAACGTTATGAATGTGAATGGGTTACTTAATGATCCAAGATTTTTATTATTATGGAGTAGCTTCCTGGAAGATTTTTATTCATGGAATATTTATTCATAACAATTAAAATCTTTGATCGTAAGGTAAGCCTTTATCATATCATAGAACTGGAATTTATCTTGTATCTAATCGAAGAACTGTTTGTGTTCAAGTGCTTGGCTTAAAAGATTGACTACTGGGTGGATAAGTGGTTAACGTACCCACCACGTAAATCCAAGATCGCCATCTTGTGGAAAAAAACCAGAGCTACGTTGGTGAATGTTTGATTCCTTAGAATATTTACAATGTCCTTATAATCAATGTATGAACTATGTATATATAAAGAGCTATGTGTTGTATTTTTTCGGGTTACAGCCAAAACTACATGTCGTAGGCACTTGATCTTGGTGTCAAATTAAAGGTTGGAATCTCATGATGTGCACTATGGTGGTTTGGTTTTGATATCTTCAAAGGGCTTAGGCCCAGAATCGTCCTAAAGGGACCTAGGTCAAGATTTTGGGAGTGCTTTAAATAGTTGCTATGGTTACCGTTAGAAATAGCTACTATGGTTAGCTCTAAGAAACGACAAGAATACGAGAAGAAAAAATAATCTCCCGGGCAAAGCCGGGGTTATCAGTAGTTAGTTAACTATAAAAACAATTTGGTTGTAAAACGTGTATTAGAAAGGCAGAAATAGGTCGCAGTTGTGGTCTCAGAGGCTCTTAATCTTTAAAGAGATAGGCTAGACATTTTACGACTTCAAAGATATTCTCAATACCACAAGACCTTGAAAATAATTATTGCTCGACTTTCGTAATTTAATTTATCTTTTAGTTTATCTTAATACGAATGAAATATTTCATTGCACGGAATACGCCATTTTACGGAAAACTAAGTCTGCGGGCCCTCTTGAAATAAGTGGGCATGTATTGGTTTTTGGTAGTTACTTACTATTAACTGAAAACTTTTTAAAAAATGAGCTTGAATTAGTCTTTGAAACAACATATAAGTTTCAAGGAATTTATTCATTTTCATGGTTGTGATCAAACAAAATAATCTCTGGATTATACTTATACAAAAAATACATTTCAAAGGGGTTTCTAAAAGTGTGCCTTCCAAAGAGTATTACGGCTTAAAATGCACAAACCTACCTATATATATTTCGAGTTTTTCGCATTGTAAAATTTCAAATGCCAAATCTGTACCCGAAGATCATAATTCGTATTCGTGCTGTGAAAAATAATACGATTCAAAAAATGATCAGAGAAATAAAATGATTGTTTTAGTCATATTTAACAGAAAAGTTTTAAACGAATGTTTGAAAATTCCTTTCATAGCTAACGATCGTATTTTCTTGACCAAAATCAATCAAATCAATTACTTTACGATCCAAGATTTTGATTGTTAAGAATAGCGTCGTGGAAGATTTGTATTCATGGAAGATCGATCCACACCAATAAAAATCTTGGATCGTAAGGTAAGCCTTTATCACATTCATAAAACAAATTTATCTTGAATAATAACGACAGTTTTATGGTTGTAATAAAACAAAATAATCTCTGGACTATATACTTCCAAAAAAATGCATTTCAAAACGTTTTCTGAAAGTAGTGCCTTCCAAAGAGTATTACAGCTTAAATTGCACAAACCTACCTACATGTATAGAGAACTTGTAGGTAGGAGACAATATATTTATATTTTTAGTTGATTAATTAATTTAACTATTGCTTTTCTTTTTATACATTGGTACATAATGATTTTCTGATTATGAACATCCTTTTTGGTTAGTTTGCTTAAGATTCAAGCCTATTTTTGAATAATCTTTATACGGAATTAAATTTTTACAGAATGTGAGACCATATCAACAGTGATACCTGCAAGATTATAAATTTTTAGTATGATAAAATACCGACCAATATTTCAAGCTTATTTATTCCTATAAAAAGAGCATAATCAATATGTAGTTAGTTGATTTTAATACTGCCAGAAATTAAAATTACATTTAACTTCAAAATTAAATAAGACACATACGTATTTAAAACTGTCATATAATATAAGTTTTAACTAGTCCCGTAGCCAATTTAGCTAACCCCACTTGGAAATTGATCAAAAACACTTCCGAATGTTCGATATCGTTCGCGATAATATGCGTATATTACATAACAAATCATTCACCCACGATGAAATCGACCCGAGTTGATTTTTTAGACACAAACAGTAAACATTCAATTGATTATTTGGCCGCGATATTTGATATTTTACTCGACTTTGTTTCCTTATCACCGCGCCCGGTGCAGGCCGCTAAGATAATACACGATATGCAGCCTCTGACGTCACTCCACTATTGCTCAGAAGCACGATTACTTGAATGATTGCGGAATATTTTCAGACAATGATCATATTACGCTCATTCTGGAGGAATTTTATGATACCAATGCATTATTTGAGACGTAAAATTATTTGATATGAAATAGATACAAAAACAGTACGTTTCGAAATGCAAAATTAATACCAACATGGATTAAAAATATTTTGTTTGAGTTTTACGGAGACAGAAATGTTATAAAGTTTTTACTTTCATATTTATAAAATGCACGATCCAACTACCGATGCCACAAGCCATAAGCGTGATGTATTTATCTGATGACTCCTCACCAAACATGTCAATCATAAAGTATTTCTTTAACAATTCATTTTATGATTATGAACATCCTTTTTTGTTAGTTTGCTTAATATAAACAAGCCTATTCAAACTTTTTTTTACTATCCCTTTACAAAATTATATTTTTAGTGTGTGAGATCAGATAAACCAACGAAGAGACCTAGCTAGACTCGATTCAGCGTATTTTTTATTTTGATTTTTATTGAGGACATTTGCCATCACTGATTGGTAAGAACAAGTTATACGACGTTTCGGGATCTGGAATCTAATCCCGTCTTCAGGTGAAAAAATACCAGTATTAGCTCTGCTCTGATTGGGTGTGGACGTGCTCTCTTCTGAATGGTGATTCTTGATACTTGCGACACTTGTGATTTCTGTGTTATATCATGATCTTGTTTTCTTTCCAGGCAGTGTTTTTGTTACTGCTTTTACAGTTCTCTGTTTTAGCTGTGTTTTTGACCAGGTTATCCTGGCTGTGTGTTACTCATCTTGTTACGTTCTAGGTTTTTTTTAACTGAAGACAGGATCAGATTCCAGATCCTGAAACGTCGTAAAAGTTGTTTTTACTAATCAGTAATGACCAATGTTCACAAAAACAAAATCAAAATATAAAATCACTATCACAAACAATGAATTTCAAACAAAGAAAAGTATAAGGTTAAAAGTATTAGGAATAAGATATTGTTAATGCATAATCGCTTAAGCATCCCACCCGCCTCTTATCCATCTCCAATCGAACCGGAGCCGTTTTAAAACCAATCTAAAACCAACAAATAACCTAAACGTTTCTCACTTAATTTTTCGATTTCATCTATTCAACTTAACATATGCTTACATATGCTTATTTTAAAATCGAATTCTGTTTCATCCGCGAAGATTTCTAAGGCCACGGATGAATCCGATCGGGACCAATCTACAATCGACATTGCAGAACGGCGCGGCGCAAACACATTTCGCCATACGACAAGTGCTCAGCCGTTCAGCCGGAGTCAACGAAGGTTAACTGCGCTACATCGACGACGCATGCACGGCTGTGTGGATAACCGTGAGTGAGAAGTGTGTGCGTTGTACCTGGGTCGACCGGCGAGCAGTAAGGTGGTCTATTGTTCTGTACTAAAGAACAGAGTGACCACCGTTACAGTATTACATTGGTTGAATAACCATTTGAAAACGCTTTCTTGATTTCAGCGAATTTCCCCTATAGGGAAGAAGCTATTACCATAGGTCATGGTAAGACCTAAGCTCTGAGTCATTGCTCCAAGTCCATTGGTTACCAAGATACTGAGAGTGGTAAACACAGTACGTCGTCCCAATGTTAACCTTATGGGAAATAGGTAAAATTCTATATCTCGCTTATTTCTCAACATATCTTAATAAAACTTGGTTTGCGGTTTAATCAGATGAGATTTAATGTATAGTAGTCTAAAATCCCCCATATTTCCATTTGTGTGGCAGCAAACCTGCATACTCATTCCATATGTTATCCTTATAGGAATTTTAAAAATCTATATCATCCTTATTTCTTAACATAGGCTATCTTGATACAACTTGGTATATGGCTTCTAGTTCAGACCTACTAATAGAAACCACCCAGTTTTAACATATCTGTTGTAGAAAACCTGCATACTCATTCCCCATGTTATTCTTAAGGAACTAACAAACATGGCATATAAACTATGATTTCCATTTGAAATTCGCTGAGTATGCAGGTCAGCTGCAACGGGGGTATAAGTTTTAAAACCTGTTATTGTTTTCAATACGGAGGCAAAGAATGCCTGAAATTTCAAGGTTTCGGGCAGCGAGGCAAGGTTTTTTACTCGTCATCCTTAAAATGTAGGTTAAGGAGCTGAGGGTAGCATAGTTGAAACTGTTGCTTGTAAAGAAAGACATGGTCAACTTTGACTGCATGATTCGTAAATTTAAAATAAAAACCATTATTCAAAGGTGCAATAAAATTAATTTGGGACTCGTTTATAATGGTTGAGTCCCAATCGGCAAGAAGTTACCATGGACTCTGGAAGAAGGTGAGGCATAGTGAGTCCTCGAGCCATCCCATTTAAGGGTTGTTGATAACGCAACAGGTTAAAGGTTTATGATAGTATTGCCACAGAGAAAGGAACGGAAATGTCCGTTCCTTTCTATGTGTTATTGCACAGGGAAAATATGTTTGTTTCACCGTTGATGCAAATTCATACGAAAAAACGATACTACACTATCTAGGACATCAAAGGTTGGTGTCAGATACAAAGCAAAAACAGAAGCAGTAATAACAAAAGCCCAATCTTAAACGGCTGTTTTATGATGTGACAAATGAGAATAAAGGACTATTACTGGGCAATTATAAAGATTACGTTGAAGTTTATTAACAAACCTTATATCCAACAAAACTTAAGAACATTTTTATAACTAAAATGAAAAAAATACACGGTAGTAATTTTTTAGATAAATAGTGCCAATGTATACCCGGGTGTTATATTGAATTCTTCATTGTCGGTTAAACTTTTTAAGTTTAAACTTTGAACAACAACAGTGAATCAATTTGCAATAGCATTAAAAAACTTAATGAGTTTAGCTATCACATGGCGACTGTCCAAATTAGTTACGTTTGCCACAACGGGTTGTATTAGGTTTTGAAGTTGTTCAGTTTTTTCGGTCACGGTGTATATTCTGCAGAAACGGTTTTCTGTGATTCATCATAGAGTAGTACAGAAGTTCCTCCTTTTACAACTTCTTCGTCAATTCCCACCCTTGAGAATTGAGAAAATATTTGTTATATTTCAGTTTTGTTCTCGATGAAACTTCAACCAAAACATACATCTTCGAAAACTTAAAAAAATTACTACTGAAACTTAAAATATCAGCCTCCTAAAATATAAATGTCAGTAATCCTGCATCAACTATGCACCAGTTACCACGCAGCGTACCTCGACAACTAATGCATATCAACTTCTCTCTGGTTGATAATCTAGCATGCAAAGATCATTATTGTAATCATCAATCATGTATAAGTGCAATTTGAAAACCTTCTTGTGTGCTGATAAAATTAACTTGTATGCAAAGTAATATTACTGAATTTAATAACATTAACATTAAAAACATATATTTTTTGTGAAGAGTTCAAGGCTCAACAGGGTTTAAAAGTCGAGCATTCCAAGACGAGTTGAGGCATCAAATCGGCAAAGACAAAAACTAGTCTGACAACAAAAGTACCGTCATTAAGCAATGATAACTCTGCAATTTATGTTAAAATACGCTAAATAAATCTTTTAAACTTCGTATGGGTCGTTTAGTCTTACATTTTTAGACCTCAAAAAATAATGGGTTACCAATTATTTTCTGGCCAACCCAGGACAGTTTGAGGTGCAGTGAACAAACACATCCCCCGTCCCTCGATAAAACAGCCGAAGATAGTAAAATAAGATTGTCATAGTATTATGAAGGTTTTTTACTTAATGTCCATATTATATTTGTATCATACTGTATAAGCCATTTCCAACCTAAACCATAACATTATTCTAACCGTTCTAGTCAGACGACAGGGTCATTATAGTAGAGGTTAAGTAGTCTTGCACCTTGTCATAATCTCTTAACTCTAAACCTTGTAAATTTGTCACGACTCCCGTTGAAATATTGCATGATTTCACGTAAATTTTGAGAAAAATTTTAGTTTTTGCAAAACATTATGAAACAAGTAGCAGCCCCGGACCGGACACCGGGCAAAGCTCTCAAAACCCGGACTGTCCGGGGAAAACCAGGACGTCTGGTAACCCAAAATATTAGGTATCAAAACCAATAATTACGTTTAAAAACGTGTATATGATTTGAGCTGGCGTATCGTACAGAAACTTATAAGAAACCCACTCTAAAAATCACCACGTCCCTTAAAACATCCCTTAAACTGCTCCAAACGCACCCTCTAAGTCTCTGAATAAAAAACCAAAAAAGATCGCCCGCAAAACCCAATCAACCCCTACCTGAGGGGGGTCCATTGCAACGCCATCTCCCCCGGGTACCCCTTCCTGAGAGCCGCCAGGGACGCGCTCCTCATCTACCCTTCATGGCGACGACGTGAACGTTGACGTTGACGTGAACGTTGACGTTGACTGAGCACAAACACAACACTGCTGCAAGGCTAGCAGACGCGACGCGGCGCGGCACTCACAGCACTGCCACCGCGCTGGCACTGCGCTGTAGTAGCCGCTGGTGTGCTGAGCCCACGCCGAGTTAGCTTGCATCACCGCAGTTAACAGTCTAATAGCTCAATTCAGCTACACTAGCGTGACCGCTGGCTAGTGTCAGAGTCCGTCGGAGGACCGGAAGGCACCGGGGCTTACGTCTACGTCGTTGGCTGTGTGAGAAACGTTGTGGAAATGGAAACGTGGTTTGCAAAAATTTATTTTAGCGGTCTGTGATCTTTAGACGGTTCTTAGTTTTTGTCAGTAGACTCTCAAACTATACAGAGTGTCGAAGTATCGAGTGTCGAACAATTGAGAGTCTGTTTATTGGGCGAACACTCAATAAACATTCAAAGACCATATACCAAATATTTTATTTATTGATATTTACAGTGACGAATACAGTATCATGGTAAAATTTAAGAAATAGCTATGAATAATTTGGGTTTATCGTATTTATTAACTTTAGATCATAAACGTGGCAAGTTAAATCCCATACACTCCCTTCAGTTCGACATTTCGATACTTCGACACCCCGAAAGTCCACTAAGTGTCAAACTATCGTCTACTTAGTCCACTTTGAAAGCTAAGCAGCGCAATGTTTTATGTTTTACCCAACGGCCCTGATTTCGATTCTAGGACTTATCGAAGAGATCGTAATGGCACTCCCAAGTCAATCCAAGGCATTCATAATATGTCAAAAATAAAAAATAAACTATTAAAATTTAAAATACTTTGAGTTATATATAATTATTTATACTCTTCCGTACAAACGTTTTTCAACACCCAATACTTTTACATATAAAACAAGTCTTGTTCACGAAAACAAAAGCTGAAATATGCCGCTAAAACTTCGTATTAATATTCGTAACACTATTTAATAATATAAAGTTTTATATATATTTTAAATCGATGGTCCATTGTGACGACAACGAACGATCTCTAATCTCAAAGGTTGCATCAGAATCGCTCCCAAGAAGTCTGGAGTTGAGTTCGTGTTAAACCACAATATATTACTGTCGTTTATCCCCAGCAGACGTCGCCCTCGGCGGGGAAACGTTTGTAAGAGGATGACTGACACAAGGAGAATGACGACGAATGGTCAATACAGGGCCGTAAATATTAAGCTGTATCGTTAAAATTGACAGAGCGCTGCCTGTTTCCAACCTCTTGCTGAAGAGTTGTTAAAATGAATGTGGTGATTTAAAAGTAAGTACTTGATGGACCAAACCTTGCTCGTTATTTTTTCATGTTTACCAGTTCATCCAATTAATATCTAATCAGAATCTTAAAATTGATAAGTAAAAACCATTGTATTACTCCATGCAATCTTTGCCCCACACACTGCATTTATTTGTTCTAGATGGCTGTTTGCAAACAGCTGTTATGATTGCTTTATTTGTTTACACTTTCCTTGTTTATTCCGTTGCTATATATGGTCAATGTTAAAATTTTACGATTTTAAAATTCATTTTATTACTTTATTAGATTTTACATGGCCAAGTAGACTGCATAGAACACGTTTTTGTCATACATTACTTATTTCAAGACTCTGAAGAAAATCCTCGGAGCCGTTTTTGAGATAATTGTGTAAGCAAGCAAGCAAACATACACACGCAAGATAATATTGCAAGAGTATAGGGGTAGTATAAGAGTATAGGATTCTCTTATGGGACCGGGGTTCAGTATCATAAGGAGCAACCTTTCCCCATATGCACGGAGCAAATGTCATGAATGGTTACGCAGCTCATGTCGGATATTTTTATGGCTATCCTTATTGGTTGGACGGATCTCAGGCAAAGAGGTCAAGGCAAAGGACACAGGACCAATTCCTCAGCATTCCGAAAGCTTGAAACTATATGGGGGCGTTTTCCCGTGACAATTTGTCAAAGTATGGACAAGATTTTAACAATCACGTCCCACCAAAATGATTTGATCTCGCATTTTATCATCCCCTCCCCGCCTTTAAAATTAGCAAAACTTAACAAAATTGAGTTGAGAAAAAAATTACGAAATCTATTTTTGTACACCACATATCATGAGTAACTACTGTAATTAAAAGACATTCCATGTTGGAGATGATGTCTTCAAAAAAAGGTTAAATTCGACTATGAATAAGCAACGCGTTCACTGACGGATTTGTTGAGGAAATTATTTGATTTATATGCATTATATTGTAGATATAAAACAATGATTTACAATAGTTTTTTTTCGCAACAATGGAGTTACTTAAAAGAACATTTCGTTATTGAAAACCCTTAAAAGATAGGGTTGATAAAATATCTTTATGATGATTGTAAGTTGAGGTTCACAACAATCTAAGTAAACGTATACAAATTATGTGAAATTAAGTTTTTTCATAATTTTCAAATGAGTGAAAATTGAACCCACAAGTGGATTAAAAAAAACAAGACATTTGGCCGATCATAATTAATTGAGTTTTTTTCAAGTTTGTAAGGCATTACCAACAAATATTACAAATTTCTTACTAATACTTACATAGTTAACTCCACTGAAAATTAATAAGCCCTAAAGAAATGTGTTATAAAACAAACTTACTTGAATACAACTCTTAAATATCTCATTTCATGGCCCAGTTGTAGTGTAGTACAACCAACCCATACAGCACTAAATAAAAATCAACCATCAAACTCAACTTAATTATCTTTCATCGTTCCTCACCTTTATCGTTATCTCAAGTAGTTTTGTTGATGTAATCACATAAATCGTGTTAACTATTCGTGTATGAGGTTGGTATATAGAGGCCAGAAAATTACAACATTGACTTTAAATTGACTCCTGATTAAAGTCAATGGTTACAATTATCAAAAATAGTTTACGATGATCACGATTTTTAAAATCTAGGATTTGGAAATAAATTTTAACTGTTAACACGTCATTTTAACCAAATTTAAAATTAGTATTCATATGAAAAATACCTTGATAAAAGACCCCCATATAAATAAGTTCTGTGGGTCCAAGCATGATTTTTAATCAAAACTAATACTTTTAATTTGCTTACTACTTTACTTTGCTTAAATACTTTACTTTTAAAAGTATTTATTCTCAACCTTATATATTAATTCATTGTAACCGACTTTTGATTTTAGAAATATTTAAGTATATTTATCATCACTGAATATTTATTGGTTATTTTTGTAATAGTTAGCAGGAAAAGCAAGAAATAGACATAAAAATGAACACTGTTGTTGTATGTAACTTACACATTGATAATGTTGCATGTTTTTCTATATTTTATTCATGTAAACTTATATTAATGTTATAGTGTAATTGGATATGGCTGTATTATAGCATTGTAAAAATTGTATAAATAAATACATACATTTGACAAGAGTATATATTAAATATATTATAGTAAAGATTATTATGGTAAAGAAATATATTATAGGCTTTCATTACTGGTGTGTGAGGCACAAATTGATTAAATTAAACCAAGAAAGAATCACTTTTATTCCAGATAAGATAATTATATTTGTTTTTCTAAAAAGACAAAACAATAACAAATCCAAACATATGATTGAATATACAACATAAATAAATCTCAAAGACATACAACATCTTCCCCTCAACGAATGTAGTTGTTTAGCTTATGTGGTGTTTTGATCAATCGTCCAGATCTTGTTCGATAACCAGTTTCGAGGTTGTTATTTTGTTGTGGACTTCGAGGATTGTCTCTTGCTTCAGCAGGAGGTGGAGACACGGGTCTAGGAGATATTGCAGATCTTGCAGGTCTTGAAGAAACGTGTATTTCATTTCGCCGATATCTGCCTCCTTCTTCCTCTTCAACCAAATAAGACCTTGGGGTGTTGCTATAGCCAACTATTTTACCAGGACACCAGGTAGAATTTGGTTTCTTTTGGAACATTACATCCTGACCAATTTCAAACGAGCTTCGATTCCTAGAATTCCTGTTGTAGTATTCCTTCATCTTTTCTCTTTTTTCCAAAATTAGCTTCCTGTCCTTTAGAACCGTTATTTTAGGTTTCAGGTTCTCAATCTTGGTCGGTATGTTGCTTCTTAGTCTTCTTCCCATTAGATTGGCTGCAGGCGAGTTTATTTCTCCTCGGGGAGTGTTCCTGTAGTTCAGGAGTGCCAAAAAAGGATCTTCCCCAGAATCCAGAGCTTTTTTAAGAAGTTTCTTAATAGACTTTACAGAGACTTCAGCATGACCATTTGATTTAGGATAGTGGGGACTTGACATAATGTGATTAAATCCCCAATCCTTTGCAAATTTCTGGAAGAAGGTTGAATCAAAATACAGTGCTCCATCACTGTAAAACGTATGTGGAATCCCATGACGTGCAAAAATCGCTTTCATTTTTTCAACTACAGTTGGGCTTCTCAAATCCGGTAAGCTTGCTACTTCACAAAAGTTAGTCAAAACATCAACCAATACTAAGTAATTTTTTTGATTGAGCTGAAAAGTATCCCCAGCAACTTCCATCCAAGGGTACTTTGGAAGATTGCGAGACTCCAGACTCATCTTTATTTTATTGTCTTGGAATTTTAAACACGTCTTGCAGGACTGGACAAACTTTTTTATGTCCTGAGAGATCCCAATCCAAAACATAGTTTCCTTAGCTCTACTCATAGTTCTGTTAATACCAGGGTGACCTGTGTGTAGTTTAACAAGCATCTCATGTTGTAATGCTTTGGGAACTAAAATTCGATTGTCTCTGAAAACAACATCTTTCATAACTACAAGTTCATTTCTAAATTCAAAATATGGTTTACAATCATCATCAATCACACTGTATTGATTTGGCCAACCATTCAAAATGTAGCTTTTGAGCTTAGTCAGCACTGTATCTTTATTGGACTCTGCCACAAACAGATCCCATTCAGACTTTATCAGAGGTAAACTTTCCGTTAAAATACAGATCATTAGATCTCCTTCGTCATCTTCAAAAGTTATGTCTTTATCAGAACTCTTACTACTGAAATCACGAGATAATGTATCCGCAACATACATATATTTTCCCGGTGTATGGGATAACTTAAGATTATATGGGCACAGTCGTAACATCAGTCTTTGCAATCGTGAAGGGACTTTGTGAAGAGGCTTTTCAAACAAACCTAGCAGTGGTTTGTGGTCAGTTTCAACTTTAACTTCAGTCTTGCCAATAATATACTGCTTAAATTTTTCTACTCCAAAGCAAACTGCCAAAAGTTCTTTCTCAATTTGTGAATATCTTGATTGAGCATCACTTAATGCCTTTGATGCATAACCCAGTGGCCGACCATTTTGAAGCACTGTAGCTCCAAGACCAAAAGAACTAGAGTCGACGCTCAAGGTAATTTCTTCTTTGGGATTGTAGAAACTCAAAACAGGTGCCTCAGTTACAGCTTTTTTAAGACTGTTAAGAGCAGCCTCATGATCTTCATTCCACATAAATACAACATCATTCTTCAGAAGTTCTCTGAGAGGCGCAGTAATATTTGCAAAGCCAGGAATGAATTTTGATAAATAATTAAACATTCCAAGAATCCTCTGTAATGATTGTTTGTCAGATGGTCTCTGAAGGTTTAGTACTGTATCTACTTTATCCCGTGCTACTGAAACTCCATTTTTTGTAAAGGTGTGTCCAAGAAATTCTATTTCTTCAGTAAAAAACACACACTTTTTTGGGTTAAATTTTATTCCTTTGCTGTTTGCACGATCAAGAACCATCTTCAGAGTTTTTTCAACTTCCCCTTTAGAATCTCCCCAAATTAATATATCGTCTTGAAAAGAAGTAACATTGCTGATTCCTTCAAAAGTATTGGAGACAATAGAATGGAATATTTCAGGTGCAGAATTCAGTCCAAACGGTAATCGTAAAAATGAGTATCGTCCCCAAGCAGTTTGAAAAGTACACAATTTACTGCTTTCACTATCAAGGGGCAGCATTCAAAATCCAGATTGAGCATCTAACTTACAAAAATATTTAGCACCTTTCAAATTTGCACATATCTCTTCAATAGTTGGAAAAGGGTAATGTGCTCGTTTTATGGCCTTATTCAAATTCCTCGGATCTAGACAAATTCTTAGTGAACCGTCTTTCTTGAGAACAACAACCATTTGATTAACCCAAGCAGTAGGTTCTTCTACTTTCCTTATGATCCCAATCGCTTCCATTCTGTCCAATTCGGCCTTTACCTTAGGAAGCAGTGCAAGAGGTATTCTCCTCAAAGGAGATACCACAGGCTTGACATTAGTATCTACTTCGATTTTGACTGTTTTAGACATACAGCCAACATTTCCATCAAACAAATGAACATATTCAGATGGAATGCAGTTTGTCTGATCAAGGGAGAGATAATCAATTCTTGTGATTAATCCTAAAGTTTCAGATGTTTCAATGCCTATGATATTAGCACATTCCCGATTAACAATCATAAAGTCTATTACTACGGGCTCTGAGTTATATTCACATTGAATTGAACACCTCCCAACTACCGGCACTATATCCTTGGTAAAGGATCTTAATACTACTTTAGTATCTTTAAGGTTTTTTAGATTTAGCCCTAATTGCTTGTACTGAGACAATCCCATGACATTGCAAGCAGCCCCAGTATCAATCTTAAATTCAACTGAATGGTTTGCAATTCCTAGTTTTACCGTGTACCAAAATCCTTTTGAACTCTCAACCGAGTCAATTAAAACAGCATCAATAATATCATTGTGATCAATATTCTGCTTTTCAACAACATTAACATTGTTCTTAATCCTACTACAAACTTTTGCAAAATGGTTTCGTCCTTTGCACTTGGCGCAAACTTTTCCAAAGGCAGGGCACCGACCATAAACATGTTCGAAACCGCAGAATTTACAATTAAATTCTCTAGAAATACCACGGTTATTACTAATACTATATTGCTCTTTAGACTTAATTTGTTGCCTGTTGCTACTAATAATATCAATACTAGGCTCAAGTGTATTTCTAGGCTGTTGAATTTGTTCAACTTGGTGAGACACAACAACCCTTGATCTGCAGGCTTCAAGAGCAGAATTCTTTGTCAAACCCTGAATATTTAACAGTTTCTCTTGTAGAGACTTATCTTTAATACCAACTACAAAAATATCTCGAACTAAACTATCACATAAAGTCCCAAAGTCACAGGTTTTGCTCAAGTTCTGCAACGAAACCATAAACTGCTCAAAAGTTTCATCTTCTAATTGACGCCTAGTGAAGAATGCAAAGCGTTCATATGTTACATTAGTAGTTGGGACAAAAAACTCATCAAACTTTCTAAGAACTAAGCCCAAGTCCTGTCTCTCTCTATCTGTTAGGTCAAATGAATCAAAAATGTCTAATAATTCTTCCCCCCCAGAATGTAACAACATAGCGATCTTGTTTTCATCAGATTTATTTTCATGGTACGCTTGAATAAAAATCTCAAAATTACGCCTGTACCTTTTCCAGTTCAATGTCCTATTACCCTCTAAGCACATAGGAGCCAAAATTCCAGTAACTACTGCCATCATAAAACGTCTCAAAATACTCAAAAATTGCCAAACATAATCAAATAACACTCAAATTTATCTAAAAAAGTTTAAAAACATTTAAATATTTACCACCGAACTGCCACCATGGTGTGTGAGGCACAAATTGATTAAATTAAACCAAGAAAGAATCATTTTTATTCCAGATAAGATAATTATATTTGTTTTTCTAAAAAGACAAAACAATAACAAATCCAAACATATGATTGAATATACAACATAAATAAATCTCAAAGACATACAACAATTACAAAATAATATTGATGCTGTTTTTGGTTATTTTATGTGTGTATTGGTTGGCAGGCAAACAGGCAAAATCAATGATGACAAAAAACAAATAGAAAATAACATGATAGCATGTAGAGCCGAAGCTGCATCCCTTAAAGTTTAATTTTCAAGTGTTGACGATTAAATTTAAAAATGAAAAGTTAATTTGAAATAAAATCTATGCTGATCTCAGTTGTTTGTATATGGTGGCCCCTGCAACTCAAGATATGCTACAAGCTAGACACTCCTGTCCGTCAGAATGTATTATAGGCGCGTTTCTAATATCAACTAGAATTTTAAAATAACTGAAAATTAAATATAAACACTTTACTGGACGAACAATTTACTCGCTGGATTCGGTTTTCTACAAAAATATACCTGAAACATTTATTTACTTAAATAAAAAATAGAGTGTAGCATGCTCACTTTTCCTTGTTGTACTCTTCTTTCTATAATTTGGCTGATTATATTTAAATTCATACTCATTAAAAATATTTTTTATGAGTATAAATTCATCACAATTAGACCCTAACATTTTTTACACGACCATCCTGCAATTCGATTCATTCAATCCCATTAGCAAACAACTTTAAAAATTTAGACCAGTTTCCATAGAAATAAACTTTCACATGGCATTATTAAAACTAGTTTTCAGCTTCTGAATGCGGTCCTATTTGGCACGGTCGATTTAGCTCTCGTTAAAGAATTTCAACGACTTCAACCAGGTAAGCCTATTTTCGACGGAGGGGATATACTTTCTTTATCTGCATAGCAACAAGGTACAGCGGATACAATTTCTCAGACGCACTTTTAAATTTATTACATGGGCTCAATTTTGTTAAGCGTGTCTTCAGTTTAAAAAATTCTTACGATTAAACTTGTTTTCAAAACTTTATATTTAAAACTAGATAAATATTGAAAAATTAATAATGATTTTTATAACCTATTGATAATGACGTTACGCACAGTAGAAGCACTTTTCCCATAAAATTACAGGCGAAACCAAAGGAGAAAGCAACTGACAAAAACAAAAAGTAAAATAAGTAACATGATACACTTATCTAGAAAACCATTATAAACTTCGAAGTGTACCATGCGCCTCCCCATTTTCTAATGGTGGAACCTTTTTTGAAATATTCTGAAACTACTGACTATTGGACCTTCAATTTGAGTTTCTTTCTATCATCCTGCATTTTGACTTGCTTTAAGTTTTGACTGGCAATTTGATAGTTTCTTGTATTGTAATATACACGTAAAAAAAATCACGTGTGATCACGTGTTTCTACTTGGCATTTGTCGAGGTTTGGTTTGATCAAAACTAACTTTAAGCCATTTTGTGCTTTAGTTTATATTTTTGGACGATAAACAAAGGCACTTCAATATAAACATAAAAATATGATTTTACGTAAAAATCATAAAAGTCATAAAATTCATAAAACCAAAGAAGTTAATTGTCAAAGATCCTGACAGGTGATCCTGATCCTGACAGGTCCTGTGATTGACTTTATCCTGACAGCTTCTATTAAAAAAAAAATACTAACCATTTAGATTGATAAATGCAGCACACCTGCAATGTAACGGACTAATACGGCGACTGACGACTGACGGTTGAGAGGTTGTCAGTGAATTGAGAGTTCACTTTACTGAAGAAGAAGTAGTAATTAAATCATCTTTTCTCCCTGAGATTCGAGTACACGTGGCCGGCCGGAGAGGAGAGGTGTTGAGTGAAGGTGTTTACGTCCAGCGGCGACGTTGATTGTTGTGGAACAGACTGTAATGAACGCTAATGGCGTTTGATTGTCGGGCAACCGTGGAAAACCAGAACCGGACCGCTCGGACACTCGGACCGCGCTGTGTGTATAACTGGCGCCAATTCTTGGGGCCCACGCCGTCCATAAGACTGATGTTAGCATTGGGCTTATGGATAAGGTGACCAGACGTCCCGTTTTGAACGGGACAGTCCCGTTTTTTAGCGACGTGTCCCGTTGTCCCAACGAACTCTCTCGGGACGCCCATTTGTCCCGTTTTGGCGTTAATGGTAAGAAAAATACTTTAAAAATACGTTTTAATGCGTAAAAAAACTCAAATTTTCCGGTTCTTTTGTAGTTTTCTAGTAATTTAAAATTAATGGTTAAGATGAACAAAAGTATAGCACATATTTTCAATCCGAAAGTGTCTAAAAACCCACCAAAATGCTCTCAATTTTTCAAAATTTTCCGAGGGAGGATCCCCGGACCCCCCTCTCTTTTTAGGGGTATGGAAATACGTTTAAATGTGAAAACTCTTAATACATTTTTTAGATCTTTTATAGTTTCCTATAGTTACTTAAAATTAACGGTAAAGATAAATTAGAGTCTAGCACATATTTTTAATCTGAAAAAGCCTAAAACGCTCCAAAATGCTCCTAATTTTTCAACATTTTCCGGGAGAGGACCCCCAGACCCCCCTTTGTTTGTGTGTGGGGGGGGGGGTTATTGTATACTCCCCACACCCCTCTGGAGGTCGGCGTCCCGTTTTGGCTGTTCCAAAATCTGGTCACCTTACATGGACGGCGTGGGCCCCAAGAATTGGCGCCAGTTATACTACTGTACTACACCGATGGGCGAAGGAATGGTCCTAAACAGTTTCTGAATAGTTAGACGCCGACAAGAGATTGAAACCATGAAGTCATCTTGAACTTAAGAATCAATCAATATATACAGGGCGTTTTTTTAACGCAACCCAAAACTTTAATCAGTGAAGGATTATTTCCCCCCAAGATCCCCGGATTTGGCCCCACTATATTATTTTCTTTGGGGATGCATAAAAAGTAAGGCCCGTGAAAACAATTCACAGGATATTCAGCACCTCAAAACAAACATAAAAAATTAATGCAAGAAATTTCACCTTGAAACACGTTTTGGGGAATTTGATGGAGAGAGCACAACTTTTCCATGGAGAGAGCAACTTTTTTCCACGCAATGCCAATGGCGGATTGTTTGAGAACAATGTAAACTAAATGTGATCAAACTTGAATAATAGGTTGTATTAAATGTGAAAATCAATAAAACAAAACTCTTTTACAATTTATATGTGCACTACCCAATCTTAAAAATTGGTTGCGTTAAAAAAAACATCCTGTATAAAGAGAGTCGTATGGTGTTACATGTCGTAGACACTTGATCTTGGAGGCAAATTAAAGCTTGAAATCTCATGATGTGCACTATGGTGGTTTGATTTTGATGTCTTCCAGGACTTAGGCACAGGATCGTCCGAAAGGGAACCATCTCAAGTGTTTTGGAAGTTTTTTGAACTATGGTTTCCATTTGAAATAGCTACTATAGGTTAGGAACAGAATGCAGCGCCAAAGGACTAGAAGAAAATAATTTCCCGGGCAAAGCCGGGGTTATCAGCTAGTAGGTTAATAAAATCGTGTATTAAGTCAAGTATGTAAAGGTATAACGCTATTCATCCGGTCGTTTTCCTGATTTTAACCTTTGCCTTTACAAAATATGAAGAAAACCGTCCTGTAAAAAAATTAAAGTATGATACGAAATACAATGTAAAAAAATAAAAAATGAATAAATGTTTTTCAATTTATTGATAGTACTACAAATAAAAATATAAATACCGGTAAAACGGTTTGTTTTTTAATCTAAAATTTTCAAGTTTAACATCAAGGCGTCAAGACGTTTTACGTTAGGCAAACGTTTTTACGAGACAAACAAAACGTTGAGTGCATTCATACAGGTCACTTCGTCTATTATTTGCATTGACAAGTTTTTACTTGTTATGTGAATCTACATATGTCATACTTTTGTATTTGTGTCGACGCTCGAAAGTTTTCCATAAATTAGAAAATATTAGTGTTCAAACGTCTGGATTTGTCCACCTTTAGAAACGGAACGACTTTACTTGTGAACAATAGCCACAATTACGACGTTGAATATTCCAACATCGCTCCACACAAAGACGTGAGTCCGCGTTCTGACAACTTACTAGCGGTTGGGGCAACCCAGCGACCACATCGTACAAAAAGACGGAGCACACGAGGAGCGACGTGAAGCCTAAAATTAATTAATTGTACTTTATTTACGACCATTGCAATAATCACCAATAACGATATTACAACTAATGTTATAATGAGGTCCATTATTAAACCAAATACAAACCAGTTGCATAAAGTTAACATTATGCAACTGGTGTCACTTTATGATAGAGGTTCTAGACCAATGGAAGCGCGGCATTTGACGAAATTAGTGTCATAATGACAATTAATTGCGCAATTCGCACATCAGCTGATTGTTGCATTACGATTTATGTTTGAGTTTACTTATCCCATCAGCTGATTGTTCCACAACGATTCATGGTTAAGTCTGCTTATGTGCTTAACCTCAAATTTGAGGTGACCTGTTCCATCATTAGTAAAAGTCATGAGTTTTGTTTAACTTCGGGGAAAATTTTGTCGTATATTGTTGGTCGTAGATAAAGTAGTACTCGCTTCGCTCGTGTTCTAACTTACATCTCACTCGTGGCTTAAAGACATTCATTATACAATCGTTGCATAAACTACTATTGTGGTTGCTGAGTCGACCGGAGAACGAATTTCAGGCTAGCAATCATCATCTCATGAAGAGAAGTAACAATTCATATAAATTCAAATGCATAAAATTAAAAAACTTCAATTTTACAGTAGCTAATATTAATTTCTGGGTTGGCTAATTGAAACGATAAACTTCTCTATGGATTTCTTGTCGTATTATTAGTCAGGACTGATTAAAAGTGATGTAATTTGGACGGTAAAATAATATCAAATATTAATTGAAAGAGTGGACGGATTTCCTATTGAAAAATAACGTGAACAAATATTTTGTTTCTTAATGTAAAAGTAAATGAGATTAGACCTAACCAAAACCTATTCTAAAACTTATTCTTAAAAAACTTACACTATCGCTAACACATACAATATCACTTTTATCGGGCACATGCTGACATCCGACTCCGGGTACTGACACAACGGGGGTACAAAATCCTGCTAGTGTAGGGCTAGTAACTAGTCAGGTCTTGTTGTCCGTATCTATCAACAATCTTCTTCAACGCACTACGATTCATGTCGCCATATAAAACAACATAAACTAGAAACGCTGCACTTGCACGACTCAATTTCACAGACACGATCTATAGCAATTAACAGAGCACTCCACTAGCCTCTACATGCCGAACATGGGACACTCTCGTACACCTGACCGCCATTAACTGACAAGCTACTAGATATCGATAGCTACTTCCGATTGGTCTATGTAGATATTTGTCCCCGCCGTCGCAAAGGCGGGGTGATCTACCAGTCAACCATTGCGGGCAGCAACTTGATACATTGACAGTATCTTATGTCTGCTAGTAGCTCGGGTGTGGACCGGTAGGGCCTCCTACCCAATTTGACTACTCTAGAGAGTGGCTGTAGCTTGCGCAGATCCTGAACGAACCAGCTATACGATCAGATCAGTCTTCCTTATGGTATTTTGCACCCCTTTCGAGGGATTTGTTATGCCTTCGGGCAATGGAAAAGAGTTTGAGAGCTACCTAAAGCAATAGCATGCTGTCTAAAAACCCCAAGAAAGCTGTGAAAGTTCCTCGATGGAAATACTGACCAGTTTGCTCCAGAGGACAGATATTTCTGCTTAAACTGTGAACTGTAATATACTTTGTACCATATAAACCCCAATATGATACTCTAAAAAATATCTATGCCCTTCTTTGTTTGAAATTAATTGTTGGCGATGGTGATTTTACACTTTAATTTTGATTTTTGCGGACATGTGCCATCACTGATTGGTAAAAAACAAGTTTCACGACGTTTCGGGATCTGTAATCTGATCCCGACTGCAGGTGGAATAATCATTCTTTTTAATCATTCTTATTAAGACAGGTACCTCATGGACGACGTTACCTGACTATGAGTGAAGAACACAAGAATAACAAGATTAGTAGCGACCAGCTCGGTGTCGCTAAGTCTATGACTGGACTGGACAGCTGTTACTTTAAAGCTAGCACACTGGCAAATTTGTATGAGAATTCGTATAAGTTCTCTGACTCATTCTTTTAAGTTTTTTTTTTTATTTTAGAAGTATGTTTTTATTTGCTAATTTGTAACTATGTACTGATTTGGAAATAAACGAAAAAATTGCTCAGTTATTTAAGTTAAATATGTTAACACTTATGTACGGGTTTGTACTCATGAAATCCTACTAATATAAATGTGAAGGTATGGATGTTTGTGTGAATATCTGTCTTTCAACCACGTGAAAGATACTGGACCAACTGAGATGAAATTTTGCAGGAATAAAGCCTGTATATCGGAAAAGGACGTAGGCCTATTCACTTCCTTAAAATCCCCTCGGGCTACGCCCCGTGAACGTCCTTAGTATCAATGTTTACATTTTATAAGGATGTAAAATTCACATACTGAATTATAAACAGCTGTGAATACTAAAATTTGACAGTTCAAAGAGCAGAAGTAAGATCAGCTGTAAATTTTTATCGTGAGCGAAGCCACGGGTAACTTCTAGAGAGAAGAAGTGGCGAAGTTTGGAGATGAACGCTGAATGCAGAATGTATAAATTCAGTTTGCACACGATGCATACAGTCTACAGGCAGCCTACAAATAGTCTCCAAACAGTATACATACAGTCGGCATACAATTTGGCATAAAAAGTTGTGTTTTGGATACGGAATAACCGGAATACAATGTTTAAAGAATAACCGTATCCCTTGTCCGGCAAAACATTACTTTCAGGCCAAGGAACAAAATAATGTACTACTGTTTTTGCTGCATCGTGTTTAAAGAGACTTATGAACCTACTTAATTAACTAACGCACTAGTACACAAGTTTACCACCTGCGCAAATAAAATCGCACATGTGAATCAACTTAAGCACTCACTGTGTGCCCTATTTCCAATGTGCTAGATCTTGCTCTGTGCTTTGCTGTAACGCACAAATGGTTTTTTAATAATTGACAAAGAAATAAATTTGAAAATTTAAAAATAAGCATTTCTGGAGAAAATTTTAGTAAAAACCCTGTTTTAGACGTTATAGGTTTAGGCAACAAACCACAATAGTGCGATTATCATTGCATGTTTAGGTTAAAATATTTTTTTATTTGGTGCAACGAGTAGAAAATTCCTTTACTAAATCCAAACCAATATTTGACATTATTTTGCATATCTCTCTGGCATTAAAAGTAGGATACTTACTATAACTTATTTGTTTTATTAAAACATTCTCTTAATCGATTTAAGCTCAACTTGTAGTATTATCGTTCACTGTCAATTTCACCGATTATCTTACGGCTTGTTGTAAATCGTTGACATTTTATTTTGAGTGTTGAGGTGATGTACACCTTACCATCCAACCCGTGTTTATTTATACTTGGTACTGTTTTGCAACATCAAGGTAGTGGACCCACTTATCGTACAAATAATTTCACGTCATACTTGTCGCCCTTATTATGTATGCTACACACTTTACTCCTGCAATTTTATTCCTTTATCACACCAGAACAACAGCTCCACATTAAAATGTAATTAACTCGTAACACTATAAAATAAACTCACTACGTAATAAGTCATTGTACAGTAGACCCCTTCTTAACCGACCTCGTTTTAACCGGCGATCGGATTATCCGCCCTTGTTGGTCAAATATTAAAGATCGTTTTAATCGACACTGTTTTGAGAACAGTTCGGTTGAATCGCCCTTTTCTAGGAATTGCAGCCTTTCCGTTCCCATACCCAGCGATGGAAACTTTACGCTTGACTATACACTTTGTTGCGGGTTAAACTATTTTTAATATTTAGTTTATTGAAATGTTTTCTTTGGATCGTGTTTTGGAGTTATAAGATTTCTACATAATTATTTAGATAAATAGGCTGAAAATTGTAGTATATTTTCCATACTAATCCACGAACGGCTTTAAAATAATGTTAATAGAACCCTAAATCAATAGAGCTTTTATTTTTAAGTGTTTAGAGGATTGCCCGTTTTATCCGACCTTTTAAGTTATCCGACCCAGGTCCGGTTCTGTTAGGTTCGGTTAAGAGGGGGTCTACTGAAATCAGAACAGGGTGACGTGAGACATTAGCCACATCGTGTCACGCAGTACCGGACCCCCCACCTGACTCCTGGGCGTGACGTAATGTGTGACACTCCCGAGGACCCGGACGTTCGATGGACGGTATCCAGGTTGGCCGATGACCCTCAGTCGGTCGGTATCAATCCGTAAGGTCAATGACCCTCGATATGTTACGTGGGCTCTACTGCACACCGCCGTTGTCACACGGGGAACTAGATATAGAACCGATCAGTAAGAGAGGTTATGTCATTTGTTTGAAGTTTGGGGAAGTTTTAAGGTAGTTAGGAAGGCACATTCGGTGCTTTGAGATTTGGGTGGGTGTTAATAATAAAGCTATTTATCCAAAGGTTAAACTAACTCAGCTCCAAAGCTTAGGAACGGTAATAAATTATTCTTGGGACAAAATAAGTGGATATTTTGATTTTCTTCGCTGTAAATGTAACTATGTTAGAGCGATAGCTCAAAATGGAAGAATTTAAGTTTCCTCATGTTACTATACATGCTATTGAAGAGAAAAGTCTAAAAAATGCACTTGAGAATTTAGAATACAGTTTTTTATTTTTATAGCTTTACCTGGTAACATTTCGAGAGAGATTTTTAAAGAAATGATTTTTCTTTTTTGTGATAATTTCTTTAGCATTTATTTATAGTTTTTAGTTCGTAACTAAATTGAAAAAAATTCAACGGAATTGCTACAAAGTAGAAACTAAGCAGTCGACAGCGAATGCACAAGTAGTTGTTAATCATTTGAGCGACGATAAGACAAAGCTTGTAGTCAAAATATAAAGTTAAATAAGTTGTATTAGTTATATTATTTAAAATCCATGCGGACCATCAGCAATTTATAAAGAACCCTTTCCATCAGACGGGAAACTGAGAATTGTTTGTGTATTGATTGTTGTGTGGCCCTAACCTGTAGGTACGTAGGAACTATTTATTATTTTTGCTTGAGCGATCATTGATAAAAGCTCGAAGTTTGTTGAAGTATTTCAAAAACGCCCATTAGCCTATAGGATTATTAATTTGACTATTCTCATGGTTAGCTTTTAATTGTTCTATTTTTAAGCGTTTGGTTTAATTGATATTTTAAATACTCCTCTTAAGCCCAGAAAAGGAGTTTGCGGTTGATACTTTGTTTAATAGCAATGCGGAGGTTGACGTGATCGTTCCTAGAATATGGCGGGTTGGCGGGTTCTACGTCGTCGTCTTGCAGGATAAATTCACCCGAGAACCGATGACGAGGATGACTGTTCCAAGTCATAAAAAATATTCTTAGAAGAGAGGCGATAGAGTGGGTGGGATGGATTCTATGGCGTAAAATAAACACCTGACGTCATGGAAAGGAATAAATAAGTAATTAATAGTCAACGTAATGACAAAGATAACTAACAGGCCTAAACTCGATGTAATGACATGTATTTTATGAAAACAAAAGGTGACTGAACTTCAATTAAATGCGGAAATGTTTAAGTTTTAATTATTAGGGGAATTTGCATTTAATATTATATTTTCATGAAATTTTAGATTATCCTGAATTTGTTTTGTTATAACTTTAGACAACTTTGGGTTGTACTTGAAGTGGTTTAGTAAGGGTGAGAGGATTTGTCATTTTGTAAATATTATTGCATGTTAACAAAACGCATTAAAAACGTTGAACAATCGTTCAGTAATATTTTAAAATATCAAAATTGGCTTAATTTTATTCAACACTAGAACCCCAAATCTACACTATTATAAAGAAGAGGTGCATGGTTTCTGTATGTATGTATTTATGAATGTATGTATGTATGGGATAAGTGAACTCGAAAAATACTGAGCCGACTGAGTTGAAATTTCACACAGAGGTAGATCTTGAACCTGGGAAAAATATAGGCCTATTCACTTCCTTAAAATCCCCTCGGACTACGCCCCGTGAACGTCCTTAGCTTCAATGTTTACAGTTTATAAGGATGTAAACATTCTGTACCGAAATGTAAACAGCTATGAATACTACAATTTGACAGTTCAAAGAGCAAAAGTAGGATCAGCTAATTTTTATCGTGAGAAGCCACGGGCAACTGCTAGTTCTGTATAAATATGCGTTACACCCTCTCTAAAAAAGAAAAGGTAAAGGCTATATTCTAAGTAGTGCTTCGTTTCTTGCTGCTCGACAACGCAGTTCGTACAACTCAGTCGACTGATTCTGGCACAGAAATGTGAACAAGTTTCTGTTCCAGCAGCATAGAGTGTTATAAAATGAATATCGACATTCCAAAACCTTATACTACTCTTTACAGTGTATTTGTAAACGCTTACACTGAATCCAAAATCAAGAGCAACTCAAAGAGATAAATTTTGTACGTTTGGTCACACCGACACAAAAGTTCTGCATGACCGCAGAGCTTATGTTTGGTTACAAAGCGTTCTCTTTCTCATATGGTTGTTTGTTTTTGGAATTATTCGACATGATCTGTAACTACTGGAGACTAAATCCGCAAAAATTCGAAATTTAATTAAAAATTACATAATCTAAAACACCCAGTAATTCGAAGAGGCGCGACGGCGCCGCAGCGCGAGTCCATTTGATTCAGCAGTCACTTGGTCAGCTTGTATGTTATCAAATAGCTGAATCAAATTACTGCTTTTCGCCGCAATTCAAATCGATGAATACGTTTAATGATTGGGCCAAACATGACTGGTGAAATCTGACATTGGATTCGCACAGATGAAGGCTACCTGCCCACTCACACGGAATCTTGTATCGCGATCAAGATTAATACTATCACTCGAGTTGATTACGTAATTTAAATGTTGTAGTGCTCAGTAATACTGTCACAAGGTCAAGTCGTGTTGCTGTATTCTTTAAATTGATTTTGACATTCTTCAGCAAGGTGTTAGTTAGGAAATCTGCTTCTAAACCCGAGTTTATAAAACAATTTCTTCCTCTTTAAATAATAAACGCAGTTTTGAATAACTTTAAACCGTCAGTCTTATTAAAAAAAACTCATAATAATATCATAAAAACGTATGATTACTCTCTTGGCCTAATAAACTTTGTTTTGGATCTGTGAACCTTTAAACAAAGCAATCTTGAATCTGGGTTTTATGTATTCTGACACTTTGTATAATACCTTACTTTTGACTTGGTAAATCCCTTAGTTATAACTAGCTGATCAACATGGTTTTACCCGTGGAAAAACAGAAAAACTTGGATTCATGATTTAATGTTAAGGTTGCCATGACAACTACATGAGCTTGCCTATACTTTAACATTGAAACTTCGATGTATCATAGGGCGTAGCCCTGAGGGAATTTTTAAAAATCCGTTCTTAGTGGGTGCCTATGCCCTGAGAGGAACGTTCGTGCAAAGTTTCAAGGTTCTAGGTCAAGTAGTTTGGGCTGTGCGATGAGTAGATTTGGACAATGAATAAATCAACCACAACGACTAGGTTAATTAAATTTTCTTACTCTTGGCGGGTTAAAACTTGATCCATGCTATAATCTAGACAGGAGTGAGATGAAGGAGGTCCATAAAAACTTAATCAATACCTGCATCAAGCTACTTTATGATACAGGTTTGATATTTTTCCAATCAATCATCGAAACGGCTTATACAAGTTCCGAAAGTGTTATTGTTCCTGAACTCTTGAGATCAACGTCAGAGTACGTTTTGCCTGAGGCAACGTGTCGCTTTATCCTTACACATTCCTCCGGACTTGTGGTGAACGGTATTCGCACACAAGACGGTACGACTCCAGGACTCCAGGGGCTGACCTTCGGTCGGTCCGCTCGGCCCCCACCACGGTACCGTGTCGTCATCGTCCTTGACGACGTCGATATCTGTGTCAGGATCCTTCTGGCCGCTCCTGCTACGCGGAATGTAAGCCCCCAAGCCGCTGACATTGGATATTATTTCCTGCGTTTCAACTGAGCCTGATTTTGATAAACTTGATGTAGGCCTATTCACTCGAGTTTTGTTTTTGTTTGTATGAAAAAGGTTGTCAAGATTGTGTGGTCAATTTAAACGCTTTATACTCAAAACATGTCTCGCAGACACTCCGAATCACCATATACTAAAGAATGAAAAATAGCAGGCCCGGCGACAGGATTTTCGGGCCCCTGTGCAATCTAAAGCCCCGGGCCCTGAGACCTTTTTTACTTGTTTTGTGTGCTTTTGGGCCCTTTTTTTATGTTTACGGGCCCCCTGCGAGCCCGGGCCCCTGTGCATTTGCCCCCCTGCCCTCCCCCCTGTCGCCGGCCCTGAAAAATAGTTATGGGTGGTTGTATCATGAACAAACCAAAGTAGTTACAGTCGAAAATTTAAGAAATTTTAGTAGGCATAAATGAAGCAGACAAAAATGTAAGGTTGGATAAGAAATAATCATTCCAGTTCCAGTGACAGTGATCCCTAAACATACATGTTGAGTAGACTCCTCCTTCGCCGCGTTGTTCAGTGACATAATTTACTTAACAACAACGCCGCCTACAAGCTTACATCACTTGCCTACGCATTTGAATTCATATATTATTCACATCCAGGGAAGGGATCGTATATTTTGTATTATAAGCAAAGACTGTTATTAAATAGGCACCTCTATAATATAGGAGTATAGGCTAGAGAGCGGTGTAACTCTCCAAGTGGAGCTACTTGAGAGCACGTCCACTTCGCAGATCTCCTTCTTCGTCTACAGCCAGTGTATCCAGAAGAGAGCGCGGCCTCGGTGCGTCACGGCGCGAGATGCATTTCCTCGTGTATTATGCGCAAACACGCGGCGCGGCGGGAGCGTCGGGGAGGCATTCCGACCGCAGCGCGCAGTCTGGCATAAACCGGTTCCAGATCGGTCGCGAACGTGTGGCGCATCCTCCGTCTGGACAATGCAGGAGCAGGATCGTTGCTCCCGGGCAGTAAAGATTGCCCATAAGGGCCAGGATCCATGATCACAACACCAGGAATCGAAATCTCCTAGAACGTCCGCACTGCAGACTGAGTACAACCAAAGATCGTTTCCCTAACATTGCTTTAAAATGTTTAACACACTGCCAAACACAGTGAAGGATTTGGAAATCTCAATTATCAAACGAGAAGTAAAAGAAAGGCCTCAAAAACATGCCTCAAGGTCTTTAAGAGCATGGGATCAATTCCAGTTTGATTTGCGTGTTTTAGCGAATTTCCCCTATAGGGAAGAAGCTATTACCGTAGGTCTCATGGTAAGACCTAAGCCCAAGACCATGATAACTTTTCGTTTTGGGGCCACCAGAAGCAAAAAACACCATTCGTTCGAATTTATATATATATATATCTATATATCTATCTATCTATATATATATATATATATATATATATATATATATGTGTGTCTGTCAGCACGATAGCGGCCGTAAATATGGTCCGATCTTATTGAAATTTGGTACAGACATGTAAAGTGGTAATCCCTCGGACGAGTTCGTAAACCAGCCCGATCGGACCACTGGGAGGGGGGGTTAAGGGGGATAAACCCCCCCAAAAATGGGTTTTATGAGTTTTTTACATAGAAAAATAAAATTTATCGATTTTTTATTGGCACCATTGAATTCAGCTCAAAAAAACAAACAATTCAGCACTTTGAATCACCCCTCTATGTCTATTGGTTACCGAGATATTGAAAGTGGTAAACACAGTAAGTTGTCCCAATGTTAACCTTATGGGAAATAAGTAAATTTCCATATCTCGGTTATTTCTCAACAAATCTTAATAAAACTTGGTAAATAGCTTCTTCTAGTTCAGATCTACTAATTATTAAATTAAAACCACTCAGTTTTAATATACCTGTAGCAGCAAACCTGCATACTCATTCCCCATGTTATTCTTATGGAGCTTACCAAAACATGTCAAATCTCGCTATGTTGGATTGAAATATGTTGTTTTGCATTTGAAATTCGCTGAGTATGCAGGTCTGCTGCAACGGGGGTATAAATTGATTTATTTCAGTTGGGAAATTCATATTGAAGAATTGGGAAATTCGAGGTCGAGAGTTGGGAAAATGAGGTGACCACCTCTAGAATTTTTTGCTACGACGCTAAGTTTCGGGAAAGCGTTCCACGGATGACCGGCAGCCTGCGTGACCCGCGGTGCAAGTCGCAAGGACGACGTGACGGGACGTGACGTGACGACGTGACGTATGGCGGCGTGATCGGAGGCGTGACGCAGATACAACCCGGCGCCGTGGCGCCGGCGCCGCGGCCGTGGAGATTGTGACACTGAGGTAGGCCCTAACCCTGAGATATTGCAAAAACACCCCGCCGCCGTGACGGCGTCATAGAGCACTTGGGAATAATTTACCGAATAACGTTGTTGGGATTTAAGCTGAAAATTGAATGTTTTACGTTCGTCCGAACCGAAACTTTTCAGTAATGTTAGCTCTACGTGGTTGTTGTTGTAAGGTGTCTCAAAACATATATTTTAACGTTGATTAGAAAGAAAAAAATAGGTAGTCCAAGCAATGTTGAATTTCGAAGCCAACAAATTTGATCATATGTTTATCAAATTAGCACATTCTGGTGGAGATTTTTGGTAACCCCATTTCAGGGATATAATCTTTCATGTGAAAGGTGAAACACCACAGCTGGCGCAATCTCTATAGAGACTAATGCTGTATTAATTTCGCGTGAAAATGTCTGGCCTCAAAACATGTGTAAGCATGAGCACTCTCCTTTTAGGTATAAAGTCAATGATTTTACTTTACATGAAAACAAGCAATTAATTATTACAATTTTTTATGAATTTTATAATTAAAAAAATACTGAAAGCCAACAACCAGCTTTACATTTTTTGGTTGGGGGCTTCCTGAGCGCAATGTCCATTATCCCCGAAGTAGGGTTATAACAGACGTCCCGGGTTTTCTTTAGACAGTCTTGAGTCTGAGGCTTTTGTCCGGTGTCCGGGGCTGCTTCTTGGCCGGAGTCTTCATGGTTTTCCAGAAACATCAAATGATTCCTCTAAATTTGCGATAAATTATTTAACATTTCAACCGGAATCGCGCGTGGTCGTAAATTAGAGTTTAGAGAGTTTTTTTTTGTAAACGGTATGGTAAATTTAGCATGAAAAAACCCAAGTGGGCCATCTTGCAGTTAGCAGACAGCTTTTTCAATAGTAAACTGCGTAATAAGAAGTGTGCCTTATATTCTAAGCAGTTCTGGAGCGTGAACAGTTTAGATCGTTCTCTACCTTCCACGGAACATATACTTCCGTCTCGGCTGTTATTCCAACATTTCAAGCGCGTCTTGTTGAATGTAAACAGTATACAAAATATGAAATCAGTTAAAAAACCTATAAATTAAAGACTGACTTTTTATTTTTGTTAGCTAATCTTTTTGCTGTGTTTGTTAAACACGTCCTTGGTTGTTCAGTTCAAACACTTCCTGTATGTTTACCTAATAACAAAATTTGATATATAAAATAAGTAAAAGCTTCATAACATGCAAACAAAATTCTTCTCAGTTTATTTTGCTGCGTTATTAAGCTCCTGGCGATATCCTGTTTGACCGCACCAATGAATCTGTATTCAGTGACCGCACCTCAACCTGTCCTGGGCTGGCCTCTGGAATATATGGCAACCCTACCTTTTTTATAGGAGGCAGTGCACGGACTGGCAGCGGCACGGACTGATCCTGTCAGTCACTCGGTCCGTGCGACACGGGCCTGCGGACTCAGTCCGGCCCTGGTCACACGGGCGGAGTCCCCGGGCCCCGGGTCACACCAGGTCGCCGACCTGGAGTCGCGAGTCGCCGGCTCCGTGCGTTCTGACTGCGCAACTCTTCATTCATACAACACTCTGCGGACGTTTCGGTTTTCTTTTCGGGTTGTGATTATTTTTTGACAGGAGACATGCTGAGCGCGGAGTAGGCAGACTGCGGAGGGTCTGCGTGTGGCGGGGGGGGGGAGTTTTGGAAGTAGTTTTCTTGGATCTGGAGGGTAGTCAAAATTGTTATCAGATGACTAAATTTTTATTTTGGTCAAAAATCTGGAGAACGAGAAGTTTGCTGATGTAATATTTTCGGTTTAAAGGCTGTGAAATTTAGAAAATAAGTCTGTTTAGGATTCGCGTCGTTATTGTTAGCCGTGTATATTAACTTACCTAGAAGTAAAACAGGCTATAGGGTTGCAACATTTGTAATAAAACAAAAATAACCCCAAAAAAATGAACAATAAAAATCCCACCTAACAATCTGTATAATAGACAAGCATATTTTTAATAGTAAGTATAAAAAAATAGATGTTTCAGTCCATAAATACAATAGAATATAACCACAAAGGATAAATAAATGTTAAGTAGATTGAAAAGTAGACAAAATGCATGTTTTTTTCAGTTTAGTAAATATGTAATCTTAATTTCTATAGTGTGTGGGTGTTAACTTGATCCGGAGTGGCATGTACGTATAAAAAATAAGAATACATACTCATTCACTTATTCGTAATCCTGCTTTCTTCTATAACTTTACATTGAAAAGATACCAATATTTTGAATATTTTTTTGTGTAAAGAGACTGCTTTGTTCTCTTTTTGTTATAGAAGCTACGATGTTATTACGATACTATTATCCAGTCACCGATGAGTCACTCTAAGGCTACTTAAATAAAACGAAGGAAATTGCGTTTTAATTGCTACAGCGTTTTTCACGGTGATTAAGCGAACTAGTGTAAACGTATAAAGCGCGGTCGAGACGTTGTGAAGTTACGGAAATTGTGAAACAAGTCGGTATTGTTGTTGTTTCCGGCACGAGTGCAATTGCACGTGCGAGTTCGTGGTCTCCAGAAAGAGTAAGAGGTGTATAATCTCAGCTGTTTCGAGTCTCGTCCCATTAATTAATAGGGGTGTGCGAGTAGTGATTTTTGAAGTCGAGTCGAGTTTTGAAAAATACCCGCTTGTTTCGAGCTTTTTTCGAGTCGAGTTTTTATAAAGTTTATAATAATAATAGTCATCATGTTTCTACATAATGGTAAACAATTATTATCATTACTCAAATACAAATTACAATTTTGAGGTAGTTAATCTTAAAAGAGTTACTGAACTAAAAGGATATGTATACAAATAAATTACTCCAAAAAAAAGAAAGAAAACCTTTTTCTTAAACTCACAATAATTCTTGATTTGATATATTTTTCAAGCCTAACTTGTGTTTAAGGCTTACCTGGGTTTTGAAATGAAATGAAAACACTCACTCACTATAAGCCATGACCAACTACCTGACACAATACCTGACTCAACTCATGATTAAAACAGCCTATTTTCTTTGAGTTATTCACACAGGTACGTGTGACTGTCAACAAAAAACTAAGTTTTCATTTATTTGGAACGGTTTCTAAAATATAACAAAAATAGTTTTTTAAGAGATGTAATAATAAATACCCTCAAACTATAGAAAAGATGGAGTGATATACAAATTTATGTGTCTTTAATAACTACAAAGACATTTTTACTTCAAATATAACAAACGAGGTTTCAGTTATATTCGTTAAAGGTGGATTGAAATTGTGAAAAATGGCCGTAATATTCTTTCGCACGTACCGATTTTGGGTAAACGGCGGGAGTAGAACTTTCGAGTATTTTGCAATAAGTCAAGTCGAGTCGAGTAGTGTATTCTCGGCTCGAAAAAAGCTCGATTCTCGAGTGTTCGCACACCCCTATTAATTAATCAATAAGCCCAAGCCCGATTGCGCAGCAGACCTGCTGCATGTGACGTAAGCAGGCAGTGACAGAACGGGTGTTATTCGACTCTAACATAACGACAGACGACAGACAAAACATTATGTCACTCCCTGCATGGTTGTGAAAATTCGCTCAGGGTCACCGGACGCCTCTCGTCGGATCTGAAATGTTCCGAGCAATTTGAAAATGAACGTAAAGTTCGTACATAGTAAACCTTGGCTACAATTTTCTCAGCGTTTTTTTAAGTTATACCTCGTGTTTAGCTCGATTTCTTTACGGCTATGACAATAATACTCAAGAACATAGCAAATTTATAAATTCCTCTACACTCCTGAATTATGAGTGCTGAAATTAATTAATAAATTAATGAATAAATAATAAATTAAGGCAATATACAGTCCCTGGCGCCAAATAAATAGGGCGGGTGGGAGTGAAGTGCGCTGCTAGCGAAATGAGTGCTCGTTGTTTGCTAGGTAGTTGATCAACTGTAAGATCATGTACTATGTTAAAGCACAGAGATTTCTCTGTGGTTAAAGTAAACACAAATTTACAAGTAAAATGTCCTGAAAAACGAAAAACGTAAAAAAAAAGTTTTGACAGTTCATTTGAGTTTAGCTGAAGTTTAGCTGACGAGTTGGTGAGTTTCCAGTTTTTGCTACCCGCGACTATATTATAGAAGCTATTTTTTATGTTGCGCGTTTGCGAAAAGTGACCGTATTATCTAAGAGTTTTGTTTGCTTATAAATACTGCAAAGATAAACAATTGTATTAAAAAATTAACTTCCCTTATTGTTGCGTAAAAAGGTACCTAACACTATCGGTTTATATGTCATTTTTAAACAATCTACAATGTGATGTATTTTCTTATGTGACAGGACCTAACACTATCGGTTTATATGTCATTTTAAACAATCTACAATGTGATGTATTTTCTTATGTGACAGTGGGCATTTTAATGACGAATCAATGCTATCCCAATCAGCCACTTTTCAAACTTTCTGGAGAGATAGTTGCGATTTTAAAATTTGTCGTAGGACGCGAGGGTTTGCAAAATCAATTGGTTGGGGCACTTAAGTGAAATATTCCGAAAAAAATTCACTAGACCCACTTTAAAGTTCAACTGCTATTACACGATGTAGAAAAAAGCTGAGGCAGAATTGAATCATACAGTTTCTTGTGCTTAGAGTTAGGATATCTGGACTGCGGGATTCGGGTCAGTGTCAGGAGCAAAGCTAAACGCATTCCTCTGTTCAAGTCTATGAACAAATAACTGAAATTAATCTGCAGCGAGTGTTTGTGCCCTCGGCTGGCGTCCAATCGCGCGTTGTTGACGTCGAACGCAGCGGCCGTTCAGTCAAGGTCTCGCGGTTTAATAGGATTCAATAACATTGACATTGCGGCGGCGATATACTGCAACCGCATCCCTGCCGTACACACGTGGCTTGAAACTGACGTGTTAAGATCTCTATTGCATACAGATTGACTCAAAGTATAATACTTATTTTGGTACTTCTGATGTTGTCGGTTTGTTATTAATTCTGTTGTAAAATAAACAACGATGCAAACTTCAAATTAATTTTTCAAATGTATTGGGTGGATCGCAAACATCAATTAAAATTAACTATATTACTAAAAAACTTTATAATAAATTTAAAAATTCTGAGATTTTTTACTTGCTAAAGTAATTTGGCTAGCGATGTGAGTTTTTGTTTATTCATTACGTACCTGAAACGTATTACTGTATTAGCAATATGAAGTGATATTGAGCAATATCTGCCGATGTATGTTTATATCTTAGATTAATAATTGCTATTTCGTCCGATTAATAATTGCTCATTATTACCTAGATGACGTTCAAAGATATATTAAATCATAGTATGAAGTGTATTGCCTGTTTTCTTGGCCGAGTGGCGTCCACTTTTTTCATTGTTCTCACGATACTTACAGAACAACAATCACAGTACATCAGACCCAAAGAACTATAATACTTTGTATAGTAGTATAGTTCTTTGCTCAGACCTTGTAATGAGTGATTATTGATTTTTGTAACAAAATCCGTCAACATCTAAATTGGGGTTTCGTTTTACCTCCTCTTGTTTGAGATCGAGCAAGTGGTAATCAAAAGACAATTTTTATCTTTAATTCATTCTATCATATTCCTCAGTCTCTTACAAATTCGCTTGAGCGAGTACTTGAGGGCGTTTCGGGGTTCACTTTTCCTACAAGTCGGGACCCCTACAAGGGGGGCAGAGGGGGCACCTGCCCCGGGCGGCCGATTTCAGGGGGCGGCGAAAATTAAGAAAAGTAATGAAAAATGCAATAATTGTTAAAGAAGTTTGAAGATTTTACATGAAAATCGGAAAAAACAGTGTCATAGTTACGGATCTTAATTATTTGTTTACTAACAAATAAGGTTTCATTATTTGTGGGCCAGATGGGAGGATTAAATGGACAATACAAAAAATATCAGCCTTATGTTCAACACAATTCAAGCTTCTTTCATTGTTTTTTACCTTCTACGAAAATAAAAGTTAAGTAAGACTAAGGGGACTTAATTTAGGCTTAAATTTATGTAAGCCTATACCTAATCGGCCTACATTTTTTCCAATTTTCAGTTACATGAGAAGCATTGATTGAATTTGGGGTCTGATTAGATATCATAAATAGTGATTAGTGTTCTGACAATTTTCATTAAAAATAAAAGTTTTAAACTGTAGATTATTTAAATAACATCGTAGTATCACTATCAACATTTTTATTTTTAATATTTTTTAAATATTGGGAGCATGGGGGCCGGCAAATTCTGCTATGGCCCCCCTGAAATATCTCCTAGTTCCGGCCCGGCACGTTGAGTCAGGCGGACCGTTAAATCGAACCGCGAGTGCTGATTGAAGAGGCGTGGCAGGAAATCAGTAAAATCAGTTCCATACGAACCCGTCCCGCTGGAAGATCCGGGGCCGAGGCTGCGGTAGAAAGCAGTTTCACATATTTGATCAGTCCGTCGAACGCGGAGGAGGAGAAACTTTGGCGCTCGACTGTAAATCGGCGGCTCGACCTCTGACTCTGACCGCGGCAGGAAACAGGAAATTGGAGTTGAGACGCAGAGCGAATCTGGCACGCAGCATAGCCTACACCAGTTATGCCAAAATGAAGAGATTATATATGTTTATAATGGCATGGATACGGTTTGATTTTGATTTTTGCGGACATTTGCCTTCACTGATTCATAAAAAACAAGTTTCACGACGCGACGTTTCGAGATCTGGAATCCCGTCTTCAGATGGAAAAGAACCTAGAGCATAACAAGTAACACGCACCCAGGATAACCTGGATAAAATGTTAGCTAACACAAAGCTGTCACAAAAACACTATGCTGAAAAGACAACAAGGACACGATATAACACATCCAGAAAACACAAGTATCCCAAGTATATCAAGAATCACCATACAGGAGAGGGCACGTCCACACCCAATCAAAACAGAGTTAAGAGCGTTTACTAATCCTGTTAGCGTTTACTAAGAGCTGAAGGGGGTTACTACTATAGACGCTAGACCACCCATTCTCTCATTTGAATGTAGACGAGCCGCGACCATCGCCTGTGGGCCAAACGCGACCCGTTATTGAAAATTAACTCCCACGTTTTCCCTTGAACATGGGAATCCCAAACGATAGCTCTTTCGGACTTTCGGTATTGCTAGTCGCGAAGTGGACCAGTAGGCTTCTAATATCCGCGTGAAGAAACTAAACGAGAAATTGGACAATATTTTTTTTGTTGGCATATTTTACATACATTATTCGCGCAGATATTTCTGCTTTAAGGCACATTATGTTTCATGGTGTGTTCGCAGGTGAAATATCAATGTTAGTGGCATTAAAATGGTCTAGTTACATGGGCGGATTTCGGTCTTGTCTTAATATTGGGGCCTGGGGGGTACCAACTCACCTATTGTACTGAAATTAAAAATTCATTCATCAAATGAGTGGTAAATTTAAGGCCTACAGCTCAATTTATGCTATAGCTCACTCGAATGATGAAAACTACCAATTCATTTAAAACCTTGATGTTTTCTTAGCTGTTACGAAAACAGCTACTAGAAAAAAATTGAATCTACAAAATGCATTTTTATCAAAGCAGTTTTGATTTGCTGCTTTGAAAAGAACTATAAAATTTAAAATGGACTTGACAAATTTAGTTGTGATATTAAAACATTTCGGTGGGCGAAAAAAATTGGACAAGAGATTGAGATGAAACCTAATAAACCAAACTTCGCATAAAATTGGAAGTAAGTTATTTGGAAATTAGTTTAGAAAAATGTATGTTCTAAACATGTTTTCTGTTCGCTGCCAACAAAATCTACTTAAACTCAGGGGTGCCGGGTATATACCCATAGAAATCCACCCATGCTAGTTATCTACTACTTGAAGCGATAACACATTTTGTAGGCCCATCAGTGGTTTTCAAAATATAAAGCCTACTGCTGGTATAAGATAAATTTTGGAAAATTGGACTAATCAGTATAAGAATGACATAAATGTAATCAACGTGCTCCCTAATGATAACCCAAATTTGTCACTTTTTTGTCAGGTTTACGAAACATTTTATCTCCAAACAAATACTAAATACCCAACAGACTTCGACCATGTGATTCTACCAAGAAAACGTATTGCATAAATGTTTGATGGAGAAGAAACAAAGTAAAACAATTTACGATGCACATGTGCATTGTCAAACTTAAATAATAGGCTGTATTGGTAAGATTAACAAAACAATACTTATTTCAGTATTATGTGTGCATTATTCAATTTAAAAAAGGGTTGCGTTAAAAAAACACCCTTTATTTCATACGCCGACAACCGTAAAAGGTATTTTAAGGCGAATATGAGTGAATTATGAGTGTGGGATGATTGTGGCGCGATCTTGTACTTAATGCGTAAAAGGGCCACACGTGAAGTAGTTATAAATTCAATTCGTCTGTGATAAGGACTGTTAAATCAATTACTCGTTATCTATGTTGCATAAAGGATATTACAAGAGAGATTAGCTGCACAGAGTAGCTGTTAATTACACGAACTACAAAATAATTAACAACTGTCAAAGTCAGGATAGGCCTACTTCTCGGAAAGTAAATAATTGAATTATAGACTTACTTGGTTTCTATTGAAGGCTCAAAAAATTCAAACCCGATGGGAAAGTAGTCCGCCTTCCGAAAACCTGACATTGCAATTTAGTATTGTATATTCGAAAACTAAACGAAATTGATAAATTATTTCATAAACAGTAGTTCAACACCAAATAAAACGCGCACTTTGAATTTGTTGTTTTTCCTAATCCAGCTGGCTAGCCTTTCGTGATTCAATATGATAATCATAACATATGTGAGGTCGCAGTTAAAGCACGTCAATTTCAAAGACCTGTAATTAATTATTCAGTTTTTACTTATTTTACCATTAAATACAGATAGGCTAATAATGTAAATTTAGCCTACATTTTTGTAATTTTTTTGTTTTCCTGTCATTCAAAAAGTCCAAGTTGTAAAGAGCCAATAAAAAGCCTCAAACTTTACTAGCTAAACCTTGAACGAGTAAAACGTTTTACACACCAAAAGACTAAAGACCGTGCACGTTTCAGAGGATTAAACATTTTATAAACTTAATTTCAGATTTTATTAATTTACCCATGATGTGTGTGCAAAGAATAACTCTCTGTTTCGTAATTTGAGAAATATTTCGTTCTTTGATAACTAACTCTTTATAAAGATAAAATTGCCCTGCCAACATATTATCCAATTAATTAGTCTAGAATTACAATAACAGCGTCTTTTATTTTTCATTGAAATAGGTACTTGTTCTTTAAAGAATTGGAGGAAGACCTGAATTAAACTGAAAAGGATATACATTAAATTCTAACTTTACAACCCCACTCGAATGAAATCTATGTGATACAATACTAACATACTCAGACGATTTCTTCTATTCTTCTTTCCTTAAATCTTAACAAAAATATGTTTAGAACGAATCACTCACCAATAAGAATCTTGTTTAAGGTTTTCAAACCATTCGTTATTCCTAGAGCGCGTGTAATCCATGTCGACATCGCACCGGCGCCACGAGTGAGTACGATGCCACATGTAACATACGTCTGCCCCTCCTCTCCGCCGAGTGGTTGTATAACATCAACATCACTGAATGTAAGTAACGTCTGCCTACCCATTATACCCACGCGAATTGTAAGCAGAGTGTGCGAATACAATCAAAGATACGCCATCCGGAATGGCGCGGAATTGATCGTGCAGATAGTGTGCACAGGAATTCATAATACCCCCGTTGCAGCAGACCTGCATACTCAGCGAATTTCAAATGCAAAATAACATATTTTAATCCAATATAGCGAGATTCGACATGTTTTGGTAAGCTCCATAAGAATAACATGGGGAATGAGTATGCAGGTTTGCTGCTACAGGTATATTAAAACTGGCTGGTTACAATTCAATATTTAGTAGATATGAGCTAGAAGAAGCTATTTACCAAGTTTTATCAAGATATGTTGACAAATAAGCGAGATATAGAATTTTACTTATTTCCCATAAGGTTAACATTGGGACAACGTACTGTGTTTACCACTTTCAATATCTTGGCAACCAATAGACATAGAGCAATGATTCAAATTACCAAATTGTTTGTTTTTTCGAGCTGAATTCAATGGTGCCAACAAAAATTCGATAAAATTCATTTTTCTATATAAAAAACTCAAAAAACACATTTTTGGGGGGGTTTATCCCCCTTTACCCCCCCTTCCAATGGTCCGATCGGGCTGGTTTACGAACTCGTCCGAATAATGACTACTTTACACGTCTGTGCCAAATTTCATTCCAATCGGACCATTTTTGCGAGCGCTATCGTGCTCACAGACACATATATATATATATATATATAGATATATATATATATAAAATTTTGAACGAATAGTGTTTTTGGCTTCTGGGGGCCCCAAAACGAAAAGTTATAGTGGTCCCGGGCTTAGATATTACCATGAGACCTACGGTAATAGCTTCTTCCCTATAGGGGAAATTCGCTAAAAAGATCTACAAGTGTGCGCGTAGGAGAACTAGGCCTAATTTAGGAAATTTTGATCTCACAAGGAAAATAATCAGGGCCGTATTTACCTAAGGGCGCACGGGGCGAGCGCCAGGGGCCTCGTGCGTGAAAGGGGCCTCAGGGGCGTAAAGGGGGGCTTTAGGTACGAAAAACGGCGGGAAAGGGGTCCGGCCCGTAAATAAGGGATTTTAGAATTTGGTAGCTAAAGAAAAGGTCACCATTTTACCCAAGGCCTTAGAGGCCTCATTTTGGATTCCGCCCTTACGGTCCTGAAAATAATAACTTTTCCCCAAGTCTTGGCAGCAAAATGAGCGTGGCCTTGGCCAGCCTTAATCCAGGCCCTACCGAAGCGAAACTTCCAGGTGTCCCAACTGGAAGAAAATAAGATTTTAGGAAGAAAATAGGCTGTGTAGATATTTTATACCTGATGGCTGAGAGATTATTTTAGCGCGTTTCTCCTAAGACGTATTTTCCTCAAGGAATTTTATTCTTTAGCAGGGTCTTACTGAAAAAAGTCGCAACCGTGGATTTCTTTCTGACATTACAAAACAAACAATGTTCAGCTGAAATATAGATTTAGATGTACCCACGTGGGAGGAAATCCATGTAGTCGGCGTTCTTGCGAAGAATGTATTTGATTGATTTTATTCGTTGTTGTCTTGACATCTCCCATTTCCTTTTCTTACAATTAGGCCTAAGTGTACCTTCAAAAAGATACTAAAAAAATATACCTTAAGTGCGAAACTTCTAAAGATTATAGCCTATCTGTTTCAATTCTCAAACAAGATTTAAGATGTTAGATATCAAAAAGAGCCAAACTTTATTCACTTTATTACGTGTTGGTAACATTTGACCAAAACTTAACACTTTAGCACAAAACAACGACACCATCGTGCACAAAGCTGTCAACAATGAATCAGCTGATAGCAGAAACCACACAGCAAATTCACAGCTGATTGAAGATTCAATCTTGTATGAAAGCAAAACAGTGTCATTACAGATGTAGATTATTTACCTTGGACATTGAGGCGAGACAGTCATATCCAAACAAGGAACACATGATTGGAGGCACACACGGACACTGCGCGAACAGCTGGCGCGCCACCGACTGGCCGCCGCAACAATGAACTGAAGGATTCAAGGTCATCCCTCTCCCCACGGATGATCGTCTTTAATGCGGCCTCTATTCTTTATGAACCGAGGTCAATACTAATAAATTTCTATTTATGGATTCGGCATTGTGGGCGATTTTGAATTAGAGTGAAAGTGTGCAGTTCTGGTGCATGCCAGAAAAAGTAGAAAAAGTTAACAGCTCGTTCAAAAGACACAAATAGTTGTAAAATTTATGGATTTGTAACTATTTACTCGGAATTTCAAAGTTATACTGTATCTTCAAGAATGTCGTAAAATTTAAGTATTCCCACATAAACATAAATATAATATTTGAAATTTATTGTGAAATTCATCACAGAATCCATCGAACTACACTGTAGATCACAATTTAACACAAAATACCCCCGTTGCAGCAGACCTGCATACTCAGCGAATTTAAAATGCAAAACAGCATATTTCAATCCAACATAGCGAGATTTAACATGTTTTGGTAAGCTCCATAAGAATAACATGGGGAATTAGTATGCAGGTTTGCTGCTACGGGTATATTAAAACTGGGTGGTTTTAATTCATTATTTAGGAGACCTGAACTAGAAGAAGCTATTTACCAAATTTTATCAGGATATGTTGAGAAATAACCGAGATATAGAAGTTTACTTATTTCCCATAAGGTTAACATTGAGACAACGTACTGTGTTTACCACTTTCAATATCTTGGTAACCAATGGACATAGAGCAGTGATTTAAAATACTAAATTGTTTGTTTTTTGAGCTGAATTCAATGGTGCCAACAAAAATTCGATAAATTTTATTTTTCTATGTAAAAAACTCAAAAAAACCCATTTTTGGGGGGGTTTATCCCCCTTTACCCCCCCTTCCGGTGGTCCGATCGGGCTGGTTCACGAACTCGTCCGAGTGATTACCACTTTACACGTATGTACCAATTTTCATTAAGATTGGACCATTTTTACGGCCGCTATCGTGCTAACAGACAAATATATATATATATATATATATATATATATATATATATATATATATATATATATATATAAATTCGAACGAATAGTGTTTTTTGCTTCTGGTGGCCCCAAAACGAAAAGTTATCATAGTCTCGGGCTTAGGTCTTACCATGAGACCTATGGTAATAGCTTCTTCCCTATAGGGGAAATTCGCTAAAATGAAATGGTTACAATTCCCCCTATGCAGTAGATCTGCATACTCAGCGAATTTTAAGTGCTGAAATAAATCATTTAGACGAATCCTCAAATCAAGTAAAATCAATTTAAATTCCAAAATGAACATGCAACAATTATCTCCATAAGTATAACATGGGAAATGAGTATGCATGTTTGCTGCCACGGAAATTTAAAATTAAAAGATTTTAGGAAATAATCCAATAGTTCTCAACTAGAAGAAGTCACATAACAACACCGGCGCCGACTCCATGGGGCCCAAGGGGCTCGAGCCCCCCCCCAATGTTAAGGGAAAGGGGGCCCGGCCCTCCCAATCTGGAAAGAAGAGGGATCCGGCTCCCAAGAGTAAAGTTAGATTCTTATCGTGAAAAACTATCAAGGAACTAGTAGTAAATAGTTTATCATAAATAATTTAAGCGAAGATCAAATAAATAACATTTTTAAAAGAAATTACTTAAATATGATTTAAAGCCAGTTAAGTGTTGTTTGTATACATTCTACACCCGATCAAGGAACGACTTCGTTACACCCACGCAGTCGAGCGCCGAAAGTAGTGCATGCGACGTAGTAATGGCTTATTCCATCCATTGGATTATAATGTTGTCAAATATTTCAATGACTCCATGTCAGAAAGGCAATTAAAAATGTGAAGTTTCACAATATATTGCTAGCCAATATAGCCGCGTCAAATGCAAATTAGTAGAACTAGAACGTGTCCCCGCGTACTAGGCTTTACCGCGACCTACGCGATGCTCGAGGACGATGCTATCGTTATTTTTAATTTTAGTAAAAAACTATATTTCAATCGTAAACAAGTACGATTTTCACCTCAGTTTATTCTTTTCAATATTATAAAAGTGAATAACAAGTGACCAGCTTCTGTTTTTATATAATTTTGATGTACAATACCAATACCACGAAAAATGAGATGGCTTTGAAAAATCGAAATAGGCTATCTTTATAAATTTAGTTGCCTTCAGTTCAGTGATCTACATAAAATACTTATTTGTGATATACAAATGCTTTATATACTAATCAATGATGGCAAATTTCTGCAAAAAACAAAATCAAAACGTATCAATGTAACATCACGTCTTAATGAACATTTCACGGAAAATGGACGTGGAATATATTGTAGTTGGTGCCAAATCTTAAGGCCCACGCCGTCCATAAGCCCAATGCTAAAATTAACATTAGCCTTATGGACGGACTGGGCTTTAAGATTTGGCACCAGTTACAGCTATCCAAAGGGAAATCGGGGTTTTTTTTAAAACATGGGGCTTATATTTACATTTATCTAAATGTAAATGATCTATCTACTTTTAACTATTGTAAATGGCTATTACTGATGTAATCAACTTTTCTTTAAGGAGTTATGAAAATGTTGTTTTAAAAATAATTATCTCTTAAACTTTGAAAGTAATAATGTAAAATCTTGATGTAGGCCTATAAGCACGGGTACTACGTACGTATGTTTTTTAATTGTATTTATTTAAAAAGTGAAGTGGTGCTTATCACTTTCTCCAAAACCCAAACAGTGCTTATCATTAAGGCATCTGCTTCAATTTTTAGTGACAAGTGGTGCTGCTTTGCTTACTATTTCTCACACAACATGAAAAACTCATGTATTAAATATTGAAACAATAATTATTTGATGATTTGGCACATTGCAAGCCAAATATTCTTTTATTAGTCTGCGAGCTTTTCAGTCAAGATAACTTAAATCTTACAATATACTTTGAGGTTAAAACTGTTGTTTAGGGGTTTCGTTCAAATTATTTTACAGCCATTTTGGGTCTTGTTCTAAATTTGCATTATGTAGTAGTGATGCTCAATCAGCCGTAAATTCATTTCTGATAACAGGCTAATTTTTTAATATTACATTCTATTTTTATCACATTTGTAGTCGCCCTATGCAAACGAGAGGAGAGCTTAATAGTTGAATGGTCAATCAGGGTAATCTGGGCAAAATATTAAAACACTAACCCCTACCCCCTCCGTCAATAACATCTTAAGCCCCCCCAATATTTTTTAAAAGTCGGCGCCCATGCATAACAAGTTTTATTGAAGTATGTTGAGAAAACAGCAAGGTATACAATTTTATTTCCCACAAAATTTACATTGGGGAGTTGGAGTGTGCAAGTTTGCTACAACTGAAATGTAAGTGGGTAATGGTAGGCGATTATCTAGTAGACCTCAACCATGTGAAGCCACATACCGTTTTATTCAAATATGTTGAGAAATAAGCGAGATACAAATTTAATTTACTGTATTTATTCCCACAAGATTAACATTGGGACAACGTTTTGTGTTTACCAGTAGCGATATCTCTGTAACCGACGGATGTACATAAAGCCAATGATTCAAAATGTCAAGTTGTCTGTTTTTTTTAAAGCTGGATTCAATGATTTAAACAATAAGTTGATTATTTTTATTTTTCTATATGAAAAATGGCAAAAACACATTTTTAGATTGGTTTACCCACCCTTACCCACCTTCAAATCGTCCGATCAGGCTGCTTATTTGATCTCGTCCAAATAATTACTATTTTACATGTCTATTAAAGGGTAGGTATTACCCTTAAATACCTACCCTTTGAGGGCCTTCCCATAGAAAATAATATTTTACATGTCTGTGCCAAATTAAATTCAGATCAGTTCATTTTCACCATGCCTACCGATGGGTTTTTTTTGTTATCGCGGCTGCCGACAAGAACATATATAAATCAAACTAACTAATTTTACATATTATTAAAATAGATTAAAGTGAAAATTTGGGAGAATCAATTTGCTGAGTCACTTTCTCACGTTACTGGTCATTTACTTCGGTAGCCCAAAGTGACTGAAAACAACTGCTTATGAAGTTGCTGGAGTTAAGTTGCGTGCTAGTTTTCTCACCACAGCTCCTCCTTACGAATAACTGCTGGCCTCCTGGTCGGTCTCTACATCTTGAATCCGCTCTATTTTGTTCTCTTGCTCGGGTAAGGACTGAATCACAACATGCACTTACCACTTCTTCGCCAATGGATTGGTGGAGAGATTTCATTGTCAGCTCAAAGCTTCACCAATGTGTCTTAGTGACTCATTGCAGCTTTGAAGCCCTCCTTCTCATTCTTCTCGTCATTATTACAGGGATTTTCATGCATCAACTGCAAAACTAGTTTTTGGTAACAGTTACGTCTCCCTGGAAATTTTCTGGTTCTTCCTAAAGAAGCATCATGTAAAGAAGACTCTTCAGATTATGTCATCCAGATACCTGTCACATGTCATCTATCACACCCATCCCAGCATCTCGTCATGAGAAAACCAAGACTTTAATTTTTTGTAATCTTTAGAAATTTACTCATATCTATCTACAAGATGAATCTGTGAGATGATTGCTACAGCCTCCTTACACTGGACCTTTTCCAATCTACACTATTCAGCATGGAGGAAAAGTTTGAGTGTTTTTGGATCATGTAAAGACTGCACCTTTTACCAAGAAGTTTGAAGGAGTGAAGGAATTTCATTCAATCCCAGAGCCCTTTTCTTATAGAACCCTCCTAAGCTTCAAGAACCTTATGTGACCTGGTCTGGTCGAATGGTGAAGTTCCAGGCTCCAGGGGGACTATTGTGCGGGAAACTCATTGCTGAATCACTTTGTTTACTTTCATCACTTGTGTTTCTTTAACAATTAATCAAAGTGTGAACTCCTCCTCAACTTCTTGCAGATATGGAGTTGCTATAATAAATTAATAATATTTCTGGGCTTATTTTTTCCTAAATAGAGGCCATTAGGGAATGGTACATGAGGGGTTTCTACACTAAGTTACTACTTATAGATGAGTTTTTGTAAAAAAAGTCAATTCGGCCAAATTTGTCAGTTAGGGAGTTTCTGCAATAAGTGATTCAAATGCTAGATTATCAGATTTGCTACATAGAAAAGGTTTCCTGACTAATTTTGACATCTGAACATGGCCGTCTATAGTGAAACACAAGAACAAGAAAAAAAGAGTATGTAGTTACATTTTTAATTTATTTATTCCATACAAAATTATCTTAACACTATTCAGTCTTTGGCTTCGTAGGAGGATGCATAACCTGGTTGACAAACTTCCAGATGTCATCAGCGAGCAGTTTTGGTTCTTCAAATGCGGCAAAATGTCCTCCTGTGGGGAAGTCTGTAAGCTGTACAATATTTTTGTACTTCATGCTCAATATGGACCGCGGTTGGTTGGATATTTCGTGAGGAAATCGAGCTATTCCTGTGGCCACTGTGACCGGAGCTCTGAAAAAAAGTAAAATTGTATTTAAAATCAAAAAATCTACAGAAGCAGGTAATTTATCAGCCAAGGTCTAGAAATGAATGGCTTACTAAATGTATTAAATAATCCTGATAAATTTTAGGAGAGTGAAAACCAGGTACCGGCACATCTATAACCTATTAATTGCCAACCTATTAAAAACTGTAAGCACAGTTGAGGTACCATATCAGTGCTGATTGGATTGGTGACTTGTTGTAGTTTTTGTGTCACTTGTTTTAACATATCACTTGTTTTAACATATCATTTTGGCTCTTAAAATGTGCTGGAACGATAAATTTTGGCAATAGTACTTAAATCTTTGGGTGATTATGAAGTTCTGATTGAGATTGTTGACATTATTATCACCTCATAATCTAAGTGCTAACATCAGCTATAAAGAGAGCAAAATAATACATAGGGTTACCAACTTATGTTGGTACTTCAGTTAAATACAAGCAAAGAAATGTAAATGTTTACGACAACAAAAACACACCTGCTTCGTAATTATTAGCTAAAACAATATTCATCTTGGCCTCCGGTTTAGGTGGTTTTTTGCTTTAAAAAAACCCAAAACTTGGTGAAAATTTTTAATGGCGAAGCTGAAAATTTTTAATCAGGGTACAGAATAAAACTGTCATAAATAGTTCTATTGGAATGTCAAGTCCTGAGTAAATTTTATCAAGTAATTATAAAATAATAATAGTGGGGAGGCGCATATAGTAAAATATGTCAAATTACAAAGTTGGCTCACCCCGAAAGCTGACCAGCAACCACCATGCTAGATTTTATTGTATAGTAGTAGAGATGACATTTTGACCGGTGGTCGCTCTGTATGAGTGGGACTCTCTGTTTTGGATGCCATTTTGGAAAATGGCGGATGTTAATGTTTTACCCTTCGTAGTTTGGTAACCAGTCAAGCTAAAAACTTGATCTTGGTATCAAATTACACGTTTTTGAGGTCAAGGAATTCGAAAAAAATATTAAATTATTCATTTCTCTGTTCAGGACGCCATTTTGGAAAATGGCGGATGCTATTGTTTGATTCTTCGTAGTTAGGAAACCACTCGAGCTAAAAACTTGATCTTGGTATCAAATTATATGTTTTTGAGGTCAAGGAATTCGAAAAAAATATTAAATTATTCATTTCTCTTTTCTGGACGCCATTTTGGAAAATGGCGGATGTTATTGTCTTAGTCTTCGTAGTTTGGAAACCACTAATCAGCTGTTTAAAATCTTCAAATTGAAGCTGTTATGTTAGTGAGTGTAATTATACTTTAAATAAAAACTTAAGTGATATACTTATAATGTGTCGACCGAACTTGAGATGTGTCTAAAAATATAGCTTTGTTAGCGGAAGGTATTTCAGGTTTTCAGGACTTAGATAACCTTCGGCAAATACATGTTGCTTTTCTTGGTAATATTTGATCCCATGATAAAAACTTATACCTCTCTGAATTTGTAATTGAACTGTCTACATTTTGTATGAGAAAATGTTATATTTTTTCAAGAATTTTCAACAGCCGCCGTTTCTGATATACAAATGTTCTTTAACACAATTTTTAAGAAATTTTAAGCTTGTCTATAACAAAAGCATATAAAAAATATCAAGTTTCGCGATTATATCTCAACTCCGTTTTGAGATTTTAATAATTTAAAAAATACATATTCGGATGGACATAAAATAGCACAAGATACGCTCGCATGGCCAAATTTTGAGCCTTAAAATATTTCTACAATGCTTGGCAAGTTCCTATCTGGTAACCAGAAACCTAATAATTTTATACTACCTTCCTCAATGTATTGGTTGTTCCGAATGCTAGATATTGGTTAGGCGCATTCAGAAAAATGAGTATAAATACATCTAGCCACTTTGAAAAATAGAAAATGGATCGTATATACGAATAAATTAACAATTTTTAGTTCCTTGACCTCAATAACCTATTATTCAACACCAAGATCAAGGTTTTAGCTTTAATGGTTTCCAAACTACAAAGACTAAAACGTTAATATCCGCCATTTTCCAAAATGGCGTCCAGAAAAGAGATGTGAATAATTTATTATTTTTTTCAAATTCCCTGACCTTAAAACCATATTATTCGATACCAAGATCAAGTTTTTAGCTTGAGTGGTGTTATATCTATTGGTCTGTATTATAAAAAATCATATGTTTTAATGTCATTTCTCACTACTGTTTACATTATGGTCAATGTTTAAGAAAACAAAGATTGTACAATAAAAATATATTCAAACATATTTTCAATATTAATTACTAGGATTTTAAAGTGGCGACTTCGGTAAAGTAAAAATGGATCCTGATCAATTTCAACAGCTCATGCAAACTCTTACAACGGCTATTCAAGGTATGTCTCAAGCTCAACCTACAAGAAATATAACTTTGATTTCCAACTTTGACGCTTTTGATAGTAGTAAAGAATCATTTACTCAGTACAAAGAAAGGTTTGAAAACTACCTGAAACTAAAAAATGTCTTTGCTGACAAAGATCTTTGTGCTCATATTTTTCTAAATAGCCTAGGGTCTTCCGGTTATGACTTGTTGAGTACGCTGTCTTTACCTAGAAAGGTCACTGACCTGACGTATGTTGACATCACAACCGTGCTGGGAAATCATTTTCCCAAACAAAATGAAATTGTTCAACAACATCAGTTTTTGTCAAAGATTCAACAACCCGATGAGTCAATATCCGACTATGTAACTTCTCTCAAAAAACATATATCTTCGTGTAACGTCACCTGTTCTGCTTGTCATGCTCCAGTCTCTGATCTGTTCCTCAGAGCACAATTCATCAGGGGCATAAGGGATTCATCCATTAGGGAGAACCTTCTTCAACAGGAGGACTTGACCTTCGATTCTGCTGTACGACGAGCTTTGGCCATTGAAGCTTCAAAGATTGATAGCAATGTAATTAATGAGTTTACCAGGCATCAGACTGCAACCGACACGTCCGTCCACAAGGTGACAATGCAGTCTACCACTGGGCGCCGCTCATTCAGCGGACATAGCCGTAGCCGCTCCTCTTCCTCCGTGAAGGGGTCTACGGGCACATGCCATCCGCTCGAGGACCAACGTCGGAGGCACATTGACTTGACCACCCTGGGATTGAGTGGCCTTTGTCTTCGGTGTGGCAAGCACAATCACACTTCAAATAAGTGCACTATCCACCGTTCTCGACTTCGCTGTAAGGAATGTAACAGAGAAGGACATGTTGCGAAGGTATGTATTAAATCCTTGTTATCAAGACAAAATAAGACAGCTTCGATACAACTCTTGCATCCCGATGGTGACAACCAGACCCTTACATCAGACGATGATGATGATCTTTACGGTGTAGGACAACTTAGTAATATTTATGACATACATTTGTCAGACACGGATAAATTTATTACGACTGTTCTTATTAACAATCTACCTCAAAAATTTGAAGTAGATTCCGGTTGCGCACACACCCTTATTCCTGTGGGAGATTTCAATCGGCTACGTATTTCAATGGACTCACTCCGACCAACACCTATCAAATTTCGATCTTATACTAACGAAGTAATTTCACCTTTGGGTATAGCTATGGTACATGTAGAATCTAATGGAATTTCATCGTTTCAGCAACTTTTTGTTGTTCCCAATGGATACAGTCCACTGTTGGGCCGAACATGGATCCGGCATCTGCACATTAACTTAAATAACATTGATGAAATATCAGAAAGGGATAATGTCATCAATTCTGTAAGTGACGATATCGATGATCTTATCATTAAAATAGAAACACAACTCAGGAAACTTCGCACAGAATTGGACATGATGCGGCCACCTAGCAAGTCCACAATTCAGGAGTGTTACCCACCAGTGCCGCGCTCCTTCAGGGAGGGGGAAAGGGTCCTAGTATGTATGGAGGCCAAATGGAAATTCGGCAAAGTGATAACTAGGCTTGGAGCACTCCATTACAGCGTTCAACTCGACTCTGGATATGTCTTAAAGAAACATATAAACCAATTGAAACGGGCGGAAGTTCCTGAAACTGACACCATAATAAAGAGACCCCATAAAGATTCACAAAAACCTGATTCAGAAAATTATACAAATAAAAAGGTTACATTCAAGGAAACCCTTGAGAATTCTGATATAACAATTTTTCGTCCTTCGACCACTACTCATCACCCGAACATGAATTCACCTGTTGTCACTCGACCACCACGTCCACGACATACATCAAGAAAAGTTATGCCACCAAACCAATTTAGTCCTTGAATACTTCCTCAGTGCCGAAGAATCTGTTATATCTATTGGTCTGTATTATAAAAAATCATATGTTTTAATGTCATTTCTCACTACTGTTTACATTATGGTCAATGTTTAAGAAAACAAAGATTGTACAGTAAAAATATATTCAAACATATTTTCAATATTAATTACTAGGATTTTAAAAGTGGTTACCTAACTACGAAAACTAAAACATTAGCATTCGCCATTTTCCAAAATGGCGTCCATAAAAGAAAAATTAATATTTTAAAATTCTTTTCGAATTCCTTGACCTCCAAAACATATAATTTAATACCAAGATCAAGTTTTTAGCTCTAGTGGTTTCCTAACTAAGAAGAATCAAACAATAGCATCCGCCATTTTCCAAAATGGCGCCCAGAAAAGAAAAATGAATAATTTAATATTTTTTTTCGAATTCCTTGACCTCAAAAACATATAATTTGATACCAAGATCAAGTTTTTAGCTTGACTGGTTACCAAACTACGAAGGATAAAACATTAACATCCGCCATTTTCCAAAATGGCGTCCAAAACAGAGAGTCCCACTCACACAGAGCGACCACCGGTCAAAATATCATCTCTACTACTATTTAATAAAATCTATCATGGTGGTTGCCGGTCAGCTTTTGGGGTGAGCCAACTTTGTAATTTTGGCCATCCGCCTCCCCACTATAATTATAATGCATTATATTCACAGTCACTCACGTACACAAATATTCCATAAACCGTCAAGGCAAGAATCTGCTAGGCAGAATAAATAAGTGTAATTCAAGAACAGAATCATCTTTAGAGTCACCTCTGTTGGTGATTCTGTTAATGAATTGCACTAACTTATTTCTTATTTCTTTTGTTTCACTGTAAAGTCAAAAGAACTTCACACAACTATTAACCCGAATATTCATTGATTCATCTGGTCATTAGATTACAGTAGACTCATGCTTTGTTTCTTAAAAACTGAATAGGTACCCAAACTATTCTGGTAACAAACCTTTACTGCTAAGTTTATTCATTCACTGTAGACTGCATTTTATTCTTTGTTTCTTAAAAACTAAATAAGCACCAAAAATGTTCTGGTGAAGAACCGTTACTTTCAAATTGTAGGTTCTTACCGTCTTGACTCTAGAATACTCACGCGTCAAACCCAAGCGCCCACTGCTTCTTGTTGAGTGTCTCACTGTAAAGCCTCATGGATGTGGTCGCCGTCCCGGTGAGCCAGTAGATCATAACGTTGTCCAGAAGGTCTTCTAGTTTATACTTCTTTAGAAGACCTCCATCAGGCAAATTTTTCCAAGAAGGGTCGGTCCAAGTTGAAAACTTTTCAAGGATGTAGGAAGCCAATCCAATGGGAGAATCCCCCAAAGCAACTCCTAAAGATTATTGTTTAAGTTAGTGTACTGGAATTATATCATATTGCAAGTAGAACAATTTATAAGAAATTTATCAATACCCATAAATTACATTTTTTTAATACACTGGTGATACTTAGATGTGTTTTAGGGCACTTTATGTTTTTAAGTGGTCGAAGGGCATTTCATAAAAACCTTTCTTTGAAGAGGCTCCAGTCCCGCACGACTACCTGCTTCTCCCATAAGACCAATGTTAACTTTCAAATTCGTTAAAGCGTTGACCGCTCAACCAAAATCGTTGATTTATAGCTCATTTGAAAGAACAAGGAACTATCTAGCGATTTCAGAATTTTAATAGTGTTTTTTGTTTAGTTTTTATTGAAAAATCATAAAAAAATGAGAATGTCGGATATTTTATAATTATTCTAAATATGATATCGAAATTCTCCTCACTGAAATCGCTAGATAATTTTTTGTTCTTTCAAATAAGCTAAAAATGTATGATTTTTGTTGAGCAGTTGAGGCTGTACCGAAATTGAAAGTTCACATTGGCCTTATGGGAGGAGCAGGTAGAAACACGATATTTTTTGCGACTGGAGCCCCCTCTTAAGACATCAAGGCAATAGAGGTAAACTAATCAGGCCATAACCAGTAATGGCCTTTATCGATAATCTACTCTTTTCTTATCCGTTGGACTGCCAGCTGTCCAATGTTATCCGGCTGATGTCCCATCTGAGTCAATGTTATTCATTTCACTATTCATGCACTTAAACTCCATTTCATCTCTGCAAAACAAATAGTTGCAACTACAGCCTGCCTTACACTGGCAAGTTGGTGGGATAGTTTGACCAGGTGAGACCAATTGGGCGAGTTCAGTGTTTGAATAGGTTTTTTATATCACTCGCCACTCTTTAACCAAATCCGTTACAATAATTTCATGGGCGAGGCAGATAACGACTCGCCTGTCTAACTTGTACGCCGGCTAAACCCGTGTAAATTAGGCTTACTACTACTTTCTTTGAAAAATACATTTTTATTTGGTCCTAATTTTTTTGCAAGGATAAAAACTTTTGTTGGTGGTATTAATAATTCTGGTGTGGAAATACCTGTGAGAGAACTTCAGCCTTTTGTAAAAACTGACAAATTAAACACAATATTTATTTTTAAAATTTAATTTCAAATCTAAAGACATTTAAACACCTACCCACGGTGTCAGGTTTGGTGGCCTGAAGATGAAGGTAACCCATTTCCTCAATCAGGAAGGAAAATTTACTAGACATGGGGTAGACGAAGTTTTCCTCTCCCTCGTCACAGACCAGACGCGGGTACAAGCTGCCCGCCAGCAGTCTCAGCTGTGTGCCGATCGTGGCTCCCACAAACGCCATGTTGGTGTGCAGCCCCAGAACTCTGTTTGAGGAAACAATTATTACCGTATCAGTTCTGAAAACATGTTTGCTGCTGAAACAGTTGTGAATTATTTGACCGGTAATCTCAAAATTATTACTATAACCTCCCTTCCTTTTTAGTATGAAGTTGTACCTATTGCCTCATGTAGTTCTATGTTTACAACTGTTCAACTTTAATGAAATTACTTATGTTATGATTATAGAACTACAGAGATGAGGTACGGTACTGCTCCTTTGTTGTATACATACTTGGCTTAAAATACCTACAGGGTAGGTCTCCATGTCAAGTAATGTATCTAGTACCACCAATAGTTTGATTTTGCACTCTAAATAAAACTGTTTGGCCTCTTAAACTACTGAAAAACTTTTTATGTTGATAAAACTAAACTTTTCAGCAATAATCCTTTCTGGTAAGAAGTGACTTGATGACGAAAAAAAAGTAACTCTATCCCGAAACTACAACTAGGAAGTCTAGGAGTCTGCTTTTTTTAAGTTAATTAATTTGATAATCATAAAAGCAGAGTAGATTGTTTTCAATTAAAAGAAGATTTCTCCTAATGTGGCAATATATTGCAGGTCACAATGCATCATGTTGCAGATTGGTATTTTGTAATTGTCTGATGGTGTGTCAGAAAGAAGCCATGTCTCAGTGACTCCAAAGACATCAGAATCAAAATCATGCATGGGGTGCACATATCTGTGAAACTCGTAAGTAAGCGCATGATGAGATCATCGATGTAAATAAGTACACTGGATTGGTAACTCAGGCCGCGCTACGCGAGCAGCCGGCAGCGGTTACGTTTAAGATTTTGCAGGGGCGATGGGGGAACTGATCTTTTGCCGGCCAACTTGTACTGACCGTCTACTTAAATATTAATTGTAATTACTTAATAGTTATAGCAATACATCTATTATAGCAAGCTTTACCCATAAAACTGTTCCCAAATCCGTGGGGTTTCAATACGGTTAACAATACAGTTTCGCGCTTTTTCCTCCAACGCCCCTTCAATTCGGCCCGGCTGCAACCCCAACGCACAGCTGTGTTGGCTCGGAAATCACTACACCAGCCTTACGGGGAGCGCGCTATCCAGTTGTATTTATTTACATCGATGGATGAGTTGTCCAACTCTGAGATTTCGGCTACATCCCCCACCTCACGGCTTGTTTCCCAGCACCGAAGCCATGGTCATGCCAAAGTTAGTGTCACTTTGGACAAAACTATGGGTATCTATGTCCGCAGCACCCGAACTCAAGCCAGGAGCAGGAGAAGGCGCTAAAATGCTAACTCCAACCATGGAGGGGAGATTTGTGGTAAGTCCAGAGACCGTAACACAGACGTAATTATGTTAGTGAACAAATGCCTGAGACTCATCGACCACATAGTAGAATAGACGGAGCACTAGAAACCGCAAAGTGAAGCCTAAATTTGCTTCTAGTCCCTATGCATGGAAAAAATAAAGTACCGTACGTAAAAAATTACAAATCAAATTAACGTCTGAAAAATAAATTATCAAAAACGTATAAATTATCAAATTATACGTCTCAATCTCTGAATCTCTATAGTATCAAATATAAATGGCTTACAGGTAGTTTACACATCGTAAACACTGATAACCTAGAAGCTTGTCCTGACATTTTTTGAAAGAAGCTGCCGCCACGGAATACACCTGTAACGTTTCTGTGATGTGTAAACTGCTTCTAAACCATTTATAATTGGTACCATAATAATTGTGAGATTCAGACCTTTAATTTGATACCAAATTTGTATTTTTTTAGTCGACTATATTTTTGTAAATAACAGTTTGGGATTGACTTTGTTTTTATGCAGGCGCCGCACGGATAAACTCTCCTGCAGTAACGAAGTTATCAATTAGTGGTCAGCTAATTTAAAAAAAAATATGATTTGAAAAATTCAACTCTTTAGCAATAATTTCCACTGTTTTTTATTTTGCCTGGCCTAGTAGCCGGCTACTTTTTCCATGTCATGTTTTAAAGTTGAATAAAACCTTGTAATTTTATATCATTTTTTTAATAAAAAAAAATTATTTTTGAAATATGATTGATATATTATGGTTCCAAACTAAAGGACTCTTCACATGCAAAATTTCAACCTTAAGCCTCAACGCTAAATGTTATAAACTACGAGTTATTTGAAACATGAGCACTGTCAGATTACGTGGTTTTAAGCGCCGTTTTATGTTTCTATACTTAGACAATATGGCAGCCCAGGCCTCAGCACTTGCTGTAATGCAAGTAAGATAGCTATGCTCCGTCTATTTATACTATGTGGTCGCTTCTGAGACTAGAGTCACCTCGGCGGCTGAATAATCACACCATCCCAGACGAGATTCCTTGTACCGACACAGAGGTTTGCTTCCACCAAAGTGACACCAATTCCAGCTGGAAGTTGAAATTGCAGAGAAATTTGAAACCAATGTCTCGTCTAATCAGAACACTGCAGAGGTTTAATTTTGAATTTGGTAACTGTATTCTGGCAGATTTGCCATGTCGTGAAGCACCTCCTGTTGTACCCTGGGCAAATCAAATCAAATCAAATCAAAATCACTTTATTAACAAAACATAAAGATTTGTAATGGCGTCATTAGAGTTACATTAGTGTGTCAAATAAAGTTCATTAGTATTTTTGGAGGTTTTGCTTCCATTTCAGGAACTCATCCAGGGAGTAGAACGGGTTTCTTATCAGCCAGTTGGTGAGGGCGATCTTCAATTTTTTTCCTGTTTGATTTCTGACGTCTTCTGGGAGTGCGTTGCAGAACTTCCTTCCACTGTAAGAAGGTGTTTTCTCGTACAGTGCGCTCCGATGATGTGGTAGCTGATAATTTGATGCATGCCTGGTGTTATGGCAGTGGATGCCTGACCCCTTTAGAAGAGGTCTTCCATCCACATAGAGAATCACCTCCTTGATGTATAGAGCTACGACAGTCAGTATGTTAAGTTCTGTAAAATATTGCCTGCAGCTTTCTCTTGAATCTAATCCTTTGATTATTCGGATGGCTCTTTTCTGAAGAAGAAGGATCCGTTTAAGATTTCCAGCTGTGGTTCCTCCCCAGGCTCCAAGGCCGTAAGTCAGGTGAGACTCAAATAGGGCATGGTATGCAGTCTTTGTGGTGGCTTCGTCACTTGAGTGTTTTATTCTCTTCAGAACATAGAGACTGGTGTTGAGTTTTTTGGAGAGAGTGTCAATGTGATGATTCCACGATAATTGTCCGTCAATTTCTACACTTGGTACTTGGTATGGTCTTCAACTTCCACATCGGGAATTGTTTCTATGTCGTCCTGTTTATTGCCAAACGTTAATTGCTTTGTTTTGTTGGCGTTTACCGCTAGGTCATTGTTATGACAGAATTGATATGCCATATTGAGTGCAATGAATGAGTTCACTGACAAGTCTTCTGGAGTCTTTGCTGCAATTAGCAGGGTCGTGTCGTCAGCATACATCAAGGGTGAGCAGTGGGCTTCCAGGTATTGAGGCAGGTCATTTGACAGAAGGATGAAGAGTACAGGGCCTAGAACAGATCCCTGTGGCACTTCTCTGTTTACAGGTCATAGGGTCGTAAACCGTCATAGGTTTTGATGTTACATTTTGGGTCGTTCCATTAAGACTGTGTTTAATTTCTACAACTTGTTTTCACCCCTCAAGGTAGCTTCTGAACCAGGCATTTGCCAGGCCTTTGACACCAACTTTTTCCAGTTTGTGAAGGATCAGGTCATGGCCTAGTGCTTTTGTAAAACTGGGTCAGTGACAAAAGCACTGACGGAAAAATTCAAAGGTGCGAAGAAGAACTAGAATAAGAACAATTTTCTATATCACAAAAAAAAACTTTAAACTGAAGTGATATTACAGTTGTTGATTACTTATCATTGACCGCTGCCACCAGTTGTTACGTCGCGGGAAATTTAGTATTGCTGCCACCACTGCTCGTTAACAGAAAGCAGTCCCGGAGATCGATATTAGCGTAGGGAAGATGGAAAGTGAAATAATTAGCGATATTGATTGTATATTGATAACTGTTTAAGAACTTATAGAAAAGTAAAATATAACAATAGAATAAAGTAACTTTTACAAATTTTAATCTTGAAAAATTTGAAATATAAACAAGGGGAGTGAGATGTGTTGTCCGTACTGGACGCGGACTTGAATTGAATGCAATGTCGAGACCCCCTCCTCTAAGCGATCAGATCACCGATGTCACATGATTGGACGAGGGTGACGTGATGCCGACTAGTGAACTACGGCTGCTCGTGGCCGTTCTGCGTTGCAAATTAAAACTTTATTAACTAATAATCTGTCTCACTAATACAAATGTACTAAGTAAAAACAAAATAATTTTGCTTCAGCTAGTGTAGGAGAGTGACTCGTTACAACCTCAAACCTTAAATTTAGATAATCTCCAATATTTTTTACTCACGAGTCGGGGTACATCTGAGCGAGATTGGTACCGATACGACTGCCCCAGTCGCCCCCTTGAACATAATACTTCTGGAAGCCGAGCCTCTCCATGAGGTTTTTGAAAATAACAGCCATCTGGGCGGCTCCCAAGCCGGGTCTGACGGCTGCGTCAGAGAACCCATAGCCAGGGAGGGATGGAGTGACAACCTCGAAGACGAAATCATAGCCATCTCGGGCCGCAGTCAGCTGGGGAATCAACTCGTAGAACTCTCTCACCGATCCTGGCCAGCCATGGAGCAGGAGCAGGGGTACCACCTGCAACTGTGGGGGAGAACAGAAATCAAGTATAAAGTCAATGTAATAGCTGATAACTGTTTAATTAACCCTAGAGAGCTCGCGCGGGGTAAATTTTCTCCAGGCATGTTTTTAACATAAGATAAAGTACGCGAAGACGCACCCCAGTGCTTTTTACCCCTCAGTACCTTCCAGTCAACTCGTCTAGTGGCTGACCTGTAAGTCTAGGTTGATGTAACGCCAAATTTGTAATGGCAAATCTTGTGTTAAGTCCACGCTGTACTGAAATTGTAACATTACCAAGAGACCTAAAAACATGCATAAAGCTGGCTTTAGGAATACCGCAACGAGAACCAATGCAACAACTAACTCAAGAAAAATGCCAGATGTGATTTCTGATCAAGAAATTTAGAAATTTGGACCGACAAACTACCAAGTGCTATGCTAATTGCGGTAAAAGCATCTGCAAGGACCATACAGTAGAAACTCTGTGTTGACTGTTTTATGTGTGAACAGTATGCTTTTCTGTTAAGACTTTCTACATGATGGAGTGTATATAAGTTAAATATAGTTGACATTAAAGTTTGTAATATGTTTCAAATTAATTGCTTGTTGTTTCATTAAATAAATACAATAAAACATAATGGGGTAATTATTTACCCCGCACGAGCTCTCACGTTACGGCGGTAGGCGCGAGCTCTCTAGGGTTGAACTTCGTAAATTAAACCTGTGAAAAAAGTCAAATTCTTATATAAGAGACAGTTTAACTTTTACAGTAAATTCACTAGATTCATTGTTAGCAAGTCATAAAAACTTTATGGGCAATGTTCACAATTGACTGAACTATGATATTATAAAGTATTAATAATAATATATTTCGTATTGCCAGAATTGAACAATAGAATTAACTTAGATTAGCTTTGTAGATAGAAGCACAATATTTTAAACGAATTTCAACAAAATCCACATGAATAAATAATTTTTAAAAATGCCAATACTCTTGAACGCAGAAAGTAGTAAAACTTATTCGGTTAATTTTAATTTATGTTTGGAATTTATCTTGTCTTGATTCCAACTCAAAAGAATTAGGCAGATTGTTGTAAATTTAAATACCATTACACTAAAGATGTTTTTTGAAAAAGAGTTTGAATGGTTTGCTACAAATAATTACTTGACACTAAAACTCATCTTACGATAATCCAAAGAAAATAATAACTTTACTTTGTATATTAGCCACTACTTTGTGGAAATTTAATGAATCGTTATCTCTAGATTAGCCGGAATAATTGTGAGAATGTCCTTACCCCAGGTTTTTTAGATCCAGAAGGCTTCGCATGTATAAAATGAATCTTAAGGCCTTGAACTTCTGTTGTGAACTGCGGTAAGGAGTTGAGATAATCTTGGCGGTTCTTCCACGAGTATTTAGACTTCCAGAAGTCCAGAACGGTTTGAAGAAACTTTGAGTTGAATCCGTACTCAAAACCGATTCCCTCTAGAGGCGGGCGAAAGGCTTTGGAGTTGTTCAGTCTGCGGCCTAGGTCATCGAGCACCTGGTTAACAAAGACAGGACATTTTACATTTTATATAGCCATCTTAAAAAATAAATATACAATAGATTTAGATACATTAGATACATTACTTGAAATGGCGACCTACCCAGGTAAGTATTTTAAGCCAAGTATGAATGACAGATGAGTGAAGGATGATTGTGGCGTGATCTTGTAGTCTTGTTACTGACTAAGGCCGACATGATCCTTAGACAGGACTGTTAATTAATAGCCCTACATCCAATGGCAACTAAGGGACCTACATTTTAACATGGAATCCGAACCACAATTTCCTCGTGTTTAACAGTTTTACGAACCGGTCTATGAGGACGGTCCTATGAACGTAGTATTCAATAGTGCGGACATTAATCCCCACTAAGGAACACCGCATCCACAAGCTATCGCTCATAACTATACACCCAAGGTTGGTATAAAAATCTGCTTATTAAACCAGGTAGTCATGTCATTAGTGATAAAAAAGTCCAGAGGGTAAACCCTAAATCCAAATTTTTGTCAAACTTTAAGGAAATTGTGTTTACATGATTTTCTGAAATTAGTGTTTGTACCATGAAAAACTAGGGGAGCATACAATTCCCCGCATTCCCCCTCCACACCACTGGACGTCGCACTCTACAGTACAGCGTATGTTTCCTTGTAAAGAGAGAGCACAACGACCAATTACAAACACTGAATAATTAAGGAAATAGTTGGTCATAAGGAAATAGGAGGACTGGAGGCATTAATAATACCAACAAACAAAACTAGCTCTCTAGTCACTTGTTGTGACAAACAATCCCCAGCTCTAGCTTAAGATGCCAAACAAAATGACTCGCTGAACTTGTGGCTGTAAAAATGCAAGTTCAGAAAATATGGCGAGTTTAATGTTAAAAAATTATTTTTTACAAATTTAACAAAAATTTCAACCTCTAAAGAAAATTCATTTGCAACCATTGCATTTGGCTTGAAAAAATTACGTAATGAACCAATATTTCAAATTATTAGTTGGTTGTGGAAAATATTGATATTTAAATTTGGTAGTAAATACACGTTGCCTAATGAGTTATTCTTTTGAAAGATATTTTAAAACCAGCATCTCCCTTATTTAAATTCTGATTTTAGTAAAACTTGGTTTGTATTTAATTGTGAATTTGTTTTATTTTATCATAGGTTTCGTTTTCTTAACTGGCTTTAAGGGAGAAAGTATGTGTCAGTTTCCTGATACAGTTTATAAATTCAATCAGATTTTGCTTACATTTTATCATCTGTAAAAGGCAAAAGGCAACAGGACTCATTTTAGGATATTGTTGATTCTATTAACAAACATGTTTATAAGCTAAAACACCTAGGCTTAGGTAAATTTAAGACAAAAATCTGCTTATTCTATTACTTTAGTAATGTGAGCTATTAAATCTTTAAGGAAGAACTAAATCCATTGAGTATTGAAACTTTTCAAAGGGTTGCGGACAAATCACAATATGGAATGAAAAGCACCTGCTGTTCTTTTTATGCACAAGCTACAGTTATCTACACAACCAAGTAAACAGAATATATGTTATCAATTAATGATAAGTTAACATTCAAAGAAGGGTTTGGACCGCTTTCCCTTAAAAGCGTTTGTGAATCTCACCTGTAGACAAAAAAAAAAGATTAAATGATATCCCCTAACGTTGACTTTATAACCTGACTGGTCAATCAAGTCAAGTCAAGTCAAATAATCTTTATTCATATAATACATGAATTAGTCAATCGATGACCCACCTCCTTCGGGTAGTTGATCTTGAACGGTCTGACGGCCGGGTCGTCCTGCCGCTGAGGTCCGGGCCCCCACCACTCCACGGGGAGGGTCGGAGCGGGACCTGAGAACTCCGTGAGGTGGTCGTAGTAAACTCCGGCCCCCACGGCCGCAAGCACAACCGCCAACCCCACCAGCCAACTCTTCACACCCATCCTAGCTGCCGGTTGAAAACGAAAAAATCATATTAATGGAATTATTTACCATTGAGGAGTTTTGTTACAATGTGTGGGCAGTAAAAAAAAGTTGCAGATGGTCCCACTGCTTTAGATTTTTAATGGTTTTCAGTGAACAAAGTTAAGGTGAACACACAAAAATAAGTTTTACGTTAGGGATTCCAGTGGACACCTGTTGTGCTTCTTTCACCCTTATATAGAGAAGGAGGAAGAAATGTTTTTTTATTATTTTTAATTGATTATTTCAGCTTATTGTCAATACATATGGACAATCAAAAAGGACATAACCAAAATATTAGACCAAATACAGACAAAATTAACATATTAATATCAAACCTTATAAATAAAAAAATTTGAAGAGTCAAATGGTTAACCCATTGGCCTTGCATCACGGAACTGTTCCGAGACAGCTGACGTGAGCCCAAATTTCGCATCACGGAACCGTTCCGTGATATGCTGCGCTGTTCCGTTCGATGCTGCTATCTATCGGGGAATTCTGCAAACATCTGGCCAAGTAGTTCACTGGTTTGCTGCTAGGGTCGATTGTAGGCTTTATGCGCCAATCTTTCTCCAGGCCGACCGTGGTAACGTGGCTCAATCGGTTGCGGCGCTATACTGACGAGTATAGCGTCGAAGCCGTTATTAGGTGCGTGGGTTCGAATCCCGTCCATGTGCAATCCCTATTAGGCTTGCAAATGTGTGGCTTAGTTGGTGGGAGGGCCCAACTAAAATAAACGGTGACCGGCTTGGGAAGTTGACGGCATTTGTAGGTTTAATAGGGTTTGCAGTGGACACCTGTTTTGCTTCTTTTTACCCTTCTATAGAGGAGGAGGAGGACACGTTATTTTTTTATTTTTTATTAATTAATTCAGCATATTGTCAATTTATATGCATAATCAAAAGGTCATAACCAGACAAAATAAACATATTATAATTGAGATTAATAAAAATTGAGAAAAAAACAGAAAAATTGGCATGTTCAAGGGTTATTAGGATAAACCAGTGGTGCGCATAAGCACAATAATTAAAAGGCCAATGGGTTAACCAAACAAAACAATTTATGTGTTGATAGCTCAACAACTCAGCTGTTATCAATGATTACATGAAAATTACTGCCCCAAATTGTTACCCTAATAACCGTTTCTTATTTTTGATCAAATTTCTAATATAATAATAAATCCTCATTCCCCCTCGAATTCAAATTCGCTTAGATGAATCCAAAGAAATAATAAAATATGAACAATAGTCAGGTTCTTTGACAAGGTTTGTGGTTAAACTATTTAATTTAATTAATTTTTACATCATAATAGATATAATTATTAAGTTATAAGGCTAAATGTTTTTCTTCAATAAAGCACCCTTTTGGTTTCAAACAAGTAAATTTATTAAAATGTTTCATAATAGTGTAGTTTATGCAACGATTGTATTATGCATGTCTTTAAACCACGAGTGTTCTAAATATCTCACGAGTGGCTTAAAGGCATAATACAATCGTCGCATACACTACTTTATCTACGACCAACAATATACAACAAAATTTTCCCCGAAGCTAAACAAAACTCATGACATTTACTAATGATGAAATAGGTCAACTGAAATTATAAACCATGAATCATTGTGGAACAATCAGCAGATGGGATAAGTCAACTCAAACATTAATCATAATGCAACAATCAGCTGATGTGCGAATTGCGTAAACTGTCATTATGACACTACTTTCGTCATATGAGAAGTGAAACCTGTTGCATAAAGTTAACTTTATGCAACGGGTTTGTATTATGTTTAATAATGGACCTCATTATGATATTAGTTGTAACATCATAATGGGCCTCCACCACTCAGCGGGCAGGGTCGGAGCGGGACCTGAGAACTCCGTGAGGTGGTCGTAGTAAACTCCGGCCCCCACGGCCGCAAGCACAACCGCCAACCCCACCAGCCAACTCTTCACACCCATCCTAGCTGCCTAGGTGAAAAGAAAAAAATCATATTAAGGGGGCGGTCTACCTTGACAGAAAAATCTGCGTCACAGAGCGAAATAACATTGTAAAGATAGGGCTAAAGCGCGCTGAAGTACGCTTGCAGACGTTTCATATCTGGACGACAAAAGCTTTAATTTTTAAGATTTAATGAAAATGAGAGTGGGTTCACGTTCTTCAGAATATTTTATAGAGCTCTACATTTTTAATTTTTCTATAAAGCGTTTCTGTTGTTAGTTATGAGACTTTAAAATCTAACAAAAAACTACCTTTTTTTGAAAGATTTACACAATTTCTGTCATTGAACGGGGATCAAATCAAAAATTCTAAAAATTTAGCGCTCTACAAAAACATATCCTTATTAAAATGACACCAAAATATTGGAAACCATATGAAAATCCAGCGATCAATGAATAAGATACAAAACCCTGTTTTAGCGCTTGGAACTTGAGGTAGACCGCCCCCTTAATGAAAGTATTTACCGCTGAGGAGTTTTGTTACAATGTGTAGGTGGTAAAAAATGTTCAGAGATTAGATTAAAAAGAAAAATAAAGTCTTACTGTTTTATATTTGAAGTGGTTGTCAGCTGCAGCCATACCATATTCAACAAAAACAAAAAACAAGCTATCCGTGCAATATTTAAGTTAAAATACCGGGAATAGGGAATCCAATCCCAGCCGATATTTTCAATCCCGGGATTACGGGATTGAGAACATTAGTCCCGGGATCCCGGGACCAATCCCTGGATTGAACCTACATAGTATTTACCGATATTAAAAAAGAATTATTATAATTTTGCATGTACACCATTCTTTTGTAGTTATCGTAGGTGATACATGAATCAGTTTTACTTTATGTTTAAAGTTGTAAACGTTCAAAATTTTTCGAAATAACAAAAATTACAAAGTGTAAGAAATTAAAATGTGGTCGACTTCATCATAGAACACTGAATAATAAAGACGTCAGACGTCAGGTCAAACCGGATCAAATTATCAGAAAACAATAAAATATGCAAAATAATTATAGAAAAATAAGTTTAAGAAAGTCGTATGCTTAACATGAATAGATTTATTTACTCGGTCAAATATTATTAGAACTAAATGTAAACCTTCGCTTGAAAATACGTGAAATAAAATAAAGCTAAATAAACTGCGACAAAAATTATTTAAATAACTATAAGAGCGCCGTAATGAAACATAAAGACAATTTCAATATACTGTATCAGGAACTAAATAAAATCTTTTTTTTCTATTTTTCAAAGCCTGATAGTACCAACTGAAAACCATCACCTACATAGATTATGTAAAGATTGCAATAACACATCAAACCATTGTTTACTTAAAACCTTATCTATATAATTAATACGCCAACACAAAATTTGTCTTATGAACTCCTCCGTCATTTCTTAACCGATTTTGATCATTGACGGCTCATTGGAAAGAGCGTGTCGCGTAGATTTGCAAACTGGCCTTACATTTTTGAAAAAGTCCCTTGGGCTCTGCCCCATTGGCTTTTAAAGTTCCCATGTTATCCTTATGAAGAACATAATTGTTTACATTTTGATCAGCTGGATAATTTAATTGTTGTTATTTTTTAATTTGTGTAAACATAACCCTCAAGACGGATCGTGTTAGCATGATGTGGCATGATTGTGTTTTAAATTTGTTGCCATTTGAATTATCGCTCTGCTAGAGTAGCGCACGATTCCGTGCGCTCGGATCCACTAGTTTGACAATAAACCTCTTAACCTCTTAGTTATAAACGTAGTTAAAATTGATGGAAACCACAGCACAGAAAAGAATTAAATTTTGATTCTTCTCTGAGTGGGAACCTAATAAATATAGATTTTACACATAAATTTCTAATCCCGGAAATCCCAGGATTGAGCCTGAGAATCCCGGGATTGAATGGATTGAATGTACCCTCAAATCATGCGGGATCCCCAGATCCCGGGATGCGGGATCCCGGGATTGGATTCCCTAACCGGGAATCATAGAAATCACTTTTCAAAAATCATAATCTATTAACTATGCCAGTGTTATATTTTTTGAAATATTGAATTTTTTTATGAGCATCTGAGATACTGGGAATGCAAGGAACGAGGAATATAAACACACACGTGGTACCCAAAACACAAAAGGATAAAATATTCCAAATTTTGTGGGATTTACTACCTCCCCTGGAAGGAGGTAAAATTACAAAGGAATCATAATTTTAATATAGATCCTAATCCCTAATCTCGAAATTTTGTTATGGTTGAGTGTTCTTCGTTGGTTAAGTAAAAATAATACGTAGAAACTGTTACAGATATCATAAAACAAAAAAAAGAAGTTATTATGTTATTTGTAATACTGTTACAAACATCACAAAACTGAAAGAATGGTGGTGAAATCTGAGCGATTCCTTAGAAATTCATTTTTTGTTTATTAGTAGGAGCACCTGGATCGTTATATAGCATGACTTAACATCTAATCTTATTTACAAACCAATTTTTGTTTGATAAGGAGACCTAGTTTTATGATGCTGATAAATTTATAGGTCACCCTCATCAATAAAAAAATTTGATCAACCTTTTTTTGACCCTTTTTTCGCTTTTTTCCCCTCTACCTTTTTTGACTCCTTTTTTCTAAGGGGTAATGATCTATTCACAGATAAAATCATAACATTTTTGTCTGGGAGCTGATCTACTTTTGCTTGTGATGAAAAAAATTTCCTCTAATTTTTTTGTTTTATCTACCACTTCCTTAAAAAAATTGGACAAACATGAGTGGAACTTCATAATAAAGTAATTATAGTAGAATTAATACAACTATGAAGTACGAGAAGGAGGGAAATTAATTTCACTTATCGTTCGCAAGCACCAGGCATGTCCCCCAGAATATAAGTTATATAAGTTCAAATTCAGAATATGAGTTCAATTTTGTAATGTATGGAAATGTTTTGACTAGTCTACTGCCCACGCAGATTCTGCATGTAAGGGCGTATTTAGATGCTGTAAATAAATAAAATAAATTAATTAATTAATTCCAACGAGTATTATTCGCAAGATCCCGTTACATATATCACTGGCTGGAGCATTTTGTCATGACGTTGTTTCCTATTGGATGAATCTTTGTTCTTGTTTACATTTTGCCCTAAGAGTTTATTGATTGTCCGCTAGATAGTAGCACTTAGACTTTGAAATTTTCAGATATTTCGGAACTCGTGTGTTTTCGTCTGCCTTCAAGGGTTTGTATTGGCCTGACGCTGACTTATGATAAGTATATACATTTTTTCCCTCTTGCCCTTCAAGTATAGGTATGGTATACCAAAAAGGAATTAGTTTTATTTACTATTACTTTATTAATTTGGATAAGATTACTTAGGATGCTAATCAATTAATTGGACTAAGCTGAGAAATATTACATATTTCTTTATTTAAGTGTTAATAGCACTTTTAAATTGTTCCAGGTTTGAAACAGGTTATCTAGATTTAAAAAAATAACATGTATGATTGGGTTTTTACACTTTACCCAACGAAACAAAACAATGTACATGTTGATGACTCAACTGTTAATTGCATGAAAGTTACTGCCCCTAATTATCACCCTAATAAACTTTTAAACCTCTAATTTATGATTGATTAATAATTTCTAATCATTTATGATCGTATTTCTTGTATATTAGTAAATCCTCAATCCCCCTAAAATTCAAATTTGCTGAAATATATCCAAAGGAAATAATAAAATATGTACAATAGTCAGGTCCTTTGACAAGGTTTGTCACTGCTAGACTATTTAATTTAATTAATTTTTTACATCATAATAGAAATAATTACTAAGTTATAGGGCTAAATGTATTCCTTCAACAAAATATCCTGTTGGTTCCTAACAAGTAAATTTATGAAAATGTTTCATAAAGAATATTAGAAAACAGATAATTTATTTGAATAATTGAAATGATTTAAAAATACCCTTATATGTAAAAAAAATTCATTCTGAGCTTGGGAAATTCCATGGTCTAGTATTAAACATAACTGATATTAACATTAAAAATAATACATTATTTCCAGTAACAGTAAAGAATCAAGTAATGAGGGATAATTATAAAAGAAAATCTAAACCCTTATCAGTACCGTTCTAAATCAATAAAATGATTTCAAGTTCAATGACTTACCTTTTCTGAGTTCAGGGAACAACTCCTACTAGTAATGTATTGCACAAGGAAAGAAGCGATAGTGAGGCGTACAGTCTGTCGAGATAAAAACAGGCTAGACACGTACAGTCAGTGTCTGAAGGTCATATTTGGTCTCTGTTTGGTGATTTTCACTTTCTGATTCACTCTATTTATATGCTTATCATCCCAAACAAGGCAGAGTAGAACCTACACAAACTAAGGAAATTTTTCACTGAAAAGTTGATTTGTGCTTCCTTACAAAAACTTAAACAAAAGAAAAGCAAGATATAGGATTAAGTATTTATACTAGAGAGCTCCGGTATCCAAAGTAATTTACTGTATCTAGTGACAGAGAGTCTCTTCGAATTTTAGGTATTGCAAAGCTGAGAGAAATCTCAAACTCCCGGCAGGCGACAAAATAATCATTCTTAATTCTTAATTTATGATAAATTAAGAAACTCTTCAAATGTTAATAAACACTTTTAGAACATTATTAATTTGGAAACTGTAAGTTCTAAGACTCCCTTTGAAGAAAATATTGTTTTCACCATGTATACCATGTAATATTCGCACTTCGGCGGAGAGGGTTTTGCAGCTCTCGATCGTTTCAAAGCATAACTTCATCTTAAATTTGAATCATGATATCAAGCCCGCAAAACTTCATTTTTGGCCCTCTGTATTTTATGACGAAATATATACTATATTCCATTAAGCATATATCACCACAAATAGTCTATTTTTGGTGAAATATACCATTTTGAAAGAGGATGTACAAATAAAGCCTCGTTCTACTCTGCTCTCGTGAAGCCACATAACCTCGGCACGAGTTTACTCTCAGTTTAATATACACCTGTGAGGTTGAAATCCAGCAACCCCCATTAAAAACAATTAATTTTTTAATTATCAATAATTAAGTATATTATTGTCTGTATTAAATTTTAGTAATCATTTATTCATAATTTAATTAAATAACTATCCAAATATTAACTTGCCAGCAAGTTTTCGACTTGAGTTCATGAAAGCAAGTTTTCTCGACTTTGAGAGACAATGAAAAAGGGTAAAAAAACACTTTACTCGGAATGTTTCTTTAATAGTGGCAAACGCCAAATCAAATCAAATTACAAAATCGATTCTGTACCATTTATTATTTCATTGATTTAAAATCATGTAGACAGGATAATGAGTCCACATACACCAACAGAAAATAGTTTGTTTATAAAATAAGGTAATACAAATACAATTTCAAAACCTGAGTACCTTGGTTTAGCTAAGGTGTGAACTAAAGGATACTGCCAAGCGTTGCTAGTTTAGTCACTCTATGCACTAGCGCTAGGCCTCCTCCACCGACTCAAAACCACCACATTAAATCATTAAACTGCTTTCTGATTCATTCCTTCTTTTTCAAGGTAAAATTTATTTACAACTTATTTCGAGCTATTATAAACCACAAGAACTTAAAGTTTAACAAAAATACCTTTGAATACAAACAATGCTTATATTTTATACTAACACCAGTATTATCTTGATAACAGACATGTATCCATGAGAAGTTAATTAATATACTCTCAATTTTGAGCTCTGAGTGAAGATATATTGCCATTTGAATTGGATGTCTGCATGAATAACATAACTGGAAGAAATCTCACTTCCAAAAACCAATTATGTGGCCAGCTTTTAATGGCCAGTTTGTTAAAGGAAATTTGAGCTTAAAATTATAAGTTTGTTAAAATTTCTATCGTATTGTGCTGAGTGCCCAGCCGACAGCATTTAAAGAAAAAAAAAGTACTCGGACCAAAGATTTACTAAAATATTGACTTATATTAAGGAATGATCCTTTTTGTGTTTTTAATTTATCTATCTTTTAATTATTGCTAATTCAAAACCTTTTGGCCTAAACTTACAAAAAAATTATTTTATTACATCGTTTAATAACATGTTTATTATTTTTTTTAATTTTGCAAGTTAGTAAAGAATAAAATATTCAATTACTATTTTAAACCTGTTTACTATTTGAATTATTACAAATTATTACATAAAAGTGACATTTTGGTTGCTTCCGTTTCTGTTTTGTTTCAAAGAGGAACATTATGATTCATGAGAAATAGATCAAAAACATTTTCTAGATAGTAAAGTTTTGACTTATATTTTGAAAGCAATACATTCGTTACTATAATTCATAACAAGAAATGAGTAACAACTGCAGCACTGAAAAAGAAAAGTGACCAACTGGAAAACAGAAGAATGTACAAGTTCCTGAACCAGAAAACACTTAACACCAATTTTGGAAAATTTTAGTTGAAGTAATCAAAAGAGGTTTTAGTGGAAATGAGAAGTTCAGAACCACTTAAGAATGATAGATCTAGTCTATCCACAAATTCCTAAAAATCTTTATATTTTTTTGTGGAAATCGCTGACATTTGAAGTATTTGCGAGCAGGGTCCCGGTAAACTGGGCAGACATGACAGTCCCTCCCCCCGAGGCTGCGACCCCTGAACCTTTGAAACAGGGCAGCTGGGGTTAAAATTTCCAAGGGCCCCATTTACTAGGCAGGCCCAAAGCCCTTCAGAACCTAGGAGATTCATCCCTGCAAACTGAAGTTGAAATCAACAGCCCTTTCGAGGTTGCAAATAAACTGTTTCTGTCAGACTTTGGCAAGTAAACACCGATGCCATATATTTGCAAGAACTACAACACCTTCATATACTTGACTGTAAGAGTCTGTTGATTTAAAAGCTTACATTAAGTAAGCACTGAGAAATTAGAATCTTCAAGATTAGCTGGGAATCCTCGGAGGGGGAAGGGGCCAAAATCTCGGCCCTGCAGTAACATTGAACAATAATGAGAAGTTAGAGAAGGCACCGCTGCGTAGGAGACACAACACAAAACACAACCTACTGGATATGTACATATATTACAGTTACAGGCTATTCATATATTTACCCTAACAATATGTTCAACTACGATAAAATCTGAACAACTGTCCGTATGCTACAATCACAAATAAAAACTGAACCAATCTAAAGGATGAAAATAAGCGTTTTAATTAAATTATTGCTAAAATGTTTTCTGCGAAAGTGTATTTGCAAGTTTATAGGTTAAATCATTTACTGTAAATATTGGCTTTATGTAAAATACTAATTGTTAATCAAGAAAAAAAATTACAAAATCCAAAGAATTTTTTGAGAACTTAACAAAAATATGTTTTCTTGACAGCTTAATACCTAAAAATTACATTATTTACAATTTACAAATATAAACATAAACACTCACAAATTATTTGAATAAAGCTTATCTATAAAACCACAAAACTCCACATTCTGAGTAAAGTTTACCCCTAGTTCATTTGGTTTGAATTAAGAATTATATTTGGTTCAATTTAACTACAGGACTTAGGCCTCAAGCACACAATCAAAACCAACAAGTACCTCAGTCATTAACTTACATTCTGATTTTTGAAGTTATTGTTTAACATTTAGTTATTAAATAGCTTGCTATGTATATTGTCGAGTTTCGATTAATTGCTGATTTTTCAATAATCTTACAAAAGTATAAATAACAAAAAGCGTAGAAACTAAAAGTCTTTATTAGTGTTTTAAATCAGTGAAAATATATCATAATGGAATAAATTTGGCATTATTTTCCTTTACATTTTATGCTTTCCACAAAAGGATTTGTTGTGAACCATATGATCCTGATGAATATTAACTAAAACTTCAATCTAGTTACAAAGTAAGTATAAGTATATGTACAGCCAGTTTCATGTGCAGATTCATTCAAAGCAAACAAAACAAAATTATAAAGTTTCAGGAATAACATTTGGTAAAGTATTTCACAACAAGAAAATTAACAATTTGTGCTGAAAGACAGATATAACAAGAGTGAAAGGTCAACAAATAGTTACAAAGTAACATAGAAAACAAAAGGTAACATGTCATCAACACTGTACAAGGAGTTTTAACTTTTTTGTATTACAAAGAGTATACTAACATAAGTTAAAGCATTTTTTGAGTGATTTCAAAATAAGTACATTTCAGAAGGGATGAAAAGGATTCAAAGGAATTTTCATACCAAAAGGTCAAACATAACTAAATACCAAAACTTGACATGTTCACCAATTTTCAGTTAAAACATGACAGGTTCAATGAACATGTTCTGGTATAAGAAAGATATATTAGTGATGTTAAAGTAAGGACATTAAAAGATGTTGACTAGTGTTATTCGAAATTTTAACTCAGTTATTTTGTGGGGTATCTATCCTCACAAAAACTGTTAGATATAAGGTATACAATTTTTTTTCAAAATTCTGTCTGATTCACAAGTTTTTATACAAAGTTTACTGTTGAAAGTTAAATCTCATACAACACTGGTATAGAGAATTCACTCCATTTTAACATCACCAACTTAATATATATAGTCTAACAAAACTAATACTGCTAAGTCATTTAAAGTTTATATAGCACATAAAAATTCACAAATTACATACAAAAGTATACAAGTTTCACCATTAATACGTTCAGCACGACAAAAACTGAAAGTAATTTTTTTAATTTACTGAATTCCAGACGACTGCCAACACACATGGAAACTATTCCAAAACTGGTACCACCAATGGAACACTGATTCCATTATATTTTAAGCCTTTTTCAAATACTATTTGGGGTTTCGCTGCATTTTCTACCATATACTCGTAGTTTAGGTTTATTAGCGAACACAGTGGCCACTGGTAGCGCACATGCAATGTTTTCAGATTTAGTTTTTAAAACAACCATTTATTACAGTGTTTTTTTTTCTAGTTAGATATGTATGTTTTCTGTGTTGTATTTTTATTAATGTCAAAAATTCCAAAGTGTACCATCAGTGGTACACATCGGGCTGAACGTATTAACCAATAAAAAATGTGATTCTGTTTGGTATTACAAATGTTAATGTGACATTGGTTAAGAAAAATAATAAAACTAGTGAACATACCTGTCATTAACAAAAGTCATATTATAAGAACTTTATATATATATAAATATTGTTGGTTATAAATAACTATTACAGATGCAGTAATGTACATTGTGCATTTTTAAAGTCACTTTTTAGCAGTTTTAACCAACAGTACTTGGATGAGATTCGTTCTGAGATCTTTATTGCTGATATTAACACCCTCCCTAGAGCATCTGAGTGGAAAAATCGCTCAACTAGGTTAAAACTTCCCAAAATAACTTCGGGGAAACACACCTAAGTACTCACATTACATTTTAGTACTTCTAAGATGTGAATTGTCATCGTAATGCCGATCTACTTTTGAACTTCATTTGTAGAAGTACTTTAGTCCAAGAATGAGCTATAGTCTGGCCAGCAGGAGATCATTCTAGGACTGACAGTAACCAAATTCATTGTATCTTCTTTACACAAGTGAAGTAGGCATTCAGGCAGAAATAAAACATCACATTTTGCAGGAAAGTATGAGCTGTCAACATATTAAAAATACCATCGATGATTTCATTTCTTCGTTTCAAGAACTTCTTTTCATAATTAATTCCTCAAAATTATAAAATGCAATTAAATTCTAAATCTGCAAGTTGTAACGTAAGAGGTAAAAATCTTAAGACCAAATATTTACTTGAAACATTACACTTCGAGGGAAAGAGCAAAGGTATAAAAATCCTTGTCTCCTAGGAACTGTATAAAATAACTTACTGTTTTGATGAACACACCGTATTTAGCCAAAAAAATAGATTCCGACATACAAAAGTTTAAAAGACAGGTATGCTCACGAGGCCGTCCATGGCGGATGGTGGCGGGGGCGGGGGCGGCGACGGGGATGGTGGGGGCAGAGCTAAGCGTCGGACTCCTTGAGGTCCTGTAGGCGGGCCAGTTGGTGGGGCTCCAACTCGTCGGGGATGACGGGGGCAGCAGCGGGGGCGTGAGCAGCGGCGGGGGCAGGGGCGGCAGTGGGCGGGTGGGAGTGACTCTGCGAGTTGTCAGCTGTGCTGGGCCCGGTGTAAGTGTCCTCCTCACTGCCTGTTGTAACAAACATACGGATGCGGATCAAATAAAATCAAATAAAAGTAATTTTTCACTAAGTAAGTTCACGACGTAATCACCTTCATACGACGTAAGTTTTGCAAACTTCATTTGGTGGCTGAAACTAGCCTCTTTCGGCCCTAGGGCTGAAAGCCAAGTGGTTGTTTATTTGCTTGAAACTATGTGAGAAAATCACATAATTATACAGCATTTAATAGGTCCAAAGACAGGATCATATGATTTTCATAGCTATGTTTTTTTTAAATCATGTAAAAGAAGTTGTATCGTTACTCGTAACTTCTAGTTTTATTTTGAAGTATGTCAAATAAATAATCAGATGTTTAGTTTTATATAGGGTAGATTTAGATTTCATTTCGTAGTGTGGTGAAAAATAGCGTTTGCAACTCGGCCAAAAGGGTTTTGCAGCTCACAATCGTTTCAAATTCTCGATTTCGTCACGAATTTTAAACACAATCTCGAGCCTGCAAATTTCATTTTCGGCTCTTGTTGCAAAATATACTAGCATAAATACAGTACAATAAATATTATCAAAAAACTACAACTAATCTTAACCTCTCCTACAAATTCATATGAAAAAAAATTAACCAAAGAGAACAGTGCTTTTTATATCAGGTGCTCTTTCAAAATCCTCTTAAATTTGGCAGAGTTTTCAATCTCTTTTATTTTGTTCAGGACATACTTTAAAATGTTAAACTTGCATAAGACATTTGTTTTGTAAATTTAGGACCAGCACAAGTATTAAGATTAAATCTTTTAATCATATTTTTGTTTTGATTTTTGCCGACAATTTGCTTTATTTGGTCACGTTGAGTGTTATGGGTGAGTATATGAGTGAGTGTACACTTAAACATAGTAAGTGAATGTTACTATAAGTGAATGTATGACGTAAGTTTTACAAATTTCATTTGGTGGCTGAAACTAGCCTCTTTCGGCCCTAGGGCTGAAAGCCAAGTGATTGTTTATTTGCTTGAAACAATGTGAGAAAATGACATAATTATACAGCATTCAATAGGTCCAAAGACAGGATCATATGATTTTCATACCTAAGTTTTTTAAATCATGTAAAAGTAGTTGTATCGTTACTCATAACCTCCAGTTTTATTTTGAAGTATGTCAAATAAATAATCAGATGTTTAGTTTTATATAGGGTAGATTTAGATTTCATTTCGTAGTGTGGTGAAAAATAGCGTTTGCAACTCGGCCAAAAGGGTTTTGCAGCTCACAATCGTTTCAAATTCTCGATTTCGTCACGAATTTTAAACACAATCTCGAGCCTGCAAATTTCATTTTCGGCTCTTGTTGCAAAATATACTAGCATAAATACAGTACAATAAATATTATCAAAAAACTACAACTAATCTTAACCTCTCCTACAAATTCATATGAAAAAAAAATTAACCAAAGAGAACAGTGCTTTTTATATCAGGTGCTCTTTCAAAATCCTCTTAAATTTGGCAGAGTTTTCAATCTCTTTTATTTTGTTCAGGACATACTTTAAAATGTTAAACTTGCATAAGACATTTGTTTTGTAAATTTAGGACCAGCACAAGTATTAAGATTAAATCTTTTAATCATATTTTTGTTTTGATTTTTGCCGACAATTTGCTTTATTTGGTCACGTTGAGTGTTATGGGTGAGTATATGAGTGAGTGTACACTTAAACATAGTAAGTGAATGTTACTATAAGTGAATGTATGACGTAAGTTTTACAAATTTCATTTGGTGGCTGAAACTAGCCTCTTTCGGCCCTAGGGCTGAAAGCCAAGTGATTGTTTATTTGCTTGAAACAATGTGAGAAAATGACATAATTATACAGCATTCAATAGGTCCAAAGACAGGATCATATGATTTTCATACCTAAGTTTTTTAAATCATGTAAAAGTAGTTGTATCGTTACTCATAACCTCCAGTTTTATTTTGAAGTATGTCAAATAAATAATCAGATGTTTAGTTTTATATAGGGTAGATTTAGATTTCATTTCGTAGTGTGGTGAAAAATAGCGTTCACAACTCGGCCAAAAGGGTTTTGCTGCTCACAATCGTTTCAAATTCTCGATATCATCACAAATTTTAAACACAATCTCGAGCCTGCAAATTTCATTTTCGGCTCTTGTTGCAAAATATACTAGCACAAATACAGTACAATAAATATTATAAAAAAATACAACTAATCTTAACCTCTCCTACAAATTCATATGAAAAAAAATTAACCAAAGAGTACAGGTGCTTTTTGTATCAGGTGCTCTTTCAAAATCCTCTTAAATTTGGCAGAGTTTTCAATCTCTTTTATTTTGTTCAGGACATACTTTAAAATGTTAAACTTGCAAAAGACATTTTTTTTGTAAATTTATGACCAGCACAAGTATTAAGATTAAATTTTTTAATCATATTTTGGTTTTGATTTTTGCCGACAATTTGTCTTATTTGGTCATGTTGAGTGTTATGGGTGAGTATATGAGTGAGTGTACACTTATACATAGTAAGTGAATGTTACTATAAGTGAATGTATGTTAAATGTGAGGATATTGTGTGATACCATGGCTATCTCTAGTAATAGGGCTAGTAAACAACCCTAAATAACATTCTCTGTGGTTTACTCGAAGTCAGCTGGGTTACTATGCGAAAAACCCTTTAACTCTTGAGCGGGCGCTTCACTAAAACGGCAGAGAGTGTGTGCGGAGTCTTTCTCCACAACTCTAAATCGCACAAATTTAACCCATTTTACTTGTTTTATAATGAAATATCGTATTAAAATGTTGACAAACTTCATAGGAACATTTTATTGTTGATACCATTAATTGTTTAACCTAATAGGTGTAGTATTTCAATTGAACATAGTAAGTAAATTTATGGTATAAAATAGCTATCACTGTCTGCTTTTCGGAAGAGGGCGCTCCGCAAACTGACACTGCATCACTGAATTGCAAATAACAAGGTACAAAGGGAGGGGGGGGTAGGGGGTATAAATAGTTTTAGGGAATTCTTCGGATGAGGCGCAAGATGTACGGAGCCGGTCACGATTGCTGACACTTATTATGCCTGTTTGTATTAGTGAAAAAACTCATGCAGAGGGAGGAAAACTCCACATGCGCCCGCTCGAGGGTTAAGTGTGAGGGTATTGAGTTGAGTATTATCACAGCTATCTCTAGTAACAGGGCTAGTAAATGGCACCAAATGATACTATCTGTTGTTTACTTGGAGTCAGCTGGGTTACTCTGCGAAAAACCCTTAAACCCAGAGAAGCTACTTCGAAGGTTCGAGTTTCATATCTGATCTTCTGCCGTTCGTACCAATAGCAGACGATTTAACATCTGATTTCTAAGAAAACAATATTGAACGATCTACCAATAGTCAAAGTTCGATGTATTGTTTGTTGTACAGAACTTGACATTTGATTCCAATGAATTTTTTATAGATTGTTTTGTTACTCTATGAAAATATATTGATGATGAGAAATAAGGTAAGTTGTTTAGTTAGTTATAGTATATTGTTTTAATTTAGTTTTTGGCCAGCTTTTCATGTTTAATTTAATATTAGTTTTATTATATTTACGTTTGGTATGTTTTAAGTTACTGTTCATGAGAGAATTGAATATTATAACTGACAATAGTTTTGGACTGTTTATTGTTTGTTATCAATGTTTCTTCATTACTGACGGTTGTTGAAACAGTATATCGGTGTTAAAGGTTGAGTTAAATACGATGGGTTGATAGTTGATTTCGCATTACTGAAACCTAAACAGAGTACCGAAAATGTAACTGATCTTCCCCCTTGTTAAATCATATTGAGAAGTTAGGTAATAAAACTGGGCAAAACATAAACCTATAAACAATAAGTAGTATAAACATAACCTGCACAGACAGAAGATCAGATATGAAACTCGTACCGTTTGAAGACCACAGCCTTACTACTAGAGATGGCTCGAGTGTGTAGCGGTTATTGCTCGAGTGTCGCATGTGAGTGTCACTTAGACTAGGAGCCACAAGGAACCTGTACTGCTGCTGACGGGGAAGGGGGCGGAGTCGGTGGGCTGGTCGTCGTCGGGTTGGTCGTCCTCAGGCACTGCTGGTGGTGATTTCTCCTTCGTCTCGCAAGTCGTCGAATACTCTGGCGGAACCTCCTCAGCCGACTTTTCTGGTTCCTCTGGCTCCGGAACCTAACACAGAAATATGTTTTTTTATATGTGCTACTATCGTACACTCTTACTTGACCGATTTCTAAATGTGCTTGCTTCTACGTTTGTTTGCACAATAATTTTAAAATATTAAAACATTACTGAGCTTGGCTCAGTTCACCAGGTAATCCAGGTACTATATTTCAAACAGAATAAACTTTATTGATTCTTGATTTTTTTATTTAGAAACTAACTTTCCAACTACCAGCCTTATGAAATTGAATTGAATGTGAGTAGATCTGGATGGAAGCTGGGATAGAACTACAGTTCGTGCACATAAATTCCGACCAGCATGAGAATTTTGACGCATCGGGGTGTGGGGAGGAGTGGAAGTCTACTCCCCTTCTCAAGCCCCGCCCCTTTACTACTGCTACATAGCAGTGAATATTCAAAACAATAGTAAAATTCTTAGTTGACAAAAAATATTTAAGGTTATGGTTTGAGGTTTTGTTTACATAAGTTTTATCTTTATCGTTTCAGCGTGATTTTGCAGTCTTGATACTGACCAAGGCTGATATGTTCCTTAGACAGGACTATTGATTAATAGCCAAACAGCCAATTGCAACCAGAGGGCCTACAGTTTTACGTGGGCTCTGAACCACAATTGCATCAATGAATTACAAACTGGTCTAATCATGAGGATGGTCCTATGGATGAACATAGTAGGGTGAGTGCACCAGTGAATGACCGGTTAAGGACAATGTCTCATGTTAAATTGACATCACTCCCTTATTCCATAGTCACAGTTATACTTTTTACTATATAAATTTCATTTATTCTTTAAGGATCAAGCGATATTAGTTAAATATGTTACTTAATGAGAATACTGATAGTAATATTAATTAAAAGGCAACTATGTCAATGCTCCAATAAATGACTGGGACTGCACCAGTAAATGACCGATCTTGTTCCAGTGAATGACCGCGAAGTTTTCCCGCGGTCATTCACTGGTTTTTGCCCTGGTTACGTTCTAATTTATGACCGCCCTCAGTAATAATTAATTATAACATGTAGAGCCACAAAATTGATTTTAAATTGTACGATATTATATTAAATATTATTTAATTGCAACGCATTTTTGTAATCATCATCAAATATAGAATGAATATAAATCCAGGTAAGCCTTGCAGGGATAGTCACTATAGGAGAAAAGATCAAAATCAAAGATAGTGGTACACTCAATTTTAAATATGTTTAAAAAGTATTTTCGATTTCAACGATTTTAACTGATGAAAGATTATTGCTGAATAATATTCCAAGGCTGGTTTTACGCTTATTTTTAATTGGCTAGTCTAAAGAATATACTTGATAAAAGGTTTTTAAAGCAAAACGGTCATTCACTGGTGCACCCACCCTATTCACTGGTACGGACATGAATCCCTACCAGGGAATATCACATCAACAAGCCATTGTTTACAATTATCCACAGTTTGTACCTCCAAGTAGCTGGATTACAGGACACACCACCGTCCCAGTCACTGTGATTACTGACATTTAAACAAGGGTTTTTCAGTAGAGGGTTCACAAGTTAGTTCACCCAAAAAATACAACCTAATCTCAGTCACCTCTACATATTATAAGAACCAATAAACAAAAGCCGTCTACTCCAAAATTTTAATAAAACAGAAGTTAAAGAGATCTCAACGCTTCCGAGCTACCTCCTCTGGCGGGGGTGGAAACGGCTTCTCGGGTTCTTCCATCATGGGGGTGGCGGCAGTGATGACTATCTGGGCCACTCCCAGCCCCGCGGGGGCGGGGGGCCCTCCCCCCAGCTGTGGCGGGGGCCCCGCGGGGGGTCCTCCCCCACCCGGCTCCACCACTATCACCTGACAAACAACGAGGAATTAGTAATAAAAACATTTAAAAAAATTAATAACTACTTAAAGTAATGTACACACATCAATAAATGTTTTGATTAGCATGCTATGAGGAGGATAATTTATCTACGATAGAACACTGTTTCAATGACATTTCTAAAACCAGTAATAACGTGTGGCTTTGCTGACATAACTACTCGATCAGCTGTTTGACTTGAAATCTCTATTTCATTGTTAAAGTTTGTTTATGGACAACTACAAAACTTAAAGGGCGTCTAGGGCTCTTCTCTTCATAAAGTTTGTTGTTTCCTACAAAATTATTTGCCTTGCTTTTCTTTAATGACATATTGATTATTAAAATTAGTTGAACTGTGGAAGAGATCATGACCACAAAAACTGCTATTGCTCTGTCTACTTGTAGATGAGTGACTACGCTGTTAACGATAATAGCGTTAAACATCCGTATTGTGTAAGCAAAGCAATCAACCAAATGATACCTAAAGCGCTTTAAGTGAAGGCACATTTCATTTACTCTATGAAAGTTTGTGCTGCAATTTGACAAATCTACTGTATAAATATTTGTATAGTATAGTACAAAAGCCCAAACTATATGACCTAGAACCTTGAAATCTTGCGTGGACTTTCCTCTTAAGGCGTAGGCATCCGCTAAGAAAGGATTTTAAAAATTCGTAGTTTCAAGGGGTTGTTGGCGAGGTCGAATTTTTCAAATTTTTCCATATAAAAATGTTATGGACAATCATTTGTTTACATTTTCAATGTTCATTCAATCAGCCAGCTGAGTTAGCTTCACAAATGTACATACGCTGGTACAGCTGATTATAAATGAATTTCTTTCATCATACGGCAGTCGTATTTGACAAATTTGACATAAATTTGAAATACAAGCAAGGCCCCATTACAATCTATATTAAACTTTCTCAAAATATTAAAGCAAAAGGTTCAACTCACATTAATGAAGGTGATATGATTTCTAAAACATATTCTGTACAACGTTTCTTTCTGTGCAAGTTTCTTTCTTTGCAAGACACTTTCGGCATGATATTGCATCATTAATATTGTAGCATTAATGGGCCTTAAAAACATAATCAACGTTTTGACAGTTCGACACAAACATGAGTTTTAGCAGACAATTTGTGTAATTTCCATTTTTTACCGTACACCAACACCACTGACCAAAACTAGTGTAATTAATAATAATAGATTTCCTATTTTCATGATTTAAAATTAAAGCAAACCTTAATAGCTCAACCACAAAACGTCCACTTTGAGAGGTATTCTGGATTGAACACTGCTCCCCGAGAAAATTAAAGCTTTCATATCAACAACTCAAAGTTAAAAGAATTAAATTATTTCTTTGAAAATGCTTGCTATAGCATCCCATAAATCAATACTTTAAAAACTTTGAAAAACTCTTATTACTTCTTCAGTTTTGGTAATTTTGTAGGTTAGTCTAGTTATGATTTTAAACATTACAAGTCATCCACTAAAATATTTAATGTTTCATTTTTACAACATCAAATTATTAAATAGTTTAGTTACCTGAGCTGCAGTTTCTTTCTCTGAATCCTCCACTGGATGCACAAAAATTCAATTTAATTAATTCTCAAAGTATTTGTTTTCATTAAGTTATATTACTGGACTTTTTAGAGTTTTCTTGAGCATTTATTTTTTACAGTAAAACGTTTATTTATAACTACCCTTTTTAAATTCTACAACTACACAGGATAGAGAAGACCTTTATTGTAAATCCTGGTCTGAAATTGCTTCAATGTTTTTAAGTTTTGGTTGTACTTTTTTATACGACACTACAATACAGCGAACAAAATAGATTAGAATATGGGCTAACCCTGAACTGAAAAGGTGCTGCAGGAGGTATAGTTTCAAATATATACACCAAGTCACAAGTTAGTTTTTGGGGATGTTTTGAAAGTAAAAACAACTATTAATATAGACATAGAGTTAGTAAGTTTTAATTTTGACTTTGACAAAATAATAATTAATTATATAATTATACTGTACTTTAAGTTATACTCCCTGACTCTTGTACTGCAGCCTACTTACAAGTTTTGTTCCTTACCTGTCACTTCTATTTGAATATCACCGTCAAACTGAGATTCATACTGGTCCTGCTGATTTCTTGTCATCTCCATAGAAAATGCTGATGGCTTTTTCTCTGCTGAATCTCCTGTCAAAGTTAAAGATATTATTAAAATTTAAGGACCAACCAACTTCTAATCCTTTTCAGGATTAGAACTATCCAGACGTTCACATATACATAAAGAGAAACCATATAAAATGGTCTTGAAGTCTTCTTAAATTAAAATTAAAATTATAAATAAACATGCAAGAAATGTTACTCGGCAAACTCTGTTCTCTTAAAAACCAAGGGAACATTGATATTCCTTTCATCAAATTAGTTACTGTTATTTGAAATGCCATACTAACACTTAGTATTTACAGCTGGTGACTTCTAGGCTGGCACTTGACCGATCGATATTCAGTCGATACTAGCCTAGTTCAAAAACATTACGTTCCGTCAAGCGGGTTGCGGCAACATCCTCGCGACCCGCGTGAAGGCGTCCGTCAGCAGAAATGTTTGCAGTCCGGCCTTTTTCTTATACCTCCAACACTCCCCACTCACCCCCGCGCCTATACTGCCCGCGTGAGGCCCAAGTGCCAGCTTACAAGTCACCAGCTGTACACTTAGTACACACTTGATTTTTCTTGATACATCTTCACCTGCCACTATAAAACTTCAGTTATTTTACTTGAATTAAAGTGAATTTGAATTCCTTTTTCAATGACACTGAATATTATTTTTCTTTATTGAACCTCTGAAAAAATACTACAAAAATTCAATTCGCTAAGCTTATAAGAATACAAATGAAGTGTAGCTGAGAGTACACCTCATCTTGAGCTGAGATTTAAAACAAATATTCAGTAAAGATATGAAGCCGAATACGAGATGGCCTGAATTATCATTACTTCATTTGAAAACAGGTTAAAAACTCAGGAACACTTCTTGCCTGGATAACTTTAAAAAATTACATTGCATTTAACTTTAAAAAATTACATTGCATTTGATTAATGGTTATTATTATTCATATAATGATTGGGTAGAAGTATGATATTAAATGATAAATCATACTCTTAATAATACTTGTCTCGAAAAAGCTCAAAACCCAAGAGTATGTTGCAAAGTAAACTCGATTCCCAAACGACTTCAAAAACCACTAATCGCACAGCTATCTTTAAGTCAAGGACGTGAGCAGCACTGAGCTCTATGTCATAATCTGGAGTCACCAATCTGTGTCTAAAAAGCGTGTCACTGTTGCGGCTGTGTTCCTTGTTGTTATGTTGGCCAACGTTCCCTTGATGGAATACAAGTTTTTTCCTCACTTAAATCATTATTAATTTGGTGATTTTTCAAAGCGTTTATCATTGTTTTAAAGAATATTACAAGTTAAAACTTGATTTTAAATGTAACTTTGAAACCTTGTGGAGCGTTTCTAATAAAAAGTAACCAATTTCCCCGAAGTTAAGTAGTGTTTTAGGAAAGTTTAAAATAGTCTTGTTTCCTGGTTTTGGTGGTATTTTGGTTTAGGCCTATAACATGAATAACAGAACGGGGTAAAATAATTTATTTCATTAATAATTTACTTACACAACAAATGCATATCTATTATTACATTGTACCATACTGTGAATTGAAATTTTGAAATTTCTGACTAATATGTCAAGGTTGAAATTACATCAGTATCGGCAGACAACTTGTAGACCGCCATCTTGACTTGAGAATGACAGCGTCCAACCAAAGAGCCAATGAGCATCCAAGAAAAAGCCAATGTTACCAACACAACACGTCCATCTTGATGGCACGCATTTCACAAATTTTTAGTCAGAGAGTAGTGACTCCAGATAGATACTGAGCTGTGGTGAGCAGGCTAGTTACCCAGGGAGGGCTGGTCGCCGCAGGGCGTGGGCTGCGTGACGATGACGGACTGTGGCGCGAGCAGAAACGGCGGGACGTCGGGCGGCGTGAACACGGGCGGCGCCGACCCCGGCGGCGTGTCGTCGCCCTGCACAGCGCGCCGGTGAGACGGCAATACGTCTTAGATTATACCAGGTGTCCACAAAAGATCAGTACAGTTTCAGGCTTAAATCAGACGGTTACTTCTCAAAATTTGATGTTCTAGCTGTACTTGTAGTATCGAGCATATTGCACATACATAACAAAAAAGTAGGCTCATTCCCTTGCGAGCAAGCATATCTGGTGCAAATACCATGAATCACAATTTCAGTTTTGTTTTTAGTTGTACACATTTTTTATTATTTTTGGACAAAATTTCAATTCTAGTGAAATCTTGGAAAAAATTACCTGTAAAACTAAATTTTGCTGTGTGACCAATACAAAAAACACAGGTGGAACATTATATGCTGGTAACAGACTGGTTTAAGTCTTAAAATTGTACTATAGACACCTGGTAAATTTAGGATAATGTAATTTTTTTATTTGTCCAGATGCTTACATATAGCAAAATCAATTAAAACAGAATACATTCTCTTCAGACTAACCATGATTTGCTGACGTTGAAAATATATTTCTCTTGCTATCAAATATAGCAATTATATTGTAACCTGTTTTTGAGAATGAATTTTTAGAAAGATCAAAACTGGACCCTAATGCTATTTTTTATTAGGCTGAGAAATAATAACGCTGCCTAATAATTCGTGAACATTAGATGATAACAAGACTAGGGTTTTGATTATTCCATATCAAAACTTTAAAAACCAATTTCAGAGAAACAAAAATTACATTATATCGTTGATCTATGAGCATAACGTCCATATCTTTTCACACAAGATTGGATGGTCAGGCAGGCAACCTCATGGATTGACAAAAACAACAAGTGAAGATTCTGTGATTAATTGTTACAGAAATAGCTAACAACAACAATTTGTTGTACAGCAATTTGTAGCAATTTGTTGTTATTGTTGTTGCTTGTTGTTCTTGTTTCACTTAAGATGCAGTTCAGGCAAAAAATCACATATCTGGAATAATACCAGTTATTTTTACTCTGAAAGCAACAAAAACTTAATATCCAAACAACACAACTGAATTTACCTCAGGAGTAAGGGGCTCTCCGTTTTCCCTACACTCCTCGACCACCAGTGAAGGGAAGAGCCCGACTTGGTCTCCGATCTTCCCCTCCCACCATCCGTCGTCCACATCGTCGTGAACTATCTTCCGTAAAACTTCCAGAACATCTCCTTCGTTGAACGTTATCTCGTCTTCACACGTCGCTTCGTAATCGTACAGAGCTATCGCCCACGTCCTCTTATCTTTCCCTCCAGTGATGTCTGGGAAAAAATACATAAAGCTATTAACATTAAAAAATCCTTGGTAAAAAATAATGTTTTCATATCCAACTATAACAATTTAAATGTCAAATGTCCAACTATAACTACAGGAACTGCTCAAATATTTGTGGAATCACTATAGATCAAACGTAAAAGAGCAAGGGGCTAACTGTAAGATATTTTTATGTTTCATGACTAAAAAATTCAGCAATTTTCAAGTAACATTTTTTGTGGTGCTTGTTTGGGGAAACCAAAAAATGTTGCTAAAAGACCAAAGACCTTAAGTAAAAGCGCCTTACCTACATCCACTTACCCCCCATCCCATATCACATCTCTACGTCCCACTTCTGACTATGCAAAACTACCATTTACCCAAACAACGATTACGTTCGTACAAACCTATGTGTGTGGGTTTGTGGACCTCCCGCACGGTGTCTTGCTGAATGCTCTGTTCGCTCGGTTCCTCGACCTCGTCCACTGTGTAGTCCACGGAGGAGAAGGATATCTGGCTGGTCAGCTGATACGTGGACCCGCCACTCTGCAGCGCACTGCCGTTGCTTGCCGTCTAACACAGACATCAAATATTCAATGTTTTATTATTAAAATTTTGAATTGTTCTCAAATAATTTGTGATTTAAATCACAAAGTAGTTTATGGAAAATCTGTTTTCATCCCAAATTGAAGCCTATACACCTTTATCAATTACTTATGGTTTTTTACGTTTGATGGTAGCCTTTTAGGAACTATCAACACCTTAAGGCTACCATCAAAGGTAAAAAAACATAAGTAACAGTTTTTATCGTTTCTTTTTGATCAAAGACCAAGTCAAAATGAAATCTTGTCGATACAAAGTAATACATTGATACTATTTCATCAGAAGTAACTGTTTTTATCGTTTCTTTTTTATCAAAGACCAAGTCAAAGTGAAATCTTGTCGATACAAAGTAATACATTGATAATATTTTCAACAGAAGAAAATTCTATATTTACTTAAGGAGGAATTAAGCAATGATTAGTTTAGTAAAGGTGATAAAACTGAACTGACATCTTAAATGTATTGTTACATAACCTATGTGGGTCATCCAGAAAGTAAAGCAAGTTTTGTCACCACATCTAGCCCTGTTGCTCCTACCGCGACTAAGTATATGGTCTAAAGCTCCACTCCCGGTTTTAATTTGAGCCTAGTTTCATTGCCAACCAATCATATATCTCAATCTTACAGCTTTTCAAATTGGCGGTGTCTATGGAAGATCCCGCCGAGTGCATTTGAGCTGATTTAAATAGAGTTTTGCGGCCTAAAAGTTTACTCATGGTGAAGTTATGCTTTAAGAAAAAAGTGATTCTGAGTTTATTATGAGACCCTAGATAACATGACATGCAATACAAAAATGTGACTCAGAAAATTCCCAGTGCAGAGAAGGGAGTTGCTAAGTCTATGTCGAAGCAATGCCTGCTCGCATGCAGCAGCAGCAACTTTACAGAACTTTGCAGCCTAAAGCGGGGTACTTTCACACAAATCCTGTATCACCCTTATATGGCCCTAAGTGATCGTCTTCTTTTCCAAGAGGAAGGGAATTTTTATGCAGAATAGTGTTTACAAATGGTAAAGAATTGAAAGAAGCAACATTATCAGGTCAAATACACTTGGCGGGACTTTCAACTGGCACAAGATAATTTTTAACCAGCTAGAGGCTACAGTCAAGCTTCTTCCGATCCCTTCAAGACATGAGACCCTTCACTGAAGCGATGTTAGAATGAAATACATGATCAGTCAGCAATGAGGCTTGGTTCAAATTGAGAACGGCAGTAGGCCTTTAGACAGCATACTCAGTCGAAGAGGTGAAGCAACAAGGCTAGATGTAGTGACAAAGCAATCTTTACTTTCTGTATCTTCGTATCCATATGTAGTTAGTACTTGAAGAGAAATCTGTAATATAGATTATTTTACTACGAATAAAATTCAACTTTCATGGCTAAAACTGAACAACTAGTTTTACAGCTTCCATGTGATAGTGTTGTATGTTGTATGAGAGCATGCCCAAGGTTTTATTAGACTTTTGGCACAGATGACAGACTACGGACACTCACTCACCTCTCGCTCCATGTCCAGGTAGTTGTGGGGCACGTAGCCCTCCCCTCCCCTCCCCTCCCCTCCACCACCCCTCACTCACCTCTCACTCCATGTCCAGGGGGCTGTTTCTAAACGATGTTGGTGAATTAATAAAATTGACTTTGTACTTTGTAATACTAAGATTCTGTTTCAAAACCGTAAAGATACAATGGAGATGGATTGTAACTAGTAATTAGTGATTAGAAGCTAGTAATTGTGAAACTTGTTTAGAAACAGCCCCCAGGTAGTTGTGAGGCACGCAGCGCTCCCCTCCCCACTCCTCCCCTCACCTCCCCTCAACTACTCACTCCTCCCCTCCCCTCCCCTCACTCACCTCTCGCTCCACGTCCAGGTAGTTGTGGGGCACGTAGCCCTCCTCCCCGCGGTAGTTCCTGGCGCGCAGCCAGCCGTCGCCGTCTCCCTCGCCGATCACTTCCAGCTGCTCGTTCTCCACTATCGACAGTTCATCTGGGTTTTGGGCCTGAAACATTAAATACAATAAAAATGTCTATTTCACTGGAAAGGGACATATAGAGAAAGTACTTCCATCCACTAAGGTTTTGAACCGAGTTTAAGATATTGACTTCAATCTCGAACAGAGTGAGAGTGATGGAGGCAATGGTAATGGAAAAGGAGGCAACAATTTTGAAGCTGTCTTGCTGTGAACAGCTTCGGTTCCCCACTGCGGCTTGATGGCAGAATGAGTAGGGATGGACTGACGATCATTATGCATGTCGTACAATCTGTTTTTGACGAAATTAACACATTCCTTTTTTATTGTTCATTTTCCTCATGCTTTTGATGTAATCATTTTATTATTGGCTGTTAAATCTGAATACTAAGTGGAGCTTGCTTCCCTCCCTTCCCTGAACAAGCACAAAGTGATGCCTTCACGAGATTTCCTTTGGGTGGGATACCCAAGCTTCCTAAAGATTTACAAACAAAATGTGGCTTAAGCATCAAGGACCAATGAGATTCAAGGAGGAGGTGTGGTAGAGCGTGGAACTTCCATCCTCAGGGTCCGGTCCTACATTCCCCGCCAACCACCAATGGCAATTTACCATATGATAATTCCGCAGCCATGTGCATATTAAGCTCTGCATTGCATGTACTTGGAAACTACTAAAGGTCCTCATCTAGGATAAAAAAGGACGATTAACGAGTACTCACAGTGTAGTTGTAGAGAGCAGTGCACTTGTACGTGACGACGGCGTCGGGGTTGGCGACCACAGTCTCCGCTGTGTCTGTCGTCACCTCGCTCGACTCCTCCGGGCCCCAGTCCACCTGCGTGGGGTCGTCCCACCCGGCCGTCAGCTGTTCTATCCTCTGTCGCTCCTGCTCCAGCATGGCTGCCGACACAACAGACAACACCGACATTAGCCACCTCGGGGTCCAGTCCACCTGCGTGGGGTCGTCCCACCCGGCCGTCAGCTGTTCTATCCTCTGTCGCTCCTGCTCCAGCATGGCTGCCGACACAACAGACACACCGACATTAGCCACCTCGGGCCCCAGTCCACCTGCGTGAGGTCGTCCCACCCGGCCGTCAGCTGTTCTATCCTCTGTCGCTCCTGCTCCAGCATGGCTGCCGACACAACAGACACACCGACATTAGCCACCTCGGGCCCCAGTCCACCTGCGTGGGGTCGTCCCACCCGGCCGTCAGCTGTTCTATCCTCTGTCGCTCCTGCTCCAGCATGGCTGCCGACACAACAGACACACCGACATTAGCCACCTCGGGGCCCAGTCCACCTGCGTGGGGTCGTCCCACCCGGCCGTCAGCTGTTCTATCCTCTGTCGCTCCTGCTCCAGCATGGCTGCCGACACAACAGACACACCGACATTAGCCACCTCGGGGCCCAGTCCACCTGCGTGGGGTCGTCCCACCCCGCCGTCAGCTGTTCTATCCTCTGTCGCTCCTGCTCCAGCATGGCTGCCGACACAACAGACACACCGACATTAGCCACCTCGGGGCCCAGTCCACCTGCGTGGGGTCGTCCCACCCGGCCGTCAGCTGCTCTATCCTCTGTCGCTCCTGCTCCAGCATGGCTGCCGACACAACAGACACACCGACATTAGCCACCTCGGGCCCCAGTCCACCTGCGTGGGGTCGTCCCACCCGGCTGTCAGCTGTTCTATCCTCTGTCGCTCCTGCTCCAGCATGGCTGCCGACACAACAGACACACCGACATTAGCCACCTCGGGGCCCAGTCCACCTGCGTGGGGTCGTCCCACCCGGCCGTCAGCTGCTCTATCCTCTGTCGCTCCTGCTCCAGCATGGCTGCCGACACAACAGACACACCGACATTAGCCACCTCGGGCCCCAGTCCACCTGCGTGAGGTCGTCCCACCCGGCCGTCAGCTGTTCTATCCTCTGTCGCTCCTGCTCCAGCATGGCTGCCGACACAACAGACACACCGACATTAGCCACCTCGGGCCCCAGTCCACCTGCGTGGGGTCGTCCCACCCGGCCGTCAGCTGCTCTATCCTCTGTCGCTCCTGCTCCAGCATGGCTGCCGACACAACAGACACACCGACATTAGCCACCTCGGGCCCCAGTCCACCTGCGTGGGGTCGTCCCACCCGGCCGTCAGCTGTTCTATCCTCTGTCGCTCCTGCTCCAGCATGGCTGCCGACACAACAGACACACCGTCATTAGCCACCTCGGGCCCCAGTCCACCTGCGTGGGGTCGTCCCATCCGGCCGTCAGCTGCTCTATCCTCTGTCGCTCCTGCTCCAGCATGGCTGCCGACACAACAGACACACCGACATTAGCCACCTCGGGGCCCAGTCCACCTGCGTGGGGTCGTCCCATCCGGCCGTCAGCTGCTCTATCCTCTGTCGCTCCTGCTCCAGCATGGCTGCCGACACAACAGACACACCGACATTAGCCACCTCGGGGCCCAGTCCACCTGCGTGGGGTCGTCCCATCCGGCCGTCAGCTGTTCTATCCTCTGTCGCTCCTGCTCCAGCATGGCTGCCGACACAACAGACACACCGACATTAGCCACCTCGGGGCCCAGTCCACCTGCGTGGGGTCGTCCCACCCGGCCGTCAGCTGTTCTATCCTCTGTCGCTCCTGCTCCAGCATGGCTGCCGACACAACAGACACACCGACATTAGCCACCTCGGGCCCCAGTCCACCTGCGTGGGGTCGTCCCATCCGGCCGTCAGCTGTTCTATCCTCTGTCACTCCTGCTCCAGCATGGCTGCCGACACAACAGACACACCGACATTAGCCACCTCGGGCCCCAGTCCACCTGCGTGGGGTCGTCCCATCCGGCCGTCAGCTGCTCTATCCTCTGTCGCTCCTGCTCCAGCATGGCTGCCGACACAACAGACACACCGACATTAGCCACCTCGGGCCCCAGTCCACCTGCGTGGGGTCGTCCCACCCGGCCGTCAGCTGTTCTATCCTCTGTCGCTCCTGCTCCAGCATGGCTGCCGACACAACAGACACACCGACATTAGCCACCTCGGGCCCCAGTCCACCTGCGTGGGGTCGTCCCACCCGGCCGTCAGCTGTTCTATCCTCTGTCGCTCCTGCTCCAGCATGGCTGCCGACACAACAGATACACCGACATTAGCCACCTCGGGCCCCAGTCCACCTGCGTGGGGTCGTCCCACCCGGCCGTCAGCTGTTCTATCCTCTGTCGCTCCTGCTCCAGCATGGCTGCCGACACAACAGACACACCGACATTAGCCACCTCGGGCCCCAGTCCACCTGCGTGGGGTCGTCCCACCCGGCCGTCAGCTGTTCTATCCTCTGTCGCTCCTGCTCCAGCATGGCTGCCGACACAACAGACACACCGACATTAGCCACCTCGGGCCCCAGTCCACCTGCGTGGGGTCGTCCCACCCGGCCGTCAGCTGTTCTATCCTCTGTCGCTCCTGCTCCAGCATGGCTGCCGACACAACAGACACACCGACATTAGCCACCTCGGGCCCCAGTCCACCTGCGTGGGGTCGTCCCACCCGGCCGTCAGCTGTTCTATCCTCTGTCGCTCCTGCTCCAGCATGGCTGCCGACACAACAGACACACCGACATTAGCCACCTCGGGGCCCAGTCCACCTGCGTGGGGTCGTCCCACCCGGCCGTCAGCTGTTCTATCCTCTGTCGCTCCTGCTCCAGCATGGCTGCCGACACAACAGAAACACCGACATTAGCCACCTCGGGCCCCAGTCCACCTGCGTGGGGTCGTCCCACCCGGCCGTCAGCTGTTCTATCCTCTGTCGCTCCTGCTCCAGCATGGCTGCCGACACAACAGACACACCGACATTAGCCACCTCGGGCCCCAGTCCACCTGCGTGGGGTCGTCCCACCCCGCCGTCAGCTGTTCTATCCTCTGTCGCTCCTGCTCCAGCATGGCTGCCGACACAACAGACACACCGACATTAGCCACCTCGGGCCCCAGTCCACCTGCGTGGGGTCGTCCCATCCGGCCGTCAGCTGCTCTATCCTCTGTCGCTCCTGCTCCAGCATGGCTGCCGACACAACAGACACAACGACATTAGCCACCTCGGGGCCCAGTCCACCTGCGTGGGGTCGTCCCACCCGGCCGTCAGCTGTTCTATCCTCTGTCGCTCCTGCTCCAGCATGGCTGCCGACACAACAGACACACCGACATTAGCCACCTCGGGCCCCAGTCCACCTGCGTGGGGTCGTCCCACCCGGCCGTCAGCTGTTCTATCCTCTGTCGCTCCTGCTCCAGCATGGCTGCCGACACAACAGACACACCGACATTAGCCACCTCGGGCCCCAGTCCACCTGCGTGGGGTCGTCCCACCCCGCCGTCAGCTGTTCTATCCTCTGTCGCTCCTGCTCCAGCATGGCTGCCGACACAACAGACACACCGACATTAGCCACCTTGGGCCCCAGTCCACCTGCGTGGGGTCGTCCCACCCAGCCGTCAGCTGTTCTATCCTCTGTCGCTCCTGCTCCAGCATGGCTGCCGACACAACAGACACACCGACATTAGCCACCTCGGGCCCCAGTCCACCTGCGTGGGGTCGTCCCACCCGGCTGTCAGCTGTTCTATCCTCTGTCGCTCCTGCTCCAGCATGGCTGCCGACACAACAGACACACCGACATTAGCCACCTCGGGCCCCAGTCCACCTACGTGGGGTCGTCCCATTCGGCCGTCAGCTGTTCTATCCTCTGTCGCTCCTGCTCCAGCATGGCTGCCGACACAACAGACACACCGACATTAGCCACCTCGGACCCCAGTCCACCTGCGTGGGGTCGTCCCACCCGGCCGTCAGCTGTTCTATCCTCTGTCGCTCCTGCTCCAGCATGGCTGCCGACACAACAGACACACCGACATTAGCCACCTCGGGGCCCAGTCCACCTGCGTGGGGTGGTCCCATCCGGCCGTCAGCTGCTCTATCCTCTGTCGCTCCTGCTCCAGCATGGCTGCCGACACAACAGACACACCGACATTAGCCACTTTGGGGCCCAGTCCACCTGCGTGGGGTCGTCCCATCCGGCCGTCAGCTGTTCTATCCTCTGTCGCTCCTGCTCCAGCATGGCTGCCGACACAACAGACACACCGACATTAGCCACCTCGGACCCCAGTCCACCTGCGTGGGGTCGTCCCACCCGGCCGTCAGCTGTTCTATCCTCTGTCGCTCCTGCTCCAGCATGGCTGCCGACACAACAGACACACCGACATTAGCCACCTCGGGCCCCAGTCCACCTGCGTGGGGTCGTCCCACCCGGCCGTCAGCTGCTCTATCCTCTGTCGCTCATGCTCCAGCATGGCTGCCGACACAACAGACACACCGACATTAGCCACCTCGGGCCCCAGTCCACCTGCGTGGGGTCGTCCCATCCGGCCGTCAGCTGCTCTATCCTCTGTCGCTCCTGCTCCAGCATGGCTGCCGACACAACAGACACACCGACATTAGCCACCTCGGGCCCCAGTCCACCTGCGTGGGGTCGTCCCACCCGGCCGTCAGCTGCTCTATCCTCTGTCGCTCCTGCTCCAGCATGGCTGCCGACACAACAGACACACCGACATTAGCCACCTCGGGCCCCAGTCCACCTGCGTGGGGTCGTCCCATCCGGCCGTCAGCTGTTCTATCCTCTGTCGCTCCTGCTCCAGCATGGCTGCCGACACAACAGACACACCGACATTAGCCACCTCGGGCCCCAGTCCACCTGCGTGGGGTCGTCCCACCCGGCCGTCAGCTGTTCTATCCTCTGTCGCTCCTGCTCCAGCATGGCTGCCGACACAACAGACACACCGACATTAGCCACCTCGGGGCCCAGTCCACCTGCGTGGGGTCGTCCCACCCCGCCGTCAGCTGTTCTATCCTCTGTCGCTCCTGCTCCAGCATGGCTGCCGACACAACAGACACACCGACATTAGCCACCTCGGGCCCCAGTCCACCTGCGTGGGGTCGTCCCATCCGGCCGTCAGCTGCTCTATCCTCTGTCGCTCCTGCTCCAGCATGGCTGCCGACACAACAGACACACCGACATTAGCCACCTCGGGCCCCAGTCCACCTGCGTGGGGTCGTCCCACCCGGCCGTCAGCTGCTCTATCCTCTGTCGCTCCTGCTCCAGCATGGCTGCCGACACAACAGACACACCGACATTAGCCACCTCGGGGCCCAGTCCACCTGCGTGGGGTCGTCCCACCCGGCCGTCAGCTGTTCTATCCTCTGTCGCTCCTGCTCCAGCATGGCTGCCGACACAACAGACACACCGACATTAGCCACCTCGGGCCCCAGTCCACCTGCGTGAGGTCGTCCCACCCGGCCGTCAGCTGTTCTATCCTCTGTCGCTCCTGCTCCAGCATGGCTGCCGACACAACAGACACACCGACATTAGCCACCTCGGGCCCCAGTCCACCTGCGTGGGGTCGTCCCACCCGGCTGTCAGCTGTTCTATCCTCTGTCGCTCCTGCTCCAGCATGGCTGCCGACACAACAGACACACCGACATTAGCCACCTCGGGCCCCAGTCCACCTGCGTGAGGTCGTCCCACCCGGCAGTCAGCTGTTCTATCCTCTGTCGCTCCTGCTCCAGCATGGCTGCCGACACAACAGACACACCGACATTAGCCACCTCGGGCCCCAGTCCACCTGCGTGGGGTCGTCCCACCCGGCCGTCAGCTGTTCTATCCTCTGTCGCTCCTGCTCCAGCATGGCTGCCGACACAACAGACACACCGACATTAGCCACCTCGGGCCCCAGTCCACCTGCGTGGGGTCGTCCCACCCGGCCGTCAGCTGTTCTATCCTCTGTCGCTCCTGCTCCAGCATGGCTGCCGACACAACAGACACACCGACATTAGCCAACTCGGGGCCCAGTCCACCTGCGTGGGGTCGTCCCATCCGGCCGTCAGCTGCTCTATCCTCTGTCGCTCCTGCTCCAGCATGGCTGCCGACACAACAGACACACCGACATTAGCCACCTCGGGCCCCAGTCCACCTGCGTGGGGTCGTCCCACCCGGCTGTCAGCTGTTCTATCCTCTGTCGCTTCTGCTCCAGCATGGCTGCCGACACAACAGACACACCGACATTAGCCACCTCGGGCCCCAGTCCACCTGCGTGGGGTCGTCCCACCCGGCTGTCAGCTGTTCTATCCTCTGTCGCTCCTGCTCCAGCATGGCTGCCGACACAACAGACACACCGACATTAGCCACTTTGGGGCCCAGTCCACCTGCGTGGGGTCGTCCCATCCGGCCGTCAGCTGCTCTATCCTCTGTCGCTCCTGCTCCAGCATGGCTGCCGACACAACAGACACACCGACATTAGCCACCTCGGGGCCCAGTCCACCTGCGTGGGGTCGTCCCACCCGGCCGTCAGCTGTTCTATCCTCTGTCGCTCCTGCTCCAGCATGGCTGCCGACAAAACAGACACACCGACATTAGCCACCTCGGGCCCCAGTCCACCTGCGTGGGGTCGTCCCACCCGGCCGTCAGCTGCTCTATCCTCTGTCGCTCCTGCTCCAGCATGGCTGCCGACACAACAGACACACCGACATTAGCCACCTCGGGCCCCAGTCCACCTGCGTGGGGTCGTCCCATCCGGCCGTCAGCTGCTCTATCCTCTGTCGCTCCTGCTCCAGCATGGCTGCCGACACAACAGACACACCGACATTAGCCACCTCGGGGCCCAGTCCACCTGCGTGGGGTCGTCCCACCCGGCCGTCAGCTGTTCTATCCTCTGTCGCTCCTGCTCCAGCATGGCTGCCGACACAACAGACACACCGACATTAGCCACCTCGGGGCCCAGTCCACCTGCGTGGGGTCGTCCCACCCGGCCGTCAGCTGCTCTATCCTCTGTCGCTCCTGCTCCAGCATGGCTGCCGACACAACAGACACACCGACATTAGCCACCTCGGGGCCCAGTCCACCTGCGTGGGGTCGTCCCACCCGGCCGTCAGCTGTTCTATCCTCTGTCGCTCCTGCTCCAGCATGGCTGCCGACACAACAGACACACCGACATTAGCCACCTCGGGCCCCAGTCCACCTGCGTGGGGTCGTCCCACCCGGCCGTCAGCTGTTCTATCCTCTGTCGCTCCTGCTCCAGCATGGCTGCCGACACAACAGACACACCGACATTAGCCACCTCGGGCCCCAGTCCACCTGCGTGGGGTCGTCCCACCCGGCCGTCAGCTGTTCTATCCTCTGTCGCTCCTGCTCCAGCATGGCTGCCGACACAACAGACACACCGACATTAGCCACCTCGGGGCCCAGTCCACCTGCGTGGGGTCGTCCCATCCGGCCGTCAGCTGCTCTATCCTCTGTCGCTCCTGCTCCAGCATGGCTGCCGACACAACAGACACACCGACATTAGCCACCTCGGGGCCCAGTCCACCTGCGTGGGGTCGTCCCACCCGGCCGTCAGCTGTTCTATCCTCTGTCGCTCCTGCTCCAGCATGGCTGCCGACACAACAGACACACCGACATTAGCCACCTCGGGCCCCAGTCCACCTGCGTGGGGTCGTCCCACCCGGCCGTCAGCTGTTCTATCCTCTGTAGCTCCTGCTCCAGCATGGCTGCCGACACAACAGACACACCGACATTAGCCACCTCGGGCCCCAGTCCACCTGCGTGGGGTCGTCCCACCCCGCCGTCAGCTGTTCTATCCTCTGTCGCTCCTGCTCCAGCATGGCTGCCGACACAACAGACACACCGACATTAGCCACCTCGGGGCCCAGTCCACTTGCGTGGGGTCGTCCCACCCGGCCGTCAGCTGTTCTATCCTCTGTCGCTCCTGCTCCAGCATGGCTGCCGACACAACAGACACACCGACATTAGCCACCTCGGGCCCCAGTCCACCTGCGTGGGGTCGTCCCACCCGGCCGTCAGCTGTTCTATCCTCTGTCGCTCCTGCTCCAGCATGGCTGCCGACACAACAGACACACCGACATTAGCCACCTCGGGCCCCAGTCCACCTGCGTGGGGTCGTCCCATCCGGCCGTCAGCTGTTCTATCCTCTGTCGCTCCTGCTCCAGCATGGCTGCCGACACAACAGACACACCGACATTAGCCACCTCGGGGCCCAGTCCACCTGCGTGGGGTCGTCCCACCCGGCCGTCAGCTGTTCTATCCTCTGTCGCTCCTGCTCCAGCATGGCTGCCGACACAACAGACACACCGACATTAGCCACCTCGGGCCCCAGTCCACCTGCGTGGGGTCGTCCCACCCGGCCGTCAGCTGTTCTATCCTCTGTCGCTCCTGCTCCAGCATGGCTGCCGACACAACAGACACACCGACATTAGCCACCTCGGGGCCCAGTCCACCTGCGTGGGGTCGTCCCACCCGGCCGTCAGCTGTTCTATCCTCTGTCGCTCCTGCTCCAGCATGGCTGCCGACACAACAGACACACCGACATTAGCCACCTCGGGCCCCAGTCCACCTGCGTGGGGTCGTCCCACCCCGCCGTCAGCTGTTCTATCCTCTGTCGCTCCTGCTCCAGCATGGCTGCCGACACAACAGACACACCGACATTAGCCACCTCGGGGCCCAGTCCACCTGCGTGGGGTCGTCCCACCCGGCCGTCAGCTGTTCTATCCTCTGTCGCTCCTGCTCCAGCATGGCTGCCGACACAACAGACACACCGACATTAGTCACCTCGGGCCCCAGTCCACCTGCGTGGGGTCGTCCCACCCGGCCGTCAGCTGTTCTATCCTCTGTCGCTCCTGCTCCAGCATGGCTGCCGACACAACAGACACACCGACATTAGCCACCTCGGGCCCCAGTCCACCTGCGTGGGGTCGTCCCACCCCGCCGTCAGCTGTTCTATCCTCTGTCGCTCCTGCTCCAGCATGGCTGCCGACACAACAGACACACCGACATTAGCCACCTCGGGGCCCAGTCCACCTGCGTGGGGTCGTCCCACCCGGCCGTCAGCTGTTCTATCCTCTGTCGCTCCTGCTCCAGCATGGCTGCCGACACAACAGACACACCGACATTAGCCACCTCGGGCCCCAGTCCACCTGCGTGGGGTCGTCCCACCCGGCCGTCAGCTGTTCTATCCTCTGTCGCTCCTGCTCCAGCATGGCTGCCGACACAACAGACACACCGACATTAGCCACCTCGGGCCCCAGTCCACCTGCGTGGGGTCGTCCCATCCGGCCGTCAGCTGTTCTATCCTCTGTCGCTCCTGCTCCAGCATGGCTGCCGACACAACAGACACACCGACATTAGCCACCTCGGGGCCCAGTCCACCTGCGTGGGGTCGTCCCACCCGGCCGTCAGCTGTTCTATCCTCTGTCGCTCCTGCTCCAGCATGGCTGCCGACACAACAGACACACCGACATTAGCCACCTCGGGCCCCAGTCCACCTGCGTGGGGTCGTCCCACCCGGCCGTCAGCTGTTCTATCCTCTGTCGCTCCTGCTCCAGCATGGCTGCCGACACAACAGACACACCGACATTAGCCACCTCGGGGCCCAGTCCACCTGCGTGGGGTCGTCCCACCCGGCCGTCAGCTGTTCTATCCTCTGTCGCTCCTGCTCCAGCATGGCTGCCGACACAACAGACACACCGACATTAGCCACCTCGGGCCCCAGTCCACCTGCGTGGGGTCGTCCCACCCCGCCGTCAGCTGTTCTATCCTCTGTCGCTCCTGCTCCAGCATGGCTGCCGACACAACAGACACACCGACATTAGCCACCTCGGGCCCCAGTCCACCTGCGTGGGGTCGTCCCACCCGGCCGTCAGCTGTTCTATCCTCTGTCGCTCCTGCTCCAGCATGGCTGCCGACACAACAGACACACCGACATTAGCCACCTCGGGGCCCAGTCCACCTGCGTGGGGTCGTCCCACCCGGCCGTCAGCTGTTCTATCCTCTGTCGCTCCTGCTCCAGCATGGCTGCCGACACAACAGACACACCGACATTAGCCACCTCGGGGCCCAGTCCACCTGCGTGGGGTCGTCCCACCCGGCCGTCAGCTGTTCTATCCTCTGTCGCTCCTGCTCCAGCATGGCTGCCGACACAACAGACACACCGACATTAGCCACCTCGGGGCCCAGTCCACCTGCGTGGGGTCGTCCCACCCGGCCGTCAGCTGTTCTATCCTCTGTCGCTCCTGCTCCAGCATGGCTGACGCAACAGACAATACCGGTATTATACAGAGGCCACCATTATACAGTGCGATGCGGTGATCAGGTTAGGTTAGGTTATCATAAACATATTAATAGGACTTTCCTTGTTCCGTTACGAATCGAACGATGCCAGATGAGTCATACTTTCACCAGCCAAATCCCCTCCAAACAGGCCAAGGTCAGGTTGCTGACTGGATTGTGTGCATCTCATGGCTCATGATTTGTCTGGCGAAAGCTTGGTTCATCCGGTATTGTTTAATTCGTAACGAAACGAGGAAAGTTTTCTTAACATATTTAAGATAACCTAACCTAATATAGCCGCTGCAGCGCACTGTATAAGGGTGAGGATCGGGTGTGGCCGCAAGTGGAGGTGACACTTTCAACTCAATCATACCCAACACCACTGGCTTCTGGGAGGCAGAACACAAAGACCGCCCATCATGATTATGTCAAATTTGGACAATAAGTCAATTTAAGTGTGTTCTTTCCGATTATGAAGTTATTTTTGGTATCCAGTTTAAAAAAGCCCACCAAAAATAGTGGTCTGTATAACATCCATGAGCACAACAGCCGCCATGCTGATGACTGTCTTCCTAGTCACAGAACTGCCCTTTTTGAACAGAAGCCTTCTTATGCCGGTGTAAAACTCTACAATGCCCTCCTGGCTAACATGAAGAGAGGAAACAAGGATCATTCAAGGGAAGACTGCGAAACTGGCTACTGGAAAGATCTCTCTACAACCATAATGAGTTCTTCGCCTGCACTGAGAATCTCAACTTGTACCCTGCATAAAAACATTATTACCACTATTTTCAACCTCTAACATGCATATTTGAAAATTTTATGTAACTGATTTTTATTTCATCATTCACAATTTTTAATTCTGTTGCCACAGCTCTCTAGATAAAAAAATAAAAAATAAAAATTATGTATCTCCTTTCAAGATAGTTGTATCTTTAATTCTATAATCTTAACTTATATTTTAAGCTTGACAAAATTTATGTAACTTCATGTTATGAAAATAAAGAATGTTATTGATTGATTGATTGATTGACAATACTAGAGTACCAAATTTATTGCAAAAAAACCTCAAAAACCTTGAATTTGTCACTTAGGCCACTTCAGGTGCATTATTTGCGACAGTCAGCGCGGACTCACCCCACTCGCCGTCGACCTCGCTGGGCTCCGGCTGCTCGTCGCCATCCTCTGAGCGCTCCCGCTCCGCGCCGGCCGCCGCTGCCTCCGACGTTGCGTCGCCGTAGTCGCTGTCGTACATCGAGTCCGACCCCGGCGGCTCCTACATCCACATCAACAATACAGAAATATCAATAATTTAATGATACAAGGGGTCCCTCATTAAACGTTAATATCTAGTAAAAAGGTTCTATAGGACATGAGCTACACCGTGGTATATTTTGTTTTTAAGATATTTGAGTTAGCAGCCCTGATTTTGTCTGTCAAAGTTGGCGTGGTTCGCGGGACTGCACAGACTTTCTGGGGAATATCGTTATCTTCGCCGAAAGATAAACTCCCCGCGGGTCGTCGCGTTATCGCCCAGCGACCAAAATCACGAAAATAAAAATGAAACACGTGAAGAAAATATTGGAAAGTGGAAGGGTACTTCCAGAAAGGAATATAGAAATGTGGGATTACCCTATATTTGAAAAACTAAGAAGCCAAGGCCTGGAAAATAGCCCCCAAAATAAATGAGTAGAATAACGTTTTAAGCACCACATTTGGATAACTTTTAGCAAAATGACGTATCAAGTTATGTAACAACATTACATTTTTACACTTTAATATCAATAATATTGTTTTATATCCACTTTTATTTTTGTTTATGTTGGTATTCCTAAACTCCCTGATATTTTTCTTCAAACCAGAAGAGCAGTCCGTCAGAGAACGTTTCAAACGCCAGTTATTTAGAACGTTATACCCCCAAAAAAACACATAAAATGTTATAAAATGCTTAATGGCAAGTAAAAATTTAATATAAGGCTACATTATGACGTTATAAATAGGGTATTAAAAAATATACATGATTGTAGGTTCTAACCTTGAAGAAACTGTAGATTTTATTATTCAACTTTCAACGCTTCATTACTCGAAACTAGGTTTTTGACGCTTACAACGTTTAACAGGGGACCCCTTCAATTAAGTAAACAAAATCTTTGAATAGAAACTAGACTAACCCCGTGCAGCACAAAGCGCCACAAAAAACTTAAATTTATACTATTGTTTTCCACTATAATATTGACACTGGCATCATATAACATCTAAAAAAATAAACAAATCTTATGTTGTTTGAGCTGTAATTAGAAATACAATCCTACATTTTTAATCACCACTGAACTACTTAAATGAAATAAATTACAACATAAACTGAGGAATTTAGTAGGTGCGAACCCAGGGGGGACTCAAGCTTCTCCAAAACATGGAAAAATTGATGCTTGAAACACCTGCAGTGGATACAAGAAACTTTTGCAATGCTATCTAGGAAGCATGAGATGTACTAAGTCAAGTTTAAATGTTAGAGTCTACCACAGACATCTATTGGCGAATCCGTCAAAAGCTGCACAACTCCGGTTGCCGGCCCGATCGGCTCTACAGGTCGCTGTGCCCAAACTACTTATGCCAACCTGATCGGACCGGCATGGCAGTTAACGTTAACAACTAATTCCTCACACATTTTAAATACCCCCGTTGCAGCAGACCTGCATACTCAGCGAATTTCAAATGCAAAAGAACATATTTCAATTCAAGGTATTGAAATTTAATATGTTTTTGTAAGCTCCTTAAGAATAATATGGAGAATGGTATGCAGGTTTGCTGCAACAGGTCTGTTAAAACTGGGTGGTTTAAATTCAATATTTCGTAGATCTGAACTAGGAGAAACCATATACCAACTTTTATCAAGATAATATGTCAAAAAATAAGGAAGATATAGAATTATTTATTTCCCATAAGGATAATATGGGGAATGAGTATGCAGGTTTGCTGCCATAAAAATGGAAATTGCGGGGGTTTTAGACTAAAATGCATTAGATCTTATCTAGATGAAGCCACAAACCAAGTTTTATTAAGATATATTGAGAAATAAGCGAGGTATAGAATTTTACTTATTTCCCATAAGGTTAACATTGGGACAACGTACTGTGTTTACCACTTAGAATATCTCGGTAACCAATGGACATAGAGCAATGATTCAAAATACTAAATTTTTTGTTTTTATGAGCTGAATTCAATGGTGCTAACTAAAATTGGATTTTTTTTGCGTTTTTTTGGATTTTTTTGGGTTTTTTTTATATGTGAAAACCCCAAAAAACCCATTTTCAGGGGGGTTTATCCCCCTTTACCCTCCCTTCCAGTGGTCCGATCGGGCTGGTTTTCTAACTCATCTGAATAATTACTACTTTACACGCCTATGCCAAATTTCATTCCGATCAGACCATTTTTGCGAGCGCTATCGTGCTTACACACATATATATATATATATATATATATATAGATATATATATATATACAAATTTGAACGAATGGTGTTTTTGGTATCTGGGGGCACCAAAACGAAAAGTTATGATGGTCCCGCGCTTAGGTCTTACCATGAGACCTACGGTAATAGCTTCTTCCCTATAGGGGAAATTCGCTAAAATTGATATGAGTGCAACTTGATCTCCTAATGATCTAATGATCCAAAGATCTCCAAGATGGACTTTATAATATTTTTGAACTGCTTCAATGTAATTGGTATTGTATACTGTATTGGAGCATGCAAATAAATAAATAAATAAATAAACTTGAAACATGCCCAATACGTAAGACACTGACCCCAGTTCCGGAAGCATCGGTGTGGACAGACATGGAGCTGGCTGACCGGGGAAGGTCCTGCACACTCAGGTTGTCCACTTCTTGCATCCACTCGTCCACGTTCACTGTCAAACCACAAAACTGTCCATAAACACCATAGCATGATTTACAGGTGAACAAGAGGACTTATAAATTAACCCTTTGCGATCAGATTGGATATTTGCCGATATTACATAGCGATCATGTGGCCTGCTCTACTGGCCAACATGAAATCCAACGAACGCTCGGATATCCAGCAGGACTGGCCAATAAGTGCTGATAACATATGTTTTTTTATAATTTTGAAGGATGCCTATAGAATGCTGCAACCTAGTGAGGAGTTATTTAACTAAATGATCAACAGGTTTGCAACATTAAATCGTAAAAATCCCGTACAATAACATTGCAGGTTTTCAATGAAAAGAATTCCGAGCTGCGGGGCATGAAAACGATTCCGAGCTGACGGGAGTGAGCCGCCATGATGAATGCCGAGCTGAAGCGTAGTGGGGCCTGGCTAGTAGAGCTGGCCATCCGACCAACGGAACCAAGTTATAAGGAAATTAATTCTGACTGGCTGCAAATTGCTTTGTGGCCACTCCTGCTGGCCTTGCGATCGCAAAGCGTTAATCACTAGCATCATTAATAAGCTTTCAGACATAAAATGTTAAGATCGGGAAAAGAAAGCGGTTAAATAAAAATCTAAAAAATAGCTATCACTATTGATATATCAAATGGAATGTTTTTATTTGATTATTATTAATTTAACCACCATTACCTTTTGTTTTAACTTCTCCACCAAAAATGTATGATTCCATAAACCATATTTAAAGAATGGTCAAACGTTGTTGGTGGTAATCATGACTCACCTTGAGGTACATTTAATTTTTGCTGTAAATGTAAGTAGAGTACACAATTGATTCTCAGAGTATATAAACGCTTTAAAGTACAAATTTATGAGAAAGTGTCACGAGCTCCTAGTCATATAAAAAAGATTTATAACCTGAACAATTTGTTGTGTGAACTTACCCCCTCCTGCTCGTAAACACTCTATTCTCGCTTCTGCTTTTACTTTGGCAGTCTGTAAAACAGGACATATTGATATTCATAACGTTACTACTCTGTTCATTCATGGTCATTTCACCACCTGAGTTGATCTAACCAATTCAAACAATTTACTACTCAAACTTTAGGAGCAGATCAACAGAAGCCAAATATTTTGGTAATATTTTTACTCTAGAATCTCTTACCATAAGTTTTTAATACTTGGGGTATTGATTTATCATAAATATCTAAAACCAGAAAGTCTAAATAGTTGAGTATTGTACTGAATGTAGAATGAGCGAAAAGGATGTATAATAGGATGTACAGATTTGTAGCTGAAAAAAACATAATTTGGATGAAGTTGTTAAATACAGGCCATTGAGTCCAGAACACCTTCCTAACAATTACTTGGGTTCTGCAATACACAAATCAACTTGAAAATTAATTAAATTACAGAGAGGGCACAATAAAGGAAAGGTAAGGGAATTCCTAGGCAAAAGGTCTCGGTTGCTATTATTCAATTCAATTTATTCAAATCAAAGTTCTTATATGGGAGATTTTCCTGTTTTCTGGATAGAGTATAAAAAACATAAGTATTCTCAATAGATCAGTGAGAAATTCTTCCTTTACATCCTAAAGAAAGTATTTAGAACTGATTCCAGTCAAATATTAATGATAGGCTAAAACATGTTTTTGTTTTCTGTAATATTTTTATCAAGCTATCAAGCAAGAAACTTGTGTTTCTTAAATAAACTTAAAATGATTCACAAATGTGTTTTCAAGAACTAAACAATTTGTTGCACTATTCCATACCTCAGCTCTTCTTATTGATTGTCTAAGCTCGTCTATTTTTGTTTCTAGGTCTGGTCCGTTTGGATCATTTGGATCATTCTGAAATAAATCAAGATGGTTATAATTTTTTTGAACTCACATTACAGATAATATATTAAAATTGAATTTATATTCCTCAGTTGTTCTGGATGTCAAAAGACACTGCCTGATATTTACTAAAAACACAATTCTAGAACAAAGCTACTGGTATAAGAATGCAGTAGAGCGCCGATTATCTGAACTAATTGGGGACAAGGGGTGTTCGGATAACTGAATATTTGGATAATCGAACATGAAAAGACAACATTTTAAAATTATATATGTAACGTAATTCTTAGCAGTAAAAAGGCTAAAAAATGATCAAACAAAAGTTATTCACGTAATTTTATTATGAAATCTATCAGAATACATTGATATCCCGGCGCAACGGGAGTTTCGGTTGGCGCGCGAATTTGAATTGCTTGAGAAACATGTTCAAAATATTGATTATTACGGTGTTCGGTTAACCGACGGTTCGGATGACCGACGTTCGGATAATCGGCGCTCTACTGTACTATTATAATGGGAAAATAAAGTGTGTGTTAGCATGAAAGCAATTGGTAAGCTTAAAATAAAAGTATTTTTCAAGTAATAAGTTAGATTTTTTCAAGCAATTTGTTGGCAAAAATGAAAATGTTATATTTGGAAAACAAATATATAATATTATAGTAGATTAAACATATATCAAAGCAAAACTATACGGAACAATATTTTTCACAAACCTTTTGCCCAGAATCTCTCAGAGCCTGGAAGACTTGTAGTTTGCGGGTGTACTCTCTAATGTTATTGTTTTCCCTCGCTATCCTCGTAGCCCATCTCTTCGCTTCCCTCCTCAACGTCTCCACTGCGGATTGATGTTCCGCTGTTATTTTTTCTATTGTATCGTTGTCACAAGGTTCAAAATCATAGGTTATATGTTGCTTTAATACTGGGTAGTACAGGTACACACACTGAAGATTGTATTCTCGGCTTAGCTAAAAAAAGAAACATTAAAAGTTAGGACGGTTCTCAGGTTTATAATTCATAAGCAATAATAAAATAAATCTAATATTCAGGGTGCGGCAAAAGTCAGCGTACTGAAAATGCAGTTAAACTATAGCTATTATTAACAGTATTATTTTGAAGTATCTGTTAGAGAAGCTGCTCAAAGTGACCACCAACATTGTCTTAACACTTGAAGCACCTTTTCGACACTGATTTACAGATTTTTTTGCATAGTTGTGGTATGAATAAAATATCAAAATGTTTCGTTATTAATTCGTTTAAATGTTTTAAACTTTCAGGTTTCTCCGAAAAATCGTGTTCTTTTAACAAACCCCACATACTAAAATCGCACGGAGTTAGGACTGGGGACCTAGCAGGCCAATCAATAGATCCTCTTCTTCCTATCCACTCATCGAAGTTATCATTTAAAAAGGCTCGAACATTAAGGCCGAAGTGTGAACATTAAAACCACTAACATAAATAGAAGTTAATAACACAAGCACTACACTCACCAACTTAAATTCACTGTCACAAGCGGTATACTAACAAAACAAACATTCATCGATAAAGAATAAACGAAGACAAAATAAACCATAACTAGATGATAAAGATAAGATAAGGAGTGACACTATATTAGCGCGAGAGATAAACAATGACGCTCGCCGGCCAGCAGCGGTACGCTGACTTTTGCCGCACCCAATATTTCTAATTTAAATTTTTTTTTATGAATTCTTGAATACAACCAATGTAAATTGGTTTTCAATTTGTCCGTGTAAACAACACAGTCCACTACTGAATGCTGCTGGCAAACTCAGCAGTTTGTTAAAATATACTGATTACAGCTTCACATCTTAGCATTGTGCTACACGCAAATAATTGCTATAGTTCATAAGATTCTAACTTTTACTCAGTCATTGTAACCAGCTAACAAAAGTGTTTAGCTTGTGTTTTTATAAGAAAACAAAGTTAATCTGAGCTATTTTTGGTCACGCTCACGAACAATGCCTCAAATGGAGTGCATGATTTAGTAAAAAAATGGACACGCATTTGATCTACAATCCGCACGGATGAAGAATTCCCAACTACAGCTTGACATCATCCATGGTCTGTGACAATTTTTTTATTTTTAACTTATATCGAGAAAGTGATTCGATTAATTGTATTTTAGTAGCCTAATGACTGATCAATATCCAGCAGCAATTTTTAAATGTCAAAATTTTAATTAGTGGTTAGAATTCGGATCATTAAACAAATTGACTGATGACATGCTCATTTAAAATGCCCTGTCCAACAGCCACATCCTAGGACAGGGCTGCCTAGAACTATCAACTAACTAATAACTTCTAGACTTACCTAGAATAGTAATAATAGTTTATTGCTATTGCTATGTTGCTATGTAATAATAATACATATATTTAAATTAACCCATTGACTCCCAAGTTTTTTTTATTTCTCAAGTTTTAATTTTTAATATTTTTATTTTGTCTGTATTTGCTCTAATATTTTGATTATGACCTTTCTGATTGACCATATGTATTGACCATAAGCTGAATTAAATAATAAAAAATAAAAAAACGTGTCCTCCTCCTCTATACAAGGGTAAAAAGAAGCAAAACTGGTGTTCACTGCAATCCCTATTAAACGTACAAATGCCGTCAACTTCCACCCAAGCCGGTCACCGTTAATTTTAGTTGGGCCCTCCAACCAACTACACCACACATTTGCAAGCCTAATAGGGATTGCGCATGAGCGGGATTCGAACCCGCGACGCTCCGAAGGTCTGGGACTTTAACTCGTCAGTCAACGCCTCAGGCCCCTCGGCCACGTACACACAGTCGGACGGACGCTCGTTTGACTCATAAAGCCTACGGCTCTAGCGCAGCCTGGTGGCAAATCATTGAACTAGGTGAGTATAACTCCCTTAAGCACCACCAGAGGCTGCAGACGCATCGGCGCGCCCTTGGGATCTGACAGGTTAAATAAGAATAATAAACATAAAATCATATATCTAAAAATAAGTTACCCTAAGAGTTCTTAATTTGTGCAAAATAACATAACCGGCAAGTGAGGGAACATATGAGTGTGACTCGTGACTACAAATTCAAAACAAAAATAGATGGTAAAAGCTAATTTTTATGGCAGTTTTTTTTTAAGAGGGTGGCGGCCTCTTTTTACCTTGCATTTGCCCCCCCACATGGACCTCAGGCCTGTGCGTGGAAGTTATCAAGCAAACCCCGGGAGTGAGTTTCAGTACAAGGATGAACAGTACAGCTAAAAATATGCGGCATCATCGGGACTCGATCCTGCGACACTGCCGCCACAGAAACGGGGCCGAGTGCACTATCAACTGCGCCACCGACTCAGTAAAGCTCACATAAGCTCCAATGCTCCTCATGAAATTGCTTTGTCATCAGGTAGAAAGTTGTGTTGTCACATACCAAAAAGGCCTTACCATTACCATTGGAGTGACAATCCAATATGGCTGACAACTAGTATCACCTGCTAAGTGCTCCCATATTTAAAGTGTAGTTTAAGTGGTAAAAAACAACAAAATTGCCAATTAAGCAGCATACACCTAAACAACAACTTTATTAAGTGACTTCAAGAAAAAATCATTTACAAGAAGTGACACTTGAAGACATCAACCAACCAAAACCAACAAGTGGGTCTGACACATCAGCACCTTCACATGAAATGTACTATGATCAAGACTAACTCTCAAGAAAAATCTCAAGAAAACCCAGTATTGTGACAAACTGAACATGACTGTAAGTTATTGATGCAAATTTAATACCAATAATAATTTTTACCTCAAGAGCTCGTTGAACAGATGGATAACTTGTAAACAAAGCAAATAATTTAAAAGCTTAATTCTCATCTACACACTCAGTGTCAAAATTCAGTAAATTAAACTCTATTAATTAAACAAACCACTAAAGCACAATATAAAATAATAAAAAAATGTACAAACAAAGTAATGAACAACTATTAGAATAGTTTCACTAACATATGTGACCTACTTTCCACAACTCGACACCCCGGCCAGCAGTCAGCAATAACTGACCTGGCTCAACTGCTTGCACCATCAATCTTCAATAGCTTCAATAGAACCTATCACTATACCTCTCACTCAGTACTGGACACCTTATATACTGCACTGTATATAACCCAGATTTGACACTCAAAATCTAATAACACAGAGGAGCCTGACAAACCTCGATATAAAAACAGTTCACAAAATCCAATAACCCAGAGGAGCCTGGGTTATTCCAAACCTCGTAAAAAAAAAAAAAAACAGTACAAAAACTACATTAACAGAGAGGAGTCTGACAAACCTCGTCAAAAAAAACAGTACACAAAATTCCAATCACAAGAGGAGTCTGACAAACCTCATTATAAAAAACAGTGAAAGTCTTGACACTCAAAATTTCAATAGCACATAAAGTTCAAATTTACTCAATTTTTAGAACTCCGGACTGAAGCAATCAGCCAAAGCTCTAGTAAAAAACTGTACTGTAATTGACACCTGCCGAAGCTTCACTAAAAAAACTGAATTAATTTTTCTTCCTCTATCAGATATCAAAAAAATGACCTGCCCCAAACCCAACACTTTCAGCGAAGGGGACATTGTCTTTGTAAAACTGAGAGGCTATCGACATTGGCCAGCAAAAATTACGGAAATTTCAAAAAGTAATAAAGGTGTAAAGAAATACACCACTAAATTCTTCGGGGATGACACTTATGCAACAGTTAACAATTCTGATATTTTCCCCTATGCCGAAAATGTTAATACGTTTGGAACATACCTTGTAGACAATTTCAAAAACAAGTCTTTCAACAGGGCGTTGAGGGAAGCTGAGGGTGAACTTAAGACTGCAACAACAGCTGAACTTAATCCAACACAGACAGGGCCAGTTTTTCTCCCTGACATTACAGAAGGTGACGAATCTAATCTCACCATCAAAACCAGATATAAACAATCAAAAAACAACCTAGAATCTGAACTAAATAGCTCAATCAAGGAGCTGGAACTGAGCCTTATTGAAAATAACCTCCTTGATGACTCAGCTGAGGAAACCACTACACTAGAAATGGCCGGAAAGTTTGGTTCAGCTCTGCTTTCAGAAAACAATATTTTAAAAGAAAAAAATCTGAGGCTTCAAGCAGACCTTCTGCTCTTAGAAGAAAATATTGAAACAATGAGGGAAAGTGAACTCAAATATATTGAAAGAGTTGAAAGATTACAGGACCAATTATTAACTACTGAAAACCAACTGAAAAAGGAAATACAACTTCGTAAAGAAGCTCAAAACATCTTCGAGGCACATGATGACAAACTCCAACTACAATTAAATGAGTATTTAAAAAAAATTAGAGACCAAGAAAAGCTCATCACAACATTGAAAGCTGAAATTAGGAGCCATGATGTAGCAGCTGAAAATAATGACAAAATGGAACAAACATCTCCTAATGAGCCCAAAAACATACAACATAAAGAAATAATAAATGATGACACAACTTCACAGAAAAACTCTTTCCTCTTAAATGAGTTGATTCAGTTAAGGATGAGGCAAGAAAAGATTGAAAGCACAGTAAACTTACTAGAAGAGCAGCTCCACCATACATCAAATAACAAGGCCCATGTTACACCTTTCACAAACAGATCTGACTCCCCTACACCTCACTCTACAAAAACGCCACAAACCTTCAGGCAGGATAAACAGAACAGAATCTCCAGTAAGAACAGAACTAATGTTTTTAGCGTCTCCCTTCAAGTAAATAAATTTAAAGACAGCCCTAAATATCAAAACCAACAAAAAAATAAACAAGCTTGTGGAAATAATAAACCTGTGGAGGCAAAAATAGTATCAAGCCCAAAGAAAAGTGCAAGCTGCATTGATTCCCAACAAAATGGCCGATTAACACCTGACATGCTAAACATCCACTCTACAAAAAAACCACCAATTACGGCAAAATTACTGATGGAGGGAGAAAGCTGGGAAGACTTTTTTGAAACCAACTTAGAGCACTACAAAATTATTGATGCAAACTATTTTAATACTAGCTCTCCCAAGACTAGCAACAAGGTCCAAACACCTTTTTTAGGATCCCCTATCAATCCACCAACAACAACTTAACCAAACATAAGAAAAAACCCCTACCACTATCAGAGAAGTTTACAATTTTTCATCAAAACATAGATGGCCTTACGAGCAAAGTTAACAGACTCAACCACCAACTAAATCACACTAATCCCAGCATAGTTGTACTCACAGAGCATGGCCTAACTAGTGACAAACTGATAAATACTCAACTTGATAATTTTGTATATATCGGGGGATTTGCAAGAACCGAACATAGAAAAGGCGGTGTTGCAATATATGCAAACAAAAATCTAGGCAATGAAATTTCTTGTATTGACATAGAAAGAAAGCAAGTAGAGCTTGTGTGTGAAACACAGCTTATAAAAATTAAAATCCAAACTACAGAACTATATATCCTAGGGATATATAGGCCTCCAGTACGCAGCAATCTCGAAATGGCCCTTGATAATCTATCTAACATCCTTGATGAAATTCCTACCTGGAAAAACCCAGTTATCATAACCGGAGACATTAATGTGGACAGCCTGTCTGATGGGGATGACAATAAGCTCCTGAAAGAAGTTCTCTTGAGCCATGACATCAACAGAATGCCCTTACCACCGACAAGGATCACCGCTCATTCTGAAACATCAATTGACATAATTGCAACAAACCTGATGCAAACAGAGGTCGACACTGCTGTGTTTCCAACAGGTTTATCAGACCACACAGGTCAGACATGCACAGTAAACCTGAAACTTGACACAGCTGTGACACCAAGTACATCTCGAAGGTACTTCAGTGCTCAAAACCTAGGAAGACTCAAAAATATTCTAGCGCAAGAAACTTGGACAACTGTCACAAACACACAGAATGCAGATCAGGCTTACACAGAATTTAACAAAGTATTACAAGAAGCACTCGATGCAGCCTGCCCTATAGTACAATCTAGACCAAAGAAAAGAAAAGTCCATATGAACCAAGATCAAGAGCGTGAACTCATGGGGCTCAAAGGAGCTTACATAACGGCACTCAATAAATCAATCCTTACAGGCAATGAAGAAAACAAAAAACAAGCCAATGACAGAAAAAAAGATTATGATCTTCATATAAAACACCTAAGAAAGGAAGCTTCCATAACCTATATTGCAAATGCAGAAAATAAGACCCGAGCAGTCTGGCAAATAATAAATAATAACCGCTTCAACAACAAGACCCAAAAAAACTACATTAAAACTCTCAATGTAGAAGACACAACCCTAACAGACCCCCAAGAAATATCCGAACACTTGAACCACTTCTTTGCTAATGCTGCTGGAGAAGTTCTATTAAACTCAAATCGAGAAGCCTTAAAACTACGTTCAACCTACCCCGAAAGTGAGTTTAGGTCGTTTGAAGAGAACTTTAAACTAACAAATAAAACAGAGGTAGACAAAATAATATCATCCCTAAAATCAAAACCGTCTTCTGGAATGGATGAAATATCATCGGTGGTTCTGAAACACTGCCAAAATGAAGTATTAGTCCCAATAGTTGATGTAATAAACAAGTCTTTTCAGCAGGGTATTTTTCCCTCCTCACTTAAACACTCCATAATCTATCCAAAACACAAGAAAGGACCTACCTTCCTGACCAGCAACTACAGACCTATTTCACTCATCTCCACACTTTCAAAGGTTTTTGAAAAAGTAGTACTGTCAAGGCTGCTTACACACCTTGAAAACAATAGCCTTCTAACGAGCCGTCAGCATGGTTTCAGAAAAGGCAAGTCAACCATCACTGCTGTAATAGACCTTGTGGAAACTATAATTGATGCAACTGAAGAAGGAGCCACAACAACCGGCATCCTCTTAGACTTTAGTAAAGCTTTTGACAGCCTGAGTCACACACATCTTCTGGACAAACTACAAGCTCTGGGAATAAGAGGAACAGCGCATCAGTGGTTTCGGAGTTACCTCAGCGGAAGGACACAGATTACCGAGATAACTCAGGTCGTAAACAATACATCTAAAAAAATCAGATCTTCACAAGCACAGACAGCAAGAGGAGTTCCACAGGGATCTGTCCTGGGTCCTGTTCTATTCATCTTGTACACTAATGACATTATCTCTGTATTACAGGACAACTGTGAGGCATTCCTATACGCTGATGACACAGCCCTTGTTGTATCCCACAAGAATGTTGAGGAGTTAGAAGTCAATACCTATATTGCAGCCAGCATGGCCAAACAATATAGCCAAGAAAATGACCTGGTACTGAATGAAGAGAAGACGCAGCAGCTCTTTTTTGGCCCACAGAGAAAAAATGCTCTCACATTACCCGACATCTCAGCATCTAACGAGGCTAAATACCTAGGAATCACAATTGACTGTAACCTTAATTGGAAACCCCATGTAGACCAGCTGTGCAATAAACTTAGCACTGCCCTGTATGTTATCAGACGACTCAGACACATTAGCAACACAGAAACTTCAAGAACAGCTTATTTTGCACTATTTGAGTCGCAAATGCGCTATGGGCTGATTGTTTGGGGGTTCTCATCTCAGGGAAACCTATATAGGGTACTTCTTCTTCAAAAAAAAGCAATCAGAATGATGGCCGACCTGGGTTTTCGTGACTCTTGCCGGGGAGTATTCAAAAGGCTTAAATTGCAAACAGTAGCTAACCTATACATTGCCGAGGTAATAATGCATGTAGTAAATAAGGGACTCACCAACTTTACAGACGCTCATTCATACAACACTAGGAACAAAATTAACTACAGACTTCCTACACATCACCTAACTGCCTACGAAAAAAAACCTACCTACATTGGAGCTAAACTTTTCAACACCCTTCCACCTGAACTGAAGCAACAGATAGACAACAGGACCTTCAAAAAATCTCTACTTGACTGGCTGCTGCAGAGGGAGTTCTACTCTATTGAAGAATACCTGGAGCAAAGAAGTCAACCTCACTAATGAAACTCAAATGACGCCATTACTGTACTCTATGTATATGTAAATAAAGAGAATTTTGTCTTGTCTTTGTCTTGTCTTGTCTACTGTAGCTATTCCTTGATAAAGGCTACTCAAAATCTTGTCAAAGGGTATTGATACTTGTTCTGGGAGGTTAACTATCCAAACAATATTTTCTCAAGAAATAGGCCTACTTACTTGATGAGCTTGTTCTTTGATTCTGCCAAAAGAGGTTTGTGTGGCTGTACATGTGAGCAATTCAGTTCTTGCTATAAGCATCAAGTAATCTTGAACCCTTTCATAAACATTTGCTTCCATTATCTGTAACATAAGAAACAACGTAAGATACCTATGTACAACATATGACAACATATCTTGAACAACATATCATCTTATATTTCAATATAAGTTGTGAAATTATTTCTGAAGTTGCAAATTAAGAGAAATCTTAGGCTACTTTAGATTTGCCTGAGAGAATTCACAAAACAAAAACTGACTTTAAACTTGAACAAGGACTTAGAGACCCTTCAAGAAAAATATTTTTATGGCAAAAGAAGACCATCAGAGCAATAGCCAAACTACCCCCTCGGGCTCATTGTCAGGATTTTTTCAAACAACTCAACATCTTGACCGTTCCGCGTATTTTTATTTTTGAATGTTTGATGTACGTAAAAAAAGAAAACAAACTTCCGGAAGAAAAATCTCATTGTTACAACACCAGATTTAAAGTAAATTTTTCAGAATTTCATAAACGTTCAAGTTTTGAAAGAAAACCGGAATATATTGGCAATAAGCTTTACCAAGCTCTGCCAAGTGACCTGAAAAACATTCATAAAACTTCGCTCTTTAAAAGTAAAGTTAAAAAATTTCTTATTCAGAATAGTTTTTATGACATAAACAGCTTCCTGGAGTATGGTAAAGAAAGACCCTCTGGATGTTAATTTCAAGTCGTCCCCTCCCACACCCAACCTAACCTAGGCCAAGTTGTCCTGACCACGTTAGGCAACTAGAAATTACAAGTTCCACGCCGCTCAACGGTCTACGGAACGCCAAGGGATGTAAGATGTAAGACCCAAACAGACAGTGATCAGTTAGTTTGCCTTTTTCTAAAAATTATCACTACTTGATAAAAAATTGGCCACATTATGCGACTGAAACCCATATCCAGCCCATTAACATTTTCATGTGCCATCAAATTGCAAAAAAGTGCTCCAACAGTTATTTCAGGGTTTCACTGAGGCTCAGTTAAGAAAAGCAATTGAAGTTGCCTACAGATTGAAAAACATACGAGAAAATGAAAGTTAAACATATTAGAATCACTTCGATTGGATGAAATAACATATCGGTATTACTCGTAAACAAATCAATTGTTATATACCAAGGAGGAACGATCAGAGGGTTTCCTTTCCTTCTGAGAAAACTATCTTGAAAAACAAAAAAAAAACAATAAGGGGTAAATAATAGAAAACGTTCACTATAACAACTATACCGAAACCCCCGCTCTTACAGACCTCAGGAAAATTTCACTTGCTGATATTGGCAACAGTGCTGAAGCGCTGGTACCTCCCAGTCCCTTCCTCCCTCCCCTTCCCCTTGATCTTTGCACAGTTTTTTTCCAGTTTGGGTGGTCCTTCCGTACTCGACTTCCCGATTTTTAATTACGTTCCTGTCTCAGAGACCGCGGGTTTCGGTTCCTGCTAGTCTGTTGTCCATTATTTCTTATGCGGTAGTCTCACAGACCGAGGGTTTCGGTTACTGACTATTTATTTGCAGTCCATTATTTTATATGGGAGTCTCACAGACCAAGAGTTTCGCTTAACGTTTCACAGTGGGGGTTTCAGTATAGGTGTTAAGAAGACTTATTTAAGCAATAAGATAAAAAATTTCATTTTGATTTTGTGGGAGGGTGGCCAACAAACCTGAATGGCGTTCTGCAGGTCCACAGCGAAGTATCGCACTGAATGAGCGTTGGCCGCCGCCAAGCTCAGCAAGTAGTCGTTGCGGGCTCCTGAAGACTTCTCTTCCAGCTGATCTCTTTTAGATGTTACCTAAAAAAAATAACTTTTTAATGCATTAAAATGATTAAGCATCAAAAAGACACTTGCTCCTGGAGTTGAAAAATGTTTTTTATCATGCTGCGGAAATAAGCTTTTAGTCCTTTTTTTGAAATTTATTGTTGGTGATGGTGATTTTATATTTTGATTAGGATTTTTGCAGACATTTGCCATCACTGATTAGTAAAAAACAATCGGTTATGGCAAATGTCCGCAAAAATCCTAATAAAAAAAATAAGCTTTTAGTTTTTGAATTCTTATCATAAGTTGGTTTATTTAAGGTCAACTAGTAAAACATAAATTACAATGTGTAAAATTCGATTGTTAACGAACAACACTTTTTCACCTTGCAAAGAGCAATGAAAAAGTTTTACCACAAACAAAAGTTTTTTCACAAAAAAAGTTTTACTGAATGATACAAGCTTCCTAAGTGAAGCAACTTGAATTCAAAGGGTCTAGTGTGTGGACTTAAGCTCAATATCACTGAGGTTAAACCAACTTTTGAAAGCAATGATGTTCAAATTTTTAAAGATGAATGTCTCCCAAAAAAGATTAACAGATGATAGAACAACATTTGTAATTCTGTATTATTAAAATTTCCTTAAAAAATGTAAGCTAGATAAGGTTTATTTAAAGCTGCCATCATTTGGTTTTGGTGGCTTACCTTTGCGCTGTTCTTCTGAAGGGATGTTATTGACTGAAAAAATGAACCCTTCTTTTTCTTCAACCTGAAAACATGAAAAATCTAGTAACCATAGTAGGCAGATTGCTGTGAAAACCAGTTATTGGTTGCTTGGCTGTGATGATTTACGAGGACCAGGATGAAGTCTGCCCACACGTAGCTTGGGAATTAGCTACAGTAGCACTATAATGTGCATATCTGTGATTGAGCATTGACGTTTCTATGATGATTTTTTTCATCCACTTCGTTCACAAGGCCATTGACAATGGAGAGCCTACAGTATCGCTCCTGTAAATATTATCAATGTTTGTCCTTCCACTTAAAAAAAATCTTACCCATTGATAGACATTGCTAAAACCATATACTGAACAAAATTCAGGATTAATTTTGCTGGTTGGGTGTTTCTTAAAAAGAAAATTCTTTCTAAAAATCTTTCATTTAAAAAAAAAAAAACTTATCTTTCACTTACATTCTCCTTATAAACTCCAATGGTTGGTAGTTGGTATCTTAACTACAGACTACTAAAGTAATTAAAAAGGATGGAGAGTTGGAATTTTACTTAATTCATAGTTACTTCTTCATGGAATATTACAAATTACACTGAATGATAAAGGATTACAAATAAAGTAAGATGGCAATACTTACTTTTCTTCAATATCTTTAGCTTTATCCCTAACATCGTGAGCACTGTGCTCCTCATCAAAGTAAAGTTTTTTCGTTTTGTCAATGTCTTGAACACAAGTTTGCAGTTCTTTCTGCACAGTTGCCAACTGATCTATTGTCTAGAACAAACAAATATACTAATATGTTTTCAAAAATGTCTTTTGTACACTGCACAATTTTTCAATTTTTATCATTAGCTAATCATCACTAGCAAATGCTAGTTCTCTAGGATTACAGTTGTAAGTTACCGAATAATGCTAAATAATATATTGATTTTAAAAATCAGAATATCCCTGCTTAAGAAGTGGAAGAATTCAGATCCAAAATTGTATGGGACTGCTTGAAGACCGTGTTGTGCATGGCAGAAGAAACTGTGTTGGCCTTTTCTTTATTTGTTCTTGATTGGCATACACTTATGTCAGAATGAATTATTATTGTGAGCACCAAATACGGTGGTGGTTGAGTGAGTGCGATGCTGGTAAAATTATTGTTTTGTCTGGGTAGTTAATCAACTCTACGTTAAATTAAAACACAAATTTACAAATAAAAAGCCCTTAAGAACACCGAGTTTTGACAGTTCAACGAAAACATTCAATTTAGTAATTTCAGCTGAGTTTTAGTAGACCATTTTATGAGTTTACAGTTTTTGCCGCCTGCCTTACTTAGTGCTTCCAATTATTGCTCTCAAAACATCTCATCCTAGTATAAGTTTAAGTGGCTAAAATTGTAAGATTTTGGTGGGACATTTCTTCAAGCAAGCATATATATCAAATGTATACTTTTAAAAGAAGTAATCTCTAAATGAAATGGAAAAAAGTGTATTAAATCATCTACTAATCATATTGCAGTTTAGATTTATGATAGCTAAAGGAGACACGATGCCAATCTCATCAATAACTGTGATAAGTCTGAATTAATTGTCTAACATACATTTCTAGGCCATTGCTGTGTATATATAGTTTTAGGTACAATGATGTTTTTCACGTTTTGTTTATTTTGTTATTTCAATGTTATTTAGTTCATAAGACGAAGCCTAATAAACAATTGTTATTTATTGGCCAATAAAGATCTTGAATATTGAATCTTGAATCAAGGGCGGCAGAATCCCCAGCAAAGGGCCTGACCTCATAGGAGCCCTGTGCACAGACGTGAGGTTTATTTGAAGAGGCGTAGATCATCTAAGGTTTGATGAGTGGCCTTGCTGTGGTAAAAGCTGGAAAGGTGGTATGTATTTGACACCATTCTGTGCATATTTTAATTTGCCTTTACGAATAAAGATATTTTGATTGATTGATTGATTGATTGATTGATTGAAGGCAACACTCTCGGAACCATGACGAGGCGCAGGCATCTTCATGAAGAGGAGGTCTTTGACGGCCGTGGCGGTTCAACAGGAACTCAAGCTTTAGTGGCTGCTGCTTGCAGACAAACCGGAGATAACTAATAATGGTGTAAATACCTTGTACTGTCAAAGTGATCCTTTGTAGTCTTATAGGCTACTGCAGTTTCGACCTCATTGAGATCTTCTTCAGGCAATAATGGACATCAAATTCATTCCAGTGGAAGTCGTTAGGATTGATAAAAAACCATCATTCCACATATACACGAAACACGAACAGACAGTCTAGGACAGTTGAGTCTAGACTAGCCCTCCGTGCGTGTCGCGTGTTTCCCGGTACCGGTATTTAATAAAAAGTCGATGTTTGTTTGTTATGTGCGTCTGTCCGTTCGTGTTTCGTGTGTATGTGGAATGATGGTTTTTTATCAATCCAGACGACTTCCACTGGAATGAATTTGATGTCCATTATTGCCTGAAGAAGATCTCAATGAGGTCGAAAATGCAGTATCCTATAAGACTACAAAGGATCACTATGACAGTCCAAGGTATATACACCATTATTAGTTACTATTCAGTGATTCGGAGGCTAACAACATGAAACCGGAGATTTCTATATACTGTCAGGTACCTGGTCCACCCATTCAGTTAAATAACTGAAAAATGATTACATGAACATTTAATGTGATTATACAATTGAAAAAACATACCTTTTTAGCATTTATTATTTTGTGGTTCCTAAGTATTTTTGCATCGTCCGCCACGTGTTGAGAGAACACCTCGACCGCCGCGAGCCGAGCCCTGGCGAGCTTTTCGTTTTCTTCGAGCACAGTTCGCCAAACGTTCCACATGTTGCTGGAATCACATTAAATAAGTTTTTTGCATTATACAGGATGTTTTTTTAACACGACCCAAAACTTTATTTTACCAATTTATGAGTAGGTTACGTACCTTCTGTCAACAATCCTAAATAATCATAAATTGATTACTCCAGTTTCAAGACTCCAGGTCTCACTGTCAAATCTTCCAAGTTGTCAAGAGTTACATTAAAACACATATTTTACATCACAATTCATAAGAAAACGAAAAGAGCATTTAAATCAATTAATCGCGTTTTGACCCTCCAAGACAACTCACCCTCTATCTTGATCCTCTCCCGGGCAACGGCTGCCACTCGGGAGCCTTTTGTGTTGAGTAGAGCACTACATGGGTTCGCCCTCAAAATCAGCAAAACTTAGGGGTTATTTATTAATCAGGTAAGGGTTCTTTGACCCCCCTCCCCTCCCAGATGGATGAGCCAGGATGATCCTTTGCTCATTTGTACCTGACTGAGGACTCGAGGGAACCAGGAATCAAGTTGCCAGAGAGACAAGGAGGATCATAGGTGAATAGGAATCAGGTGATTCTGGATACTTGTATAATCCAGCAAAAACATTTAGCTGATTACTATACAAATTATCATTTCTGTACTAGTATAAACGGGTCAGAAAATCGTCTACGGCCAGTTGTGGTTTAAATTTTTTTTCTTTTTTCAATTGTCATGAACCCATAGTTTTTTGTAATATTCTTATGAACCTTTGGGTAATATTTATATAGATAACCAACTTCACTCATAGTTAGGAAAGTTTATGTATATGATTTATCTTTGTGTTTATTTTTAATGCAACGCATATAAGAAAACAGCTAGCCTAAATTAATTAATGGCTAGACTCTTAAATTATCATGTTTTTCCATGTTCAGAGTTTGGGGCTCAAATTAGACTTGATGATCATCATGTATATGTCAACTGTGTTTTTTATATTAAGTTTTCACGTCTAATTACGTAGCTGAGAGCTACAATGAATTGAGGCAGCATTTGCTAATAAAATAGGCTACTCACCATTTCTCCTCTGAGCCCTCTGTCTTGATATCAGGAATGTTGGGGATTTTCTTATTTAAGAAAGCCGATGAAATCTTTAGGAGTGCCTGAAATTACAAAATGACACATTTGTAGCAAACATTTAAACAGCAAATCTATATAAATAAACCTTTTATTTTCATGGTTATCGATGTATTAAAAAGAAATATAATTATGAGAAAGATTTCATGCAAACAAATTGCGCTTACCTCTGAGTACGATTTTTCAATGGCTGAACGCTTTATTATAAAATTCCTGAAACAATATCAAAAGTTTGGTTTATAGTTCACTTTAACTATTGTTTTTTAACTGTTTTATATTGGTGGAAAAATTTGCTAACGATGTAAATTGATATTCATCCATAATACTTCAAATTATGAAGATGGAAAACATTTTTGTTGGGACTAATGACTAAATGCATTATTGAAAACTTAAATAAATTTTGGCCACCATGTTTTATTCCAGGCTAACTGCAGTGGTTTTGTGAGTGCACTAGTTTTTAAATCATGAACTCAAATTTAAGAGGAACATAATTTGTGAAAGCCAAAAACTGTGGATGAAGCTTCCATTGAAAAGCATTAATTAATATTGGAGGAAAACAGGAATGTTGGTCATGTGGTTTCCATTATTTAACAAAGTGACAAACTTCCAGCGGTAACCAAACATTTAACTTAATCACTGAGCTTTATTCCTTTTCCCATTAATTCATCATTTGAACACCCAGACATTGAATTCAGTATCTGAATTTGTTGTAATATTCCCCTATTTTATTTTTCTTAATTTTCCCTACATTCAAATGAAATACATATAGGTCTTAATTTCGAGTTCATTTTACCTCTAAATTTAATTATTGTTCCAAGTATCACGAAATAGGGATTTTCAAAATAGCTTAAACAGCTGATTCCCAATCTAATTAATGTTGGCAATCAGCTGTTTCAGTAATTTTAAACATCACAATTTCGTGCCATCAAGTATAGTGAGGTTATGAGAAATACACATAATTAAATCTAAAACGTTTACAGTTTTATAATTATATAAAAAAACTGATTTTACAGTGTAAGTACAAAAATATTTTAGGTACCTACACAAAAGTCATCGGCCTAATTAGTACAAGAATCTAGAAACTTTTATTAAAAAACTCTACATTTTTACATACCTAATATCTTCCAGAAGTTCACATTCATTTTGGTTTTTTAGTTGAAGTTTAGCAAGCTGCTCTGTATGCAGATTTTTCAGGAACTTTGCGTAGTTACCCTGAAAAATGATGGTTTGAGTTGATTTAAGATAAAACACATTAATGATCTGGATTTTATGACCTTTAGTATAAAATTTTGTCTTTCGATCATGGCTGGCTTATGTGTTGTACTTTTTTTTAACTAACTTGTATAAAGCCTAGAAATAATTTTCATGCGCCAGCAGTAGGCTATACTTTTGCTATGGGGCTTTACAGAAAACATTTTAGCAAGTATTTTAACAAGTGACAGCACAAGTGAGATGGCTCTAAGTTTAGATATGGCTCTCTGACTTGGTTATTACATAACAGAGGCCACTGCTTGGTACATAAAAAAGCTAGGCCTATCATTGTTATATTAGGCTATAATTAAATTATAACAGCTTGTTCGCCTAGGTTTAATATTATCATGTTACCTTACATTGTTTGATTACAATAAGTTTGGAAAAATTAAGTAACTTTGAATCCACCTATCTATGTCTTTGTAATAAAATAAAAGTGATTCCTGTGTGTATCTATCTATCTGTCTGTGTGAACAAAAACTACTGAGCATCTGAGCTGAAACTGTACACCAAGATGTTTCATGAACACAGCCAACTTGTAGGCCTGTTCATGTCCTAAATGCTCTAGGACTATGTCTGGTGAACACCCAAAGTTTATTTTTTTCAATTTCTAAGGATATGAACACGATCATAATAACCATTTCCATAAAAAGTAGAAAGTAGGTAAGTTTGAGTTTAAGACGCACACCAACAGTTAGGAGTATTTTAAGGCGAAAATGAATGAAAAATTAATGTAGGATGATTGTGGCATGATCTTGTAGACTTTTAATTTAAATACGACCAACATGATCCTTATGCAGGACTGATAAGTAATTTTTTATTTACTTATTAACGGTGTTAAAATAACCAATTTTTATACAACTTAATATTACATGGCATTTTTATACAACAATATTAATTTTTATTGTTTTTTATAACTAAGAATGTAGTTTGTAATTTGTGTATGAGGTTAGGTGGCAGAGAGGACTTTGAAGTCCTAACTTCGCCTCTTTAATAAAGACATTTTTCATTTCAATTCATTTCATGGCACATTGTGATTAAGATGACATTAAAGAAAATAACAAACTACAGTACTAATTTTTAATCAATAATTTACCAGTATAACAGGTACCAATAACATACTTTATAACGATGAAAACAATAGCAACGTTACAATCTATAAGGTATATAGTAACAAAGATAACAGAAACGATTGATGCACCAGTAACAAAGCAAAATATATTATATTTTATATAACATATATTTCAACATTAGCTATATTCAACCACCTATTAAATATTTCTAAAATTAAAACAGTTGTGGAAAATGCAGTCTGACAGTTGAAAGGAGCTTTTCTGCAATGACCTCATTCTAACTTTCCTATCCCTACAAATTCCTTCTTTTTGGGGGCCAATATAACTTTCAAAATAATGGAATAGAGCCCGTGGTTGTCCGGGGCCTTCTAATCTCAATCTGACAATGATAGCAAGGTTGAATGAGACATGTCGAGTTAATCATACAAGAAAGCCCTCGCGCTCTTTAATGGACTCAGTGCCGGCACCAGACTTGAACAACAACCAAAATACGCTGGCAAAAAACTTTTTAATGCTTACCAAATTGGCTTTTAAAATTGAAAAACTCACCTTTTTAAACAAAAACTCTTTTTTTACAAACCCATAATTTCTACACTATAAAAAGATTTTTAACCACCTACCAAACCCAACCCTACTAACAACCCCCTCAAACTCCCTTGACACACGGACTTGGTACGTCAGAAAGAAAGATTCCTCTAATTTTACTGACGCCTCCAGTGCCATCCTAGGAAGGCCAGAAGAGAAGAGGACATGTAAGTAGTCATGAAAAAACAGTACCTCGGCCTAACTAAATAAGTTAATTTAGTGGAATCAACAACCTATGGAGATTAAATTAAATACCTTACGAAAAAATTACCTGAGTGTCTATTTATGAACATAGACCTTTTCCTCATTAATTTTCAATCAAATTTTTCCCCCAAAAGCTTAAATTTGAAAATAAAACTGATATATACTGTACTATACTTAAACGTATGAACCTAAAACCACTTATATATTCAATGCTAAAACCGTCGAAATAAACTTTGAAAACTAAATTGCATGAATAATAAAATTGTATCCTACTGTTCTAATTACTTTCTATGGTGAAAGTTATAGAATTAAAGCTTTTGGCCCTAATATTGGGATGAAGTTACCGTATGCACAGCCGTTGTAATTAATTACACCAGTATACGAATTGAAACTTTTTAAGTACTGTAATACTGTATATAACGCTTATGTTCAGGCTATCTATTTTATTGTAATGAAATGTAATAATTGGAGAAATTATAATATTTCTTTCTTGTTTTAAAATTTCTGACACTGACAGACAGTTCATGTCAATTTTCCAAAACCGCGCTCGTTCCGTTCCCTCGTTCCCTCATTCATAAATTCTCAGTTCTACCAACATGCCTGCTATTTAATAATAAGCCTTCCAATCGTAGAAGTTTTAGCATACAAATGACTACATGTAAATTACTGTATTTCTCCGGCAAGGAGGTTAGAGTAGTACAAACTGGAAGTATAAAGTAAGTGTAAACTATGGTGTAAACGTACTGCGACAGTGATTTGATTAATAAAAAGCGGCCGTTTGATTTTGTTAGGTTGATAATATTATGAAGGGGAGTAAACGACAATAATTTAAACGATTAGAATAGAAGAATGACTAATGATTCGAATCAGTTCTTTAAAATATGTCATAAATACTAATAAATTTATTAATCTCGATAACTTTGAGTAGTTTCTTAAATTAACGTATGGACTCACGATTAAACCAATTAAATATCTTCAAATCTTTGAAAATCTATTTTATGTTTGATCAATCAAATCGTTTGACTCCCATTACTGAGTTATTAGGGTGATTTTTCATGAGTGAAAATTTCAAACCAGGAGCGTAATTTCAGAGTTTCTTTGAAGGGGGCAATATTTTCTAGGCTTTATGCGTTTTGGCTCAATAATTTTCACTTAGGCACTGAATCTATTGCAAAATATTTGAGATTTTAGTCCGCAAAATTACCACGAGACTATGGCCGGCAAAAACCGTCAAACAAAATTAATCCGAGAAATTTTATTTTCGGGATATGACCGATAGTTATAAGGTGACGTCAAAAGTATTGATTGGTATTAGTTTTACTACAGAATTGAGATTTGACCATCGGAACGACTAAGAGACTTTTCTGCCGTGATAAGCCGCGGTTTGGCAGTCACGATTTAACTGAAATAGTTTTGTAATATCTACATACACCCGTAAAATTATCCACGGCGATTGTTTTTATTTCAATACAACGAAAGTTTTCCATCCGCAATAAAATCGAGATATTGTTTTGCGGTACAACCGAGAGAATTGGCGCCGTAATACGATCAAAAGTTTTGGCGTCTGTAATACGACCGAAAGATGTACCAACCGCGAGATTTGCAGAGATTTTACGACCGCCAAATGATATATAGGAACTGTTAATTGGCTAAGACGCGGCCGGCGGTAAAACTCTCGATGCACAAATGCGCCCATTTAACTCAATGTACTGTAATTCCAAGGCTGAAACCGCCGTGCGTAAAAAAGGCCTTATAGGTCCTTTTTTCACATGTGCACTATATATTTACCGTGACGTGTAGAGATGCAGACGATGTGCGCAAAAATGAAAATTATAATAATCAGAGCTAAACGAGGGGCTGAATAAACAATCGCTTAATTACTATGTACTTTAAAACACTCGGAATCCTAATCGATGGCTTTATTAGTTTCTGTCGAAACTTTTAAAGACATATCAGACTCGCAAAAAATAAAACTGTAGCTAGTCTAAACCCTAGCCCTCAAAATACCGCCTCTGTGACCCCCGTTATAGTAGGTGGCTAGGCGCTGGCGTAACTGAATCGCCTGGGCTTTTTGGTCTTTGAGTTAAATGGAGGCTATCAAACTTAGGGCCGCGTTCTCCATTTTGGTTTAACCTTGGGTTAACGCTAGGTCAAACCATTTTTTGGGTTAACCAAGTTTGGAGAAAGCGGCCCTTAGGCAGCTTGGCGGTGCCGTAGTTTAGAACAGCCGCCATATATAAAAAAGCAGGTGATTTAGCTACTCCACTGGGTTGCGCCGCTCAGCCGCTTAGTCCATAAGTTAGATCATCTGAAAGCAGGGGGAGGGGTCTAGAATGGAAATGACGGTGGGGTGATGTGCATGGGGGGTAAATACTAAATTGACGTAATTTTTTAAATAAAAAACTAATATAGACTAGGAAAATAGTAAAAATTCTACGTCAATTCACAAAATTAAAGTTAAATGGCATAGAATACTCATTAGAAACTATGAACTCGATTTTTAAAATATCCGTTAAAATGGTCATTTTAGCATCAGGTCAAAACAAAGCTACAGTATAACCTCGATAAGAAGACCCTCGATGACACAAAAACCTTGATAACAAGTGCGCTTTTCAAGTCTCATCCTTGAAACTGTAATGACACATAACACGAACCTAATAAGAAGACTCCCTTGATAACGAGAATCTTTCCAGAATCCCCTTGAGAGTCTGCTTATCAATGTTTACTGTATAACTAGCGCCAATTCTTGGGGCCCACGCCGTCCATAAGACTAATGTTAATTTTAGCATTGAGCATTGGGCCAAATATCCTGTAAATGCGGTTTCAATGATGAATGTTTTTAGATTTGCAGGCAGATTAAGCGTCCATCGCTATAGTAAAAATTTAGTATACAAAGGTTTTAATCATTGATTATCATCAATTAGCCCAAAATGGGTTTTAAAACTTAATTAATTTGATGGTTTTAACCACCCGATAAAAGAAACCCTTAGTAGTAGCGCTTTCCCGAAGACTAGCATTATTTTAGGAGTTTGTCCCATATGACGTTATTTTACAATGGAGGAGGGGGTCAACGGGCGGTAGTAAGGTAGGAACGGGCGGTCATGGACGGTAGGATGATTGTAGGGAGGAGGGGGGGGGGGGCAAAAATGGCCATAAAGCGATGACGTAATTTATAGACGGCCCCTGAGCTTTAAAGAGACATCATATTTTAATTATAATCGTGGCTTTAATTAATGTGGTAAATTCCGGATTAAAAAGGAAAGTACGGAATTTGTAGTTCATTAACACAAAACTGACTACACTGCATTAAAGCAGACCGTGCACAAATAACGTTATTTTTTATTTTTATGCCCCCTTTTTCGCCACATCTATCACGCTGCTTTAGAGCTTCATTGACAAGTCACGCACGAATCACTTTCGTATTAATGATGGTAAAATTACTAATAAAGGGTTAGATTAGGCTAATAAATCAATAATATTCATATAGAAAATAAATGCAGAAAGTTAAAAAACATAAAGTGACAAAGTTATTTTTGCAATCCACTAACAAAATGAATGAATGAAAATCCCAGCCCCACTATCACGCAGTTCAAGGACCTCCCTCTTCTCCGAGGCGTGACGTAGTATAGGTAAAAAAATAATGGATAAGTCCTATCATTCGTCTGTGATGTAGGTCAATGGTCGTCCAATGTTAGGATGTACGACCATTGATGGTTTGGAGGAGGGAGAACAGTTCCCCCGTTGGGGGAGGGGAAAATCCCTGTTGGTGGTAATCCTCCTCACCTCAATACCTCTATTTTTTCCATCCTGACACATAGTTCCATCTCTGTATCTGAATCGATTCTTATTCTGCACAGAGAGGCAGTTTTCGACATCTTATTTTCAATTATTGTAATTATATTATGCTTCCGCTAAAAACTAAGCACTTCGTTTATTTTTTAATGATAATTGCCTACAGTATAAAATGGCAATGTTAATTATTTAGGCCTACTATAACAAACTAATAAATTCGCGTCCTAACTTCTTATGCATTTCCAAAACTGGTTTGTAAACCATTTGGAACCAACAACAGTGAACCATTTATGTGAAATTTCGACATAAATGGTTTACCATATATTAATTCAATTCCGTTATGATGCACATAATCCAAAATTAATCTTAAATCTGGTTTACTTGAATTTTTTAGTGGCTATAGGCCTATTTCGGGTTAAAAACTCTCCAATCCTGATTAATTATGCTCAAAACATGTATACAGTGTATCAATTTTTTTCTGAATTATTACAGTAACACATCTCATATGTTGACGCTGGTTTAGATAGCTGGCTCGAATGGCATAAATCCAAAAGGTCGTTTCATTTTTCCCGTTGACTGGTTCTGATTTACAGGTACCTATTAATTTTTTCCGTAGTGAATGAACAGCTAAAAAACAAATACGTCTACTTTTAACAGATTTCATACAACGAATTACCGTGAAAAAAATACAATTTAAAGAAATTCGTGAAGTAATTTTCAACATTTTTTGGGGGGAATCTCGGTGTAGGTAATTGTCGCGAGGCGGGGCAAGGTTGGAGGGTTGAAGGGCTGCTCGCGGCTTATCACTCTTAGTTACTCGGCATAGATCAGCTGCACTTATCGACCAGCCCTTCGTTTACAGCAAACATTCCTTCAGACGTCTTCAACTAGCAGATCATCAGATAGTGCAAACAAAAATTTAACTTCATATGAGAGTAATAATAATCTTAATATCTGACATAAATACCGCCAACTACATCCCTTTAGTTTATTGTAAAAAAATGAAACTCGTTCTCACGTAAATCTGGGCGGAAAGTAAGACGGATTATTTATCTTTACTTATGAAAAAAGTAGGCAATTTTTCAATTACTTCAATGAAAAGGGCAGAGTGTGCGCGATGGTATAAGTAGTCAATTGAATGCTTTAAATACAAGGTGGGACGTGTCTCAATTACTATAGTTAAAATTCTTTTAGTATCTAAAAATATTTATTTTACGTAAATATAAAAAAACTAATTTAAATAATAACGACGTAGACAATAACAGCGTGTTGGCATTTACGTTTTTGTATACTACATACACTTTTCAAAACCTTTAATCGCCAGTAGTTATTCGTTCGAGATCTCAAAGGAAGGAGGATGTTCTAATGGAAATTATTAAAACCATCATTAAAATCTGTAATTTTCCATTGACGTTTCCAGTGAAAAATAACAGTTTAGAGGTCGAAACTCACTTTTCTCGGAGGCGGCTGCATGGTCCCTCATCAACTGGAATCGCACTCCCTCAAACGCGGAACATATTGATTGAAGCTGTTCCACCCTCTTGATTCTCCCCCGCTCCTTGATTGGGACCGTTCCACCCTCTCGCCACATCCCCGCCACTGCGTGCCGTACTTATCAAGTAACCATTGGGCGCGTTCAGCCGCATTCCACCGGTGGGTAATATACTAACCTATAATAAGTGAACGGTAGTGGTGGACGTACCATCTACCGATCATTGTTGTGCATCCACCGATGTTGTGTTTACGGTGGATTCGGTAAGTAACCGGACATTGTTGATTGTCAACATGCGGTGGATTTGCCTATTAGTGACTATGGTAATCGATTACCCACCGGTGGAATGCGGCTGAACGCGCCCATTGGGTTTGATATCAGGCCCGACTTTTTTATGTTCTATGTAGCCTACCTTCATAGTTGGGTATAGGCCTAATTTCTAAAAACATACTCTTCGATTACCAACACCTCCTAGTTCCTAGTCGACATATATTTCGTGTTGTGCCTTATATATTCCATTCTTTAGTCTCAATTATCAAGTATCTATATTATTTATTTCAAACATGCAATCGAAAAAAAAACAATAAAATCTTTAGGTAAATCCTTGGTGAATCTGAGTCAAAGTCGCTCTCAACTGGAGAAGTATTTTTCCCAAGACGGTCTGAGAAAGCGGCGGTTTTCGCTTGATATAAATCGTAGCACCGTTACTTTGCGTACTCGTTTTTACTTTGTGCACACTCTCAATAATTTTGCGTACTCCAGTGTTTCAACTTCTACAAAAATCTGTCAAAAAAGACGCATCTAATAACCTGCTGATACCTGGTTTAAAACGCAGAGGCTGCAAAATGTCCATGTTTTAATTTATCATATAAAATATATTATTAGCTAGCTCATAACGTCCAGGTTCGTAATTCTAAATTATTTAAAATGTTTCTAAATAACAGTTTCAAGACGTCAAGGTTTCAAAACGCCAAGGTTGGTTTATTTTTAATAATAAAAATGGTTGTTTCAAATCGTCCAGCTTCCAAAACGTCCAGGATATAATTTACAAAAACATTATAACGTTTTATAACGTCCAGGTCGGTTTATATAAAACTAGATGTTATTCGTGACTTCGCTCACGTTCAAAATTACATATATTCTCATAATAAGATTCTATTTAAAGTGGTTATATGTAAATGTAAAGTATTCTTTAAATCGTTGGTGAAGAAATAATTTAATGTTTGAGTTTATTTAGACAAACTCACAAACATTCACTGTGTTATAGCCTAATATTAGTATGTAGGATCATGTAGGATACAGTAATAAAAATAGTTGCTTTTTACAGTGAGCTCATGTGAGATTTGAAGCAAGGCCGCACTGCAAATTTCAGTGGGGCCTTGTTTGAAGGCACTACAGTTGCCATCTTTTTTCTTCAGCACTAGCCAGCAGCGTGGATGCTCTGAGAGTTGCGCCGTTTTTAGTCCCAAGCACCGGACCGACCAAGGCGCACCCGACGCAACGTGAACTCACTAGACTAGTTACAGTAAATAGTGCCGCAATATCTAATTTTAAAAAATCGTACTGAAACGTCGAATTGAATGTTTTTTAGGTGTTTCGGAAATTTGCGAGAGATCTTTCGAGAAGTGCCAGTGCTCTTTTAAATTGAGAATTTACACAATTTCCATGCGTTTTGTTACTGAAGGATTTATTTAGTAATTTCAGCGCGCTTTTAATTTTACAAAAACATGTTTACATATAATTAATTAAATTGGTAGTTTCTATCATATTTTAAATTACCTACCTTCTTTCGAATTTCATGGCTTAATGAAATCATTTTTCCCAATGTTATTTTTTTGGCAAAGGAGTCGGCTTATTGTTTGTGAGTTCACCCAAATTACACGGTAAAAGAACGTACAGTACTGTTATAGCCGTGGGCACCAAATGGGGGGGGGGGCGGCAAAAACTGGAAACATACTAAACATACCAAATCGTATGCTAAACCTCAGCTGATATAAGCAAATGAAATGTTTTTTCTGACCTGTCAGAACTTTGTTTACGTTTTTCAGGGCCTATGTTACGTGTAAATTTGTGTTTACTCTAACAAGTAATCATATAGCTGATCGACTACCGAAACAAATAATAATCAATAATTTCTCCAGCAGCGCCCTTCACCTACCCTATTTGGAACCCGCGAATATGGTATTGGGATTTTCTTGTTGTGCTGAAATAGCTGTCCCGTTGTAGTCCGGGACCATTTACAATTTAACATTACTGCAACAACACCCCAATGGTGCTAAGCATTTATTATAATATTCTACCTCCCTTAACAGAATGCCTGGATCCTTAACTCTTTTGGATTCCAACAATATTAGGAGGGATTCTCACCCCTGCTCCGATTGAGTGTACATGCAGCCTATCATGGTATCCAAACCATCCTAAGATCTTTAATAGTTTAACTAGGCAGGCTATATTAAAGTAAACAGGACGATTTCACAATCGTCACAAATTCTAACCATCAAAATGACTTATTGGTGAACCCAGCCTTTAGGCAGGGCCGGCTCTACCATATAGGCGAACTAGGCGACTGCCTAGGGCGCTAGGGCCTGAGAGGGTTCCAAAAGGTGTGCTGAATGGTTGCGTTTGTAAAAACAGCAGGGCGCAAAAGGTGTGTAAAATAAATAAACATGAACACCAACTTAAATTCTAAGTTTAAATTATAAAGTTATTACTCGGGAATAGCTTTACATGCTCTGGCCATGTAGTTACTCTTTAAATCACTTCAAAACTTATCATCAGTGGTGAAAACCCCCAACTTGCCCTTTAATCAACTTCTTTACCATAGTTAGCACCTGTCATTATAAGTTCTCTTGACGCCTTTGTTGTTTATGAAGTTTAGGTTTGTACTTTAAGCTAAACATAAAACCGTGAGTCGGGCCGGGTTTTTACACTAAAATTAACAACAGAATACAGATCAACATAGGGGAAATCTCCATGTTAGCAATGCACTTCTTGTCAAAGGAAGATGTTTTTTTTCACAACTTTGTTCGTAATAATTTTGCCAAAGTGTTTTAATGATTGAATTATACCTTTGAATTCTTGATGAGCGTTCGATCTTCACTTATCAATATTAATGAAATGAAAAACATACAGCTAAAAATTAACAGCTACAACAGTATTTTTTTCTTTTGAATAAGAACAATAACCTCAGAAATGTGATTGAAACCTAATCTATATTCTTAACAATCCACAAGAAACTTCTAAAAACGCCTAATTATTTCACTTGAAACAGAGATCAATACAAAATGACGTCATTTTGCAAGATGAGGGGGTCAGCCTTATTATGATGGCAGCATGATTTTGGATGGGGAGTCCACAAAAGGCCAAAAGGCAATGCCGTAATTTCTGGACGGCGCCTTTCACTGCTTACTTTGATAAATTTGTCTGTTTTTCAAACTGTGACGTTTTGATATTGATAACTTAAAAATTAAGAAGCTGCTTCTCTAATATTTCAATACCCCGAAAACTAAAACAATTTTTTAATTTTTTATCATGGATAAAAAATGAGATTTTTTAAGAGGGTGGCAGCCTCTTTTTACCGTGCATTTGCCCCCCACATGGACCTCAGGCCTGTGCGTGGAAGTTATCAAGTAAACCAAGGAGTGAGCCGGTACATTACAAGGATGAACAGTACTGCTATAAGTATGCGGCATCATCGGGACTCGATCCTGCGACGCTGCCGCCACAGAACCGGGGCCGAGTGCGCTACCAACTGCGCCACTGACTCACTATTATAAATCTAGTAGTCCAAAGTAATTTAAAACCTAATTAAACACACTGATTTTTACTGGAAGTGGAAATACTATTACAATATGTTTTACACTGCTTATTTTTGAGAAACCTTTACACTTTTTATTTGATCCTATATATGTTTTCTTCAAGTTCCAGTCAAGCGTCTGATGCCTCATCACATCAATACGAGGGTACTAGTTTTGTCCCCTCAATACTTTGAATACCCTTTAGTTAAAAACATTAAATTTACTGTAGTGAGCTCACGAGTGAGGGACTGAAACGATGCAACCCGCAGAGCGCCTCCCTTACGAGAGCAAGGGCTGATGGCTGGTGCCTTCCAATCCGTCCCACACTCGTGAGCTTACCACTGCACGGTGGACATCCAGTCTGAATGTGTAATTTGAAACAGGATGCTGATCAATTTATTACTGACATTGGAAGGGGAAAAAATAAACCAATTTATACTAAAAAAAGTTTGTATTACGAGACTATGTGCACATTAAAACACGTTATATCTTACAAGACCAGCATTTTGTTAATATTTACAGAGGTCAATAAAATTATATGCTGATACAAAATATTACATCAAGAAAAAAAATCTTTAAAAAAATAAAACCGCAAAACAATATACGCTGTACAAAACAATAACCTGTACAAATTTATCCTAAGAAATATTATATACTAATCGTTACAGTTCACTATGAAAAAATAACAATGAAAGAAAACAGAAGATAGAAGTAAATCTAACTGGTATTAATTAATTACGGGCATGAAAATGTTCTACTACTTCTTGTGCAATAAGATTTTAACACTAGTCCAACAAATTTGAAAACTTAACAATCTCTTACAAGTCACAGTATGTTTAGATTCGTTTTAATAAAAAAGTATAAAAACTCAACGATTGTTGGAATAATTATCATGATTTTTATTAAGGATGACAAAGAAAATATTAATTATTTAAAATAAAATCTATCTTGGTATTATAACTGTGGTCCAAAAGCTTAATAATCTTACAGGCTAAAAATAAGATACAATAAAAATTATAGTTCCATTGTTATAAGAGAGCAACGATATACAATTTTAAGGGAAAATCAATTTTAACATCTGTTGCAGCAATATTTTTACATTTCAACAGTCATTTACTGTAAACATTTACAAGAAACAAATATTTGTAAAAATCTGATAAATTTACTATACTTCAAACAGTTATATATATATTAGTATTTATATATAAAAATCAATAATTTATTTTACGTATATATTGGTTTATATTTTAATAATTATTTAAAATTTAATGCATAACATATAACTTGTAAAATTATGCTACAAACCAATTATTTTTCTTAATTTTTTAAATTAAACGGAAATTATTATGATTTAGTTTTTATAGAAATTGTAAAAACATGATGATATTTATAAAGAAACCACCATAAGGAAATTAGGATTCAAATACAGTTAGAAAATTTGAATATAAAATTTTACTATACTGTAAAATGTTAGTTATATAATTGATGGGAAAGAGATACAAAAAATATGTTATTCTTTGGATTAAAAATTATTATTACCATTAAATGACTTTAAAAGAACACCAACTCCTAAGAAACGAGAAACAATATGTCTCAAAAGCCAGGCAGTGTAGCACATAAAAAGTAAACTGTAAATTGAAAGCATAAACAACCTGATGAAAACTTTAAAGTGAAATAAAATCTAAACTGGACAATTTTTAATACATGAGTGTAAAATATTTTCAACCTGAAGCAACCATCCAAATGGTCTTAACGTAAAGATCTAGTAACCTCCATTAAAAACTAAAATAGCTTTTGAAATTAGGATAATAAGAAAAAACAACATAAGCTATATGTGCGTTAGTAGAGTGTAAAAACTTATTACACAACTATACCTACATGTCTAAAAGTTAAAAGTTCTTTGATTGTTTAAACATTTCAATAAGTGAGATCGTCAAATAAGCTTTCCAGGAAAAATAGTGACAAAATGTGGCCACGACAGAAATTTTTGGGTCAGTTTGTTTTCTTCAAACCTACATTAAAGTCAAAATTAAATTTTACCTCTTTCTTTCATAAATTATGAGGAGCAAATTTGTTGTATTTTAGTTATACGTGTCTTCAGTTTTAATCTTAGTTTTGGAAGGTAGTAATGCATGGGACTTTAATCAAACAAATATCATTGTACTCCAGATCTTTGTTAATTATCATTGTCACAATTACCAGAGACAGCGATAAAGTAATTCCAAGGTGAATTTGTAATTTGATGAAATTAAGTCACACTAAGTAAATACTACTTATTGGGGAGTAAAGTCGTTATTCAATTACATTTTTCCCCCATTACTCCAGGGGTGAATATATTTCTTGATGAATTTAAACAGAATGTAAGAAAAATTGCTTGTACACAAAAGTTTGCAAACGATTGCATAAATGAGTGTGCAATATTTGTCATAGTGGAGGAAATTAAATTATTAGCGACATTAACAAAAAACATTTGCACCTTCGACAAGAAAATATTACCAGGAACATTAATGTTTCTGACTATGACAAAAGAATCTTTATAATCTGAAAGAAATAAGTTGTCAAAAGGGCGTATGCCACTATTGCAAGTTTTCACGCGAAACATTTCACGCGAAACACAAAATCGTCTGAAACATTTCGCTTGAAACAATGTATTGTAATGGGGCTAAAATTTCGCCTTACTTGCCGAAACATTTCGCGACATTTTTTATATAGATATACTTAACATGGTTTCATGAATGTTTCGCGAAACAAAGTTGCACCAGGTTGCACTAATGGCAAACGGCCTAAAGAAAAAAATCTGATGACAACTAAACTTTGTAATCACACTGTTTAAATTTTCACATTTGTCTTGTATCTAAACACAAAATTAATAGTCAATGCCATTTGATTAATGCACAAAAATTCTACAAAATGAAGTTATGAGGATTATCTACTAAACTTTGTTATATATGCATTCAACTTGGAATTTATTTCCTGAACTAAAATATACAAAATAGTACCTAATCTTAAAAGTGTATCAGAAAAATAGTAACATTCAGATGACGGATAAAATGTTCACAGTTTAAGGAATAATAAATTGTTTGAAAAATTTCAATTTGAATATGGATTTAAGACCAATATTATTATTTCAAACTAACATTTTAAAAAAGTATTGGTATATAGTTAAACTGATGACTAAAGGACATTTATTTTAAAAATTGTTTGAGCAAAAGAGTTACATTATTAATATAATATATAGCAAAAATAAGTAGAACTTATGATGACTTGATCTAGGAAAAAGGGTATTTTACGAAAAACTTAATTATTTTGTTTTAATATATTGAAATAACTAACTTTTTGCGTGTGTAGTTTTTCAGGTGGTTCAAGGGGAAATCATAATATGCGAGTTCAACAATTAATTATTACTTATATTTTAAACGAGACAGATACTTATCACTTGGATGGACATACAAAAACATATACATAGTTGGCACACAATAAATAAACTTTTACAAAAATAATAAAAATAAATGTACACTTAACAATTTGCACATCCCGAAAATTCTACTTAACTATTACCTACTTCTTCAAGCTGCCTCAAGTATTTGAATAATGATACTAATTTAAAATTTATAAAATCGAGACTTTAAACGACGAGTTGTAGTCCTAGGATCATAAAATGTTTATCTGATCTCAGTGTGAATGTACTGAATAATGACAACAGCTAAACTTGGTGGCGCCTCAAAAGTTATATCACGAAGAGAATGTTCAGTTCGCGCACGAATATCCCGACCAGCGCAAGCATTTTAACGCATCGGGGTGTGGGGGAGAGGGGGAAGTTTACTCCCCTACTCATCAAGCCCCGCCCCTTTACTGCTGCTACGTAGCTGTAAATAAATAATCTAATTTTCAAAACAAAAATAAAATTAAGTAGTCAAAATAAATTTAAGGTTATGGTTTGAGGTTTTATTTACGTAAGTTATATCTTTGTAATTTCAGCTATAAAATTGGAAATATACTTTGTATTCTATGTATTTGTATTTATTTGTCATTAAATAAGAGTTTAAACTCAAAATAGTTATGTTTTCTTAGGTTTTAATCAATACATAATTTTCCCAGAAGTAAATAAATACAGTTTATTTTCTTTGATCCATGACAGCTGTAAACCCGGTTCAGGCATCTACTTTGAATCTGAAGGTTCAAGTTTATGAGTCACTATCTAGCGGATAATAAAAACACTTCAAGAACAATAAAAAACAAATTGATAATACAACAGAAAACCAAATAGGTACAAAAAAATCACATTGCTGCTGCCAATGACATACGCATATTTAGGAATCGTCTATCTCTCTCTAAACATTCATTATCCATCTCTCTCAAACATTCTTTAAAATGGTCGGGATTTTCATGCACTAACTATAGTTGCAGTGTTGTTCTAAGCTATCTTACTGAACTTTAAAAATCTGAAAGTATAAAGGAATCGGAGTTGATATTTCACTTACAATTATTTCAGTACATATTTTCATAACAGTTTTATACTGAAAAAGATGCACAATAATTTCATAAAAATATACTTGATTTGAAACCAAATAAAAATGTTATCACTGCAGGCTCTGAAAACCCTACTGAAATAAATTAAGTATAAAAATAACATGGGTCAAAACTATGGCTTTACATTGATTTCCGTGTGATTAGATTGATGATGGTACCCATTCTAGACTATCTCATTTGAAGTGACTCAAATTTTACGATAAAATCAGCTATATTATTATTAATGATAATTCAAACAGGGCAGCAACCCCTTACAGCTTCAAGCATTTTCAATTATAGCCACAGTGAATATATTCAGTATAAAGTATTTGAATCCCAAAGGTTTTCTGAAAATTATCATACATGACCTGTAAAACAAAAAGATGAATCAACTTCTTCAACCACTACTTTTACTGCTCAGTAAAAGTTTTTGATAATACAATAATTTGTTATTGTAATCTGGAATCCACAAAACCAATAAAATTACAACACGTAAAACATGTAAATAAGAGTCATAAACTAATTCACAATGGTTCAAGAAAAAATGAATCTCCTTTCAACCAACACCAAGAAATTAAATGATTCAAAAAATTTGCTTGAGAGATTCTTATCCATATAGCAACAATTACAAGGGCAGCTTAAAGAAGTAATATAAATGTTGAGCTAAAGCTAACTTTAGTGACCAATAATAATTTCTAAAATGTGTTGACATAAAATTCTGTTAAAAAAGTACTATAGCTTAAACAGTTGATTATTGATTTTAATTTCCAAGTAACTTATTGAAATTAAAATGGAAGATTGGCTTAACTGAAGCATGAGAATAACGCAAGAATACATAAAATCATGTTTTTCTTTGTTTTGTGTTTGCACTATCCAGATGGAATTCATTGTTTAAATTTGTATGCACTTATTCAAATTTCGAGGATACATTTCAACGTGAGGAAAATATTATTTCAGCCGGCAAATAAGTTTGAAAATCTTACTTCGAGATGATTAATAAGGGGTTAAAAGCCAAAAATTTACTACATTCCTATTTTTTTAACATTGAAGAATGTGTATCAGAATGTGAAGTTACTTGACTCAACAAGAATAATAAATATTAAGCCATGGAAATTTTTATAAATAAATGGTTACATTTTTTAACAAGTCATCACTAAGAAAGATTAAAATGTAAAAGGAAAATAATATATAAAATCTCTGTACATACAAATAATGTTAATAATAGATCGAAACATTACTTACACGTTCATTTACAAATTATATATGTAGACCGTTAATATATCTATTCGACATATTTATATATTTTACAAACATATATTAAAAAATACTCTAAAAAATAGTACAAATAATACAGCACATTCATATACAATGGATAAACGATAGAGCACACGTACTATGTACAAAAATTACAGACAAACAGCTATCGTAATTGACATTTGTACACTATTTTTCCTTTGCACTTCGTCAAAACATTATAACCCTATTTACATTAACTGTGCAAATATACATTTAAACGGAAGGGAATTTTACACGATAGATCTAGCTAATTCACATTTTATAAATATCGTGTTAACAAAGAAAACTTTACAAATCCTTATCACTTTTCAATAGTTATATACTTTAATCGAAGGCTGTACATACCCGGCTCACTTTGAGTAAACCGTAAATTCATCACTTAGTGAAGGTTAACAGATCGAATCTAATTATCAACGTATATAAAACTGTCGGATAAAACAAAACAATAAAACGTCGATATAACTTATTAAATTGCTTAGAATTGCCACTAGCATCACCTGACCACGCAGTCCTGACTGAGGGGCAGCGACCCCGTCGTGGGCGGCTGTACCGCGGGAGGCGTCTCTTCACTACTGGGGTCTAAGGGTTCTTTCATCACATAACCTTCTTCGCACCGGGCCAATTTTAATCTTATCGGGGTTATTTTGGACGTCCTTACTTTATCTAACTCTGTACACTCACTAGTCCTGCTGGCGGGAGGGGTGGTGGGGGGAGGGGGGCTATCACTGGGGACCACTGTTTGTTGCGAGGGGACGCTGCCGCCGCCGCCGCCGCTACCGCTCTCGTCGCAGCGCTTCGGCAGCTTGATGATCAACTTGGGCATCTCCCCGTCGGTGATCACTTTCACCTTGGGAACATCGCCCGAGTTTTTATCGCCTTTCTTCTTCTTGCGGACGCCCAGGATCTCCTTGCTCTTCTGCTTCTCTTCCTCGTCAAAGTCGGCCATCACCATTTTCCTGAACTTCATGCTCTCCCTCTTCAGTTCTTCTACAGAGGGCATCGGAACACTGCTCAACCTCTTTTTCGGCGGTCTCTCCCTCAAGTTCTTTTTCTCGTCGTTTGTCGGAGCCGGGGGACCGCTGGGTTCGACAGTATTTGTCGCACCGAGTTTGATTTTCAGTTTCGGTGTGGTGACTGCTGCGGATCGAGGTTGCCTTCCTCTCCTCTTGAACGGATGAGGAGTATCCGGAACGACGGATACGTTGCTGTTCCTCCTTTCGTTATCATCATCGAAATCCAGATCGGATGGTTTGTCTTTGCGCCGTTTCTTGTCATTGCTCGTGTCTATGCCGGCATTGTAAAACTTGTAATCTTCCCTCGTCGGTATACTGGTCATGGATGCGACGGCTTTCGGTATCGTGATGACGGCTCTGCTGAGAGGAGGCGCGGCGGTGGGCGGGGCGGTCTGGCCGGTGGCCACAGCCGCAGCTGGCTCGTCCATGTTCTCCTGCGTCCAGTACTGCCTCAGCAGTTCCTTCTTGCGCATCCTCCTCAGATTGGATGTTCCAGAGGCATTCACAGACGACGGCATGGTAGAGATACTGGAGTCTGGAGCAGCGGTGGGCAGCACGGGCTGAGCAGCGGGCACCACTGTTGAAGCGTAGTTGGCATCCAAGAAAGGCCCTTTGATTTTCACTTTGAGCTGATTACGTGAGTCATTTACTGGACCTCTGACGATATTTGTGTTTGTTTCATTTTGAGCATCAGTCAAAGCGAGGCTTTCGGAATCTTTTTTGCTTTCAACAATGGGCTTGTTTTGTGCCAGGGATTCCGACTGAGCGAGATGTTCTATATCGTCTATGCCGAAGTCCGGATGTTCGGTAGCAGTGTTGGATGTGAACGCACCGATAAGACTATTATGATACAAACTGCTAGTGGTTTGCTCATAAGAGCTGTAAGTTCTCATATCGACAGGTCCAGGAAGCATAGGTTGCACTACATCCGGGAAGTTCTCGATTCTCGTCTGCTCAGCTGGAGTACTTTCTTCTTCATTGTGGTTTGTGAGGTTCCCGACTGGAGTGGGTGGTTTGAGTTCTCTAACGTCAGCCGAATAATTCGATCTAAGTTTGGAATTGTGATGAGGACTTGTAAACTTTGGAGAAGATGAAGAATCCCTCGACAAAAATGAACTATCAGACGATTTTCTCTCATGGACATCTGTTGACCGACGGCGTTCACGCATGGCTCGTAAGTTCTCTAAGCTGTTGTCGACATCATCATCGAAATCAAAATCATACACCGTTCCTGCCAATTTGCTGTGAATAGCGTTGGGATCAGAATGATGGTGGTACTGTTGATGGATCTGCCCTCTTCCCCTACCTCTTCCCCTTCCCCTACCACGAGAGGTCCCTCCTCCCCTACTTCCTCTTCCTCCTCGACCCCTAGTGGTGCCCGTGTCTCGTACCCTAGATGGAGTTTTAGGTGCTTCCAACTGCCTCGGTGAAATCCCTGGAGATTTGGCAGGTGATTTTTGTTGCTGGATAACTCTAGCAGAAGTTCTCGTTGGTTTCGCAGGTGACTTTTTGCCTGGAGCCGGTTTAGGAGGAGGTGGTGGGGGAGGAGGGGGTGGAGGTGGAGCCACTTGCTCCACTTGAGAATCAGAGGGAATGTGATTGAAAGTATCCATGTTCTGAACAGGAGATTCCTCTGTTGACTGGATTTGCCTGCATTGTTCGGGAAACGGCGCAGGTGTCATGGGTGTGGGAGGTTCATGAATGGAGGGTGTCATCGGAGTTAACGGTGGATTAGGTGAAACCATAGCGGCCGTAAGTGCCATGTTATGTGAGGAAGATGTAAACGCTGCAGTACAAGGTGTCGGTGGTATGTGCATCGTCTCTTCTGGCTTTGATAGCAATCCGTGAGTTCCTGGATAACCTCCGGCAAAAGTTGAATATAAATTTGGTGTCGGATAAGGCATTTGAGGGCAAGTTGGAGGGAACATCCCGACAGGACCGACAAACTGAGAGGCTTCTGAATATGGATGGTACGCTTGTCCGTCCGGGAGTGCACAAGCACCATAAGTCATGGTGTGGAGAGGTGGATATTGCACCAGTTCTGGCAAGATGTTTGGTATATTCGGAGTAGGAGGTGGTACTTCATGGAAAGGAGCCGGTTCCTCTCTTTTCCCTGGGTCTACATCATCACGATGAGAGGAAGATGATGTCGAGGAAGCAGAAGATGAGGAAGAACGTCTTGAGGGAAGAACCTCACTGTCGGCCCACTTGTTCCTACCGTGTACATCTGTGTATGGGGATGGTATTGGATCGTAATGGTGCGATGGAATGCTACTGGGAGGGACCCACCTCTCGTCTGCTTGTGCACTATTGCTCCTATCCACTTTATCTCTTCCAGGAACTTTATCAACATCGATTGGCAATGCACACGATTGATATGAGTAGGGATCTGTTTGATGGTATGGTGGTGGGATTTCATGTTTTTTCTCAGAAATAGGTTGAATCAAATTATTTTGTTCCATAGGTACCATTTCGATATTTGGTTGATGTTCGCCTGTTGGCTCTATTACACTTACCGAACACTCAATTTCAGTTTTCGTTGGTTCTGAATTCTCGACAAGAGGTGTGGATGGTTCTGGAGGAAGAGTCTCTGTAGGCAAATCTGGCTTTGAATCTTCCGGTAAATCTTGTTGAGCTGAAGCGAATTCTGATCCGGGAGTCATAGGCTCAGACACATCAGATTGAGTTGTTGTTTTCTTTGCATACTCCAGCCTTAACTTTTCTACAAGATTAAGCGTTTCACGGGCACTATCCTCTTTAGAATCTTCTTTGAACAAGAATTCATTTCCAAAGGAAAATGTTAGAGGTTGAGCACGCAGGATTTCATCAGAATTCCGAGGTAGTCCAAAACCATCATCGTTGACAGTTTCATCAACAGCAAGCATGTCGTTTCCAAAATCAAAGAGATCAGCTACAGCGGCATCCTTTGGCTGTTGCTGAGGAGAAAATATTGAACGTTGTTGATAAGAGGGAGCAGATAAAGAAGAATTTCTGGAACTAATCTTCTTTGGTTCTGGTTCTGAATCTGCAACCTGGAAATCACCGGGATGAAACTCCGTATTTTTACCTTTCTCTAGGTTAGAGGCTGTGTTGTGCCTTGCTGCTTGATCATGCTCAATATCTTTTACACTCTGAGGATCATGCGAGTGCAATTCACGAATACTATCTCTCCTAGTTTGATGTTTAATATGTCTCTCTCCTTCAAGTTGTTCCTTTTCTCCTGGTCTAATATGTTTCAAATTCTTATCACTTACAGTAATATTTTGTTGTCCAACACAATCCTCCACTGTAGGAAATGTAATAATAAAATCACCTTTACTAGTTTTAACGGACTGATTTGTTTTGATGTCTTGTAAATGAGCCTCATGAATGTCATCAATAATAGCATACTTTTCTTTGTTGAGATTCCTTATATTATTGTTACTTGCTTCAGCATCTGAGATTTTTGAGATGGTTGCACCACTAATATTTCTTTTGTTTTTAACTTCATCAATGCATATTTCTTCTGAATCAGAAGATTCCTCTGACTCTCCAGAACTATCTTCTTGAATTTCTTTGGGAATATCTGCATGTGTAATAGTTTGAGATCTTGTGTGTAATCTACGGTGTTCAACTTTTTCCGATTCTAATGTGTCAGTGTGATATGATTTTTTAATCTGAGGAGGAGATTTTACTGGACCTTTCACTACATGTGATCTTTCTTCAGTATGTTTTTTATCATTGTCATGTTTTTCAAATAGATGTTCTTTTTTCTTTGCTAAACTCTTTTCAGGTGATTCAGAATCTTTCTTACTTTTATTTCCTTCACGTAAATCAGTTTTCTTTGCAACGCTAGTGTTGAGTTCATTTCTCAAATTCACCTTCTTGTCAGTTTTCTGGCTCTCAATTGTAGGGTGTTGGGACTTGTTTTTCTCTTTTCTGATGATTTCTTCACGAGAACTTTCTGCTTTCCTGTCTGGACTGAATTCTGTGATGTCACTTGATTTTCTCTCCCTTCTATCTCGCTTGGGCTGTTCTTTTTTCTGTGGCGATCGAGAAGTCCTTTCCATTGGAGATTTTTCATCACGTTGGGGTGTATTCGACCTGCTTCGACCCTTAAGACTGGTAACTGTGGGATGTGTTGTTTTGTAAGTAGTATCTCCATGTCTGGCTTCAGATTGTCTGAGTCTATCACTTGAACTTGATCTAGCCTTTCTATCTTGTGATGTAGGTTTACTTTTGGATCTGGTTGATTCCTCTCTTTCAATAGGCGGCTGCTGAAATTGAAACTCAGGCCGCCCGTCGGAAGTTTTAAGCTTCTTATCGGGCGTTTTCCTGAGTTTCTTAGAGGCAGCCAACTTGGCGTAGGAATCATCACGACTTCTTTGTTGTTCTTGGGTTTTAAGTTCCGAGGTCTTTCTCTGCAGGGCAGCATCAGCTGATTTCTTGGAAGAGGGTGACAGATTTCTTCTCGAGGGTGATTCATTTTCTGACTCTGAACTGGAGGAAGACGATGAACTGCTTTCAGCGGATTGCTGACCCTTGTCAAGAAAGGGCGTATCCGGTTTTTTGCTTGGCACCTTCTTTTCTGGGGATTTAGTTTTCTTCTCTTGACTTTCTCTCCTTTGGATTTTACTTTGTTCAGGAGGATCAAATAAGCTTTTCTTTTCAACTGACTTTTTAGGACTTGAATCAACATCTTCACTCTCTGAACTTGACGTGGTTGAACAAGAACCTGATGAAGAACTTCCCGAAGATGATGATGTTGAAACAGAAGATTTTGATGCCCTTCTTACCTTTTTCTCAGGGGATTTTACTGACTGTTTCTGATTTTTATCACTTTCAACCTCCTTTTTAGATTTGGGAATTTCAACTTCTTTCTTACTCTTCGATAATTCTGTAGGCTTTGCTTTGTTTTCCGTATCTGGATCTGGTGTTGAAGGTTGTTTCTGAGAAATTGGAACTCTTCCACTTTTCATGTGTTCTGCTGCTTTTTTGGCTGCTTGTCGTTGTGGTACATATGCAAGAATATCAATACTATCTCCAGTTTCTTTATCAAATTCATAAATATCATTTGATAACTTACCCTCTTTGTTATGTTTAATATCTTTCCCTTCTTTATTTTTACTTTTAGTTGATTTTAATTTTGAGTCTTCATTAAGTATCACATCTTTTGAAGGGGAATCTTGATCTGCTACAGCATCTGGTTTAGATTTGATCTGGTTACCACGCATACTTTCTGTAGCCTTTTTAGCAGCTTGTCTTTGGGGCACGATAAGCTCAGTGGGTGCAGATTCTGCCGAATTCTTTTTCTTGGATGTTTTAAATTCTTCCTTCTCCCTTTGGTATTCATCCGCAGAACTCTCATCTTTGATATCCTCCTTTTCAATCCTCTGTGATCTTGAACTCATTTTTCTGGTCCGTTTATTTTTACTGTGCTGGCCTCCTGCTGAAAACTCTTTCATCGCAGCCTTTGTTCGCATAATACGTTGTTGTGAGTCACTTGGAGCTGTGTCTTCATCAAGAGCAGAAGGCTCAGAATCGCTGTCTGAATAAATTCCACTTATTTTTTGGGAATCCTTCTTAGTGCTAGTTTTAACAGTCATGATTTCATCACTGTCATCGCTCGGTCCAGACTTGTCTGTAAGTTCTTTTTCCATTTGCCTCAAAGACTTACTCCTTGGAGATTCCCACTTGGCTTTTGTTGGTTTGGATTTTGAACTAACCTCTTCTTCTGTAGAAGAATCAGCTGTCGTACGAGAAACAACCCTTTTCTTACTCAATTTCTTTTCTTTGTTCATCATTGAATTTTTCTTTGAAGTCGTCGCAGTGCTCGCCTTCAAATTTCTATCGTCTCCACTCGAGACCGCACTGTCTATCTCCATCCGGTGTAACCTGAGTTTATTGTCGGTTTCACTACCACTGGACATGCTGCCGTACATGCTTCTGCGTCGTACAACACCTCCATTGAAGTACATTTTCTTGTACGGATTTTCTGATTTGCTCGATTTAACCAATCCATTCAGTTCCAATTTTCCTTTGTCTTCGGGTGTCGGGGAGGCGATGCCAGCTATTCTGGCCAGGACGGTGTCAAAGTCGGTGCTTAGTTCCGGAGCGTTAGAATGGGAATACAACCTGTCATATATGGAAGGTCCGTGGTTGGCTTCTTTCACGGCTGTCAGCTCCGTGCTGCTGAGGGTGTAGCTCGGCTCCGTCAGGACTGACACCTGCTTGTGAAACGTCTGTTCTCGAAGCCTGCAGAACATGCGCGACAACTTCTCTCGCCTGCTCACCATGTAGCACAGATTGCGGACCTGGAAAATGAGTTAAGTAAGAAAATAATTTAAGTGACAGTAAGAACATGTTATTTTCTAGTAATGTTGTCAATGTTACTGTTGTCAATTTAAATTTTAGAGTTTTAAACAATATAAGCTTAACCAATTGGTGTGACAAAGACAACTTTTAACCATGCCTCAGGGATGTAACATCACGAGGTCGCTTGTAACTGGCAAGTAATACTTCATAAGTGTCTCCTCATTCCTGTTGGAGTACAGTCTATTAGTTAAAACAGTTAAAGTAGCTTGTTGTAACTGAAGACACTATTGTAAAATTGGCAAAACAAGACACTATTGTAAAATTGGAAAAAGTAAAACAATGTCAGGTATTAAAACTCACATTACCAGAACTTTGACTCAATTTTATTTAACCATATGTTAATATTTCTGCTTGAAGAACTTAGCATTAATTAAGAAATCAATACCTCACTTTCAATGAGCAAAAACTTGACACTTTTGAATCCCTAATGGTTGAGTAAAGGAAAGTAACAGTAGATGGTAGATGTTTTACTTTACTCCTCGTTTCCTGTAAAATTTCAAATAATTTTTTCAGTGTTTACACCATCTCCTGAATAAAACATTTTATATGACGCATTTTTCCAAAGGTTGTAAGTTAACTTAAGTTCTTGAAATTTTCAAGCAACCAACTCGCCTTTCAAAATTTCAAAAGCTTAATACTCAATTCTTGTCTATAACTTTTTAACTTGGTAGATAAAAACCAACTACCAACTAAGTTGGTTTTAACTTGGTAACTTGGTTTGATGTATTATGTATTGAGAAAATAAAGATATTATTATTATTATTATTATATTACAAAGAACAAAACTTGTTGCAACTCACAAATACTGTACAAGACCACACGGGTCGGGAGTTCAAGCTTATGATGGCAGGGATATTTAACTCGTTCAAAATCAGTCAGCTGAAACCTAAAACCACCACTAATTTGATAAAGGAGGTTACAGCCTGAAAAATATCCGATAACCCTACGAACGACGCCGGTACGTACCCTCTCGAGGTCCTGCCGCAGCTGAACGAACATCCTCATCTTCTCGACGTCGGCCTGCTCCTGCTGGCGCGTGAGCAGGTCCACGTCCTCGCTGCGCGGCGCCAGCAGCGGCTTGTTGTAGCCGGCGCGCCGCTTCAGCACCCAGTAGTTGTACACGGCCGTCACTCCCTCCGCGTCCACCTCCTCGCGCGCGTGCGTCACGTCCGCCGCGCTTACGTGTTTCTGGAACTCAGCCTCTATCTCTTGCAGCCTGCGGGTAAACGTGTTAATTATACATGGTGTTTTTTTGACGCAACCCACTTTAAGATTGAATAATGCACCTATAAATCTGAAATGAGTTTTGTTTTATTGATCTTTACATTATACAACCTATTGTTTAAGTTTGATCACATTTAGCTTACATTATGTGTTCAAACAATCCGTCATTGACATTTAAACAAAGTTCAAATCATCAGGGAGAATTAGTTATTATTAAAAAAACTTATCAATCTGTAAGCTTGCTTGCCAAGGAAAAAAATTGGGAATTCAAATTTTTTAATGTAAATCTCTAAGCTAATGCGTTTGCAAGTCATGAAGATATTCAGGCAAATTAAATTGTTTCAAATATGAAAATGTATTAGATAATATGTATCTGAATCAAATCAGTCATTAAAAATATATTCTTAAAAATCATTTTAAAAAATTATTAAACCTCAACAACTAAACAACAAAGCTCACTTTAGAAATAAAGCAAAAACAACTTACTTGGCAGCTCTAGCTTGATTCTTTTCTTCCGATGTCATATCTTTTCTCTTCTTTTTCTTACATTCTTCATCTTCTGAAGCTGAACCGCTTTTATCCTTTTTACTACTGCTCACACTGTGTTTTTGGCAGTAAGACTGTAAACATTAAGGTAATTAGAATCTAAAAGCATTATTAAATTAAGGTAAATCTTCATTTCGACTAATCAAGTTCCATAAAACTTATAAACCTACAAAGTCATCATCAAAAATTGGGATGTGTCCATGACAATACTAGGTGCCATACTTTTGAACAATGACACATCTATAAACTTCTTACTTTCAGCATTTTATTGGCTTTAGATCATCAATAAAAAATTAATATGAAAAGAGTTAAGTTTAAAAAAAGAACAGAAGTTTTTTACGTAGATGGATTATTTCAATTTTGAGGAGTTATTTTGTTTCATGTGTTGCTCAAATTAATTTTGTTAGCATTTATGGACCTTTTCTTTTACAGTAAACACCCTCATATCCGGACACCTTCCAACCGGACTACTCTCGACAGGAGTAACATCTTTTTAACCAGACAATGTTTATCAAAACATTGGTTTAACAAGACGTGATTGGCAGAAAATGGAAAGTACTGTATTGACGATTCTTGTGGGAAAATATCTGAGTCCAGTAATGACAAGTCTAAATAAGTTATCGGCTATTCCTGTGAGAAAAATATAATAGACAAACTATCATAAAATATTTAATTTGGGGGAATGTCAGTTTAGCCAGAAAACCTGTTAACCAGACAGGCCTCAGATAAGATAGAGTCTACTGTAATTATTTTTAATTTACTATTTTCAAAAGAAATTGTTTTGAGTATTGAAATTTTGTTAGGTTTCAGGTTGTTAAAGTGAAAATGGATTGAGACAATAACGTAATTTTCACTCTAGAAAACAATGATGAAATGAAAAAATTCCTGGATTCCTAATTTAATACTATGACAAAATCAAAATAAAAGAGCAAACCAAGATACATACTCTCAGTTTCACCCCGTCGTCGGCGTTCTCGTCCTCGATGATCGCTCTCATCTCGAGGCCGTGTTTGAAGGCGCAGGTGACGTGATACGCGGTCTTGCAGGTCTTGACGGAGCACTGGATACAGGCGCCGACCCGCTCCCGACACAGCACGCAGATCAGCGCCCACCGACTTTGCTGCGAGTCACAACAGGTGGCGTAAGTGACAGGGAACAAAAGGGGAAAGGCCAGTTCAGACTGATGTACTGTAATGTTGTTTTCATTGTTATGAACTTGTGAAACATGCATGCTGCAAATGTCACATTGAGATGAACTAAGATTGCAATGTCAGGATAAAACTGCTGAAAAGAATATTTCAAAATACAAGGAATTTCGTTATCAAGTTATGATCTCGATTTTCAAACAAATAAAATAAATCATTGGTTACATGCAAGGTGTAGAATCTCATATGACCTTTTATCCATTAAATCAACGCTGTACGTAAGCAAGCTGACAATACTGCCTTCACCTTCAATGAAACATTTTTTAATGAAGGTTGCTTGCTACTATAAAGTGACAACAATATTATTAGAGAGAGGAGAAAGGAGTATAAATATAAATTTCCCACTTTCTCTCGTTAGCTATAAAGGCGTTTGTAACAAGCGGTCCGGGAAATCACTCAGTCAAAAAATAGTTTCAATAAACTTATCTTAACCTCTTAAAATCAATGGTCGCGTTTATGTGACACTGTCCAAGCACCGCCGCTGGGCCACAATGCGTATTTCTTATGGCGTTGTCGTGATTCAAACTTGACGCTCTTTCTGTCACAGGGGAAGCCGGAATGCTTTGTATTAATTCGAGAATAGTCAGGCTGTCTCTGGGATATTTTGCTTTATGTCTTAGCAGATGGCATCACTGAAATATTCCAATTCTAAACATTGTTGACAGCTGGCCCGTGTTTGTAAACATTGCACAATGGCGGACCGAAAATGTTTGAGTGACAGTGAAATTAGCGATTAGGCTACTTTTAATGAGTGGCCCAAGTGATTTTTCCGACTACACAGATAGTGAAAGTGACAATGAAATACATAAGGGAAGTTGTGAGCCGAGTGGTAGTTCTTGAATATTGGAAGATGAATTGGTTATCAATGTTCCAGTTCATCCTGGGCCTGCGGGTGATAAGTTACTCTAAGTATAAAAATAAATATTTATGATGAATTTATTTTAAAGGTAATAAACTTAATAAACTGCAGAAAAAAAAGGTTTATTATATTCATTGAGAAGTTACTATGATTTATATCTTCATGTTACATTCAAAACAGAGAAGTGATGAATTTACCGGTTTGCAAAAAGATACGTGGCCTTGGGGTTAACAGGGGTACCAAATTACTCAGACTTTAAGAGGTTACGCAGCACAACAAAGCGCACAACCCCTCAAAAATCAAACCAGCGACTCACCGGTATGCTGGAGATCTTGGTGATTGGCTCCATCCGTTCCACGCAGCCGATGCTGACCTCGGGGATCCACAGCGCGCAGCTGACGTGCGCCCACTTGTGGCCGGAGCGTGTGCACTTCATCGCGCCGCCCTTGTTGGGACACAGCACACACTCGGGCCGGAGCCCCAGCGCGCACGTGCGGCACAGCCACGAGCCGGCGGGGATGGCCGTGATGCCGTAGCACGCCTGGTGCACGCAGATGTTGCAGCAGTCGCAGAACACCATCTCGTTACCCTCCTCCGAGTCCGGCTGCAACCGAGCGACGGGCGTGAAGGTGATCGACCAAAGAACAAGAGGAATAATGTGTCTCGCTGACAGCAGTCGTAAAGACAATTCATTGTTACTGTAGATTTTGTAATAATAGCCTAAACCGACGGTATTGAACACTTTATAATGCTGATTATTTACATACGCCCCGAAGATATAAAAACGTGAGTTATGAAGAATAAAACGTGATCAATTTCAAAGAAAACAGATCAATTTCGAAACCTAATAAAATCAGTTTAAGTAAAACAAGCCAATTTTGCAGGTGACTACGAGATACCAAAACTAAAAAAGTTGCTTTCAATGTCATTAGTAAATAACTGTTGATTCAATGTTGTTGCTCAGTGTGTTGAAATTACACTAAAGGTTATATACAGTAAGAAATAAGCATTTCAGACCCAACATGCTTGCTGCAACGATTCCAGGACGTGTCACAATGTTTTTTCGGTCTGTGGGACTTAATTTAAGAATGAGTATTAATTTATGTTTAATAAGTTTAAAAAGTTTTTAAAAATCACTTGGTGTTAGGTTTGTGCCAGTAATGTCAGGTTAAACTGATGTGCACCATTCTTAATTTCAGGTTAAATTTGTTAAGTTTGAAGCTTTGAGTAACAACAGTGAACCAGCAGATATTAACAAATAACAACCAAATAAACTACGAGTTCAGTTATCACTTAATCACCAGCAAAAATGGCTACATTCACCTAAACCAGTATTAATAGGTTTTGAAATTGATCAGTTTTTTTTGGGACAAGGTATATAAAATAAAAAATATGAAGTCTAATTCTAGAACTACTAATTAAAAAAAGGCCTTAAGACTTGAGTTTAACTGGACATTTAAAGCCAGAACTAGAAACACTCATGTTAAACCTAAGTCCCTGCAAATTGATTAAAGCACCAAAAAAGATTTTCATATGACAATGAGTAAATATAAAATAAATATTATGATTAGGATTTTTGCGGACATTTGCCATTACTGATTAGTAAAAAACAAGTTGATACTTGTGATTCCTGTGTTATTTTGTGTATTGTTTTTCTTTTCAGCTTATTGTTTTAGTGTCTGCTTTTACAGTTCTTTGTTTTAGCTGTGTTTTTGTCCAGGTTTCCCTGGCTATGTGTTACTAATTTTGTTATGTTCAAGGTTTTCTTCCACCTGAAGACGGGATCAGATTCCAGATCCCGAAACGTCGTGAAACTTGTTTTTTACTAATCAGTGATGGCAAATGTCCGCAAAAATCCTAATCAAAATATAAAATCACCATCACCAACAATGAATTTCAAACAAAGAATAAAATAAATGTACTTACCGAACGACAAACATCGCAGATGACATTCTCATCAAACTCGATGCCAAGTCCCTCTTCCTGTTTGACGATAGTTTGGACTTTATCCCAACATCGGATTTCCAGTTCCTCAATCACCCTCTCCAACTGGTCTTCCCGGATGGGCTGGAGGCCTGCAAACATGAAACCAATTAATTTTCAGATCATATCACAATCACACAATGGGGCAGTTGGTCTCCAGAAAGACTGCCTTTTTTATTAGTTTCATAAAATGCATTTTGTTCTACTGCATGAAAACACCTGTTTTTTGTTCTATAAAACATCCACAAAATCTCAGTTTTAGTACTAATAAAAAGTCAGCTTGTAATTTTTTTTTTGGTGCGCTAACCTCAAGACTGTAATTGTTTTAATTATAAATTATTGCTAAAAATCGCTGTTTGCAAGATGAAAAGTGTTTTTTGTAAACAACAGAAATGTAAACATTGTAAATTATGTTTTGTCATTTAAAACCAACTTTTGGTAATAATTTTAGCGACTAAAAGCTCATTTGCGCATGATAAAAATAGCTGTTCAAAACATGAAGAAAATGAGTCTTTTTTGTGCTTAATTGTTTATAAAACACGATTACATCCCAAAAAGTACCACTTTTACTCCTTGTGATGAAAACTACTATTGAACACATTCGTTTTGGTTAAGAAACACTATTTGCAATATGACACTGACACTTCTAAAAAATACCCACATATGTTACAAAAAATACCCTAAAAATGTGATTTTTTCTTCAGTTTACAAAAGTAAGCTAGAAAAAATGTAACTGGTATCCAATTTTGGTGATACTGTGCCAATATTACGTTTTTATTTTCTTGCAATTAAAGAAAGAAATACCTCCAAGACTCCAGAGTTTTCTTGAAGACCATTCTCAACTTCAGCTCTACTTTTACCCACCCACACCAATTCTAAAACAAATTATTAAAAAATAAATATGGACACCTACCCATAGAAGCTCGCTCTCCGTTTAATATCCGAAGCCATGCAATATCACAGTCGTCAAGATCATAAGAGCAAGCTTTCTCAGCTTTGGCTGGCATGTTGGACAGGTGGTGTTCATCAAATCGGAAGCTTTCATCTTTTGTGATGCGTATGTACTTGTTTTTGGGGCTGAAAAATAAAATGATGAAATAAAAATTTGAAACTAGAATCTTAAATGCTTAAATAATACACATCCAAGCATAATAATAAATGTTTAGTTCAAAACATATTTTAAACAATAAGACAAGAAGCTTCATAACAACCTGAATGTCACCATAAAAGTGAAGAGTAACGTGATTATGGTTGCGTTAAAACTAGTTTGTATGTTGTCACATTTTTGGTTAGTTATTGGTTAATGTGTAGTATTTTTTATAATTTCTGAAATTCCTAAGTGCACCACTGTGGCTGAAGCTACACTATTGCATTATCCAGTGCTTCATTTGTAAAAATTGAGGTACCGGAACTGTAATTTGACAATTCGTAGATTACCCTCCCTTTATCATTTTTTCCATTAATAAAGTATTGTTTGGCTATGTAATTAATTAGGTCGATTTAAAAGTCACATTTTATTCGACTCAATTTTTTTTATAAGTAAATTAAAAACTAACAAAGCATTATTTTACTAAAAATAAATTGTCTAAAAGATTCTAGTTTTTATGACGCGTTGTGAGAGTATTCAGGTCTTTTTGACGTTTTCATGATTCAGCTTAGCTCAAGAAAAAGTGCATTAGTTTCAGAGAGAGCGCTAATTTCAGGCCGAAATTCCGCGCGTGAATTCCGAACATTTTAAGCGATCGTTATTTTCGGTACTCCGGCCGGTTACACATAATCCTCTCGCATAGCGAATTCTCCGACCGATCGTACGCGATTGTCTTTTGCGGCAAATTCTTCGAACGATCATACGCGATCGTCTTTTGCGGCAAATTCTCCGGCCGATTACACGCGATTGTCTTGTGCGGCAGAGTGTCCATCCGATTACACGCGATTGTCTTGTGCGGCAGAGTGTCCGTCCGATTACACGCGATTGTCTTGTGCGGCAGAGTGTCCGTCCGATTACACGCGATCGTCTCTCGTGGAAAATTCTCCGGCCGATTACACGCGACTGTCTCTTGCAAAAAATACTCCGACCGATTACACACGATTGACTCTTACTGCAGAAAGAGGTCCCGGAACGCTGTTCCGCCGCAAATCAAGCACTGGCATTCTCTATTATAGCTCTGGACAGCCTTACTGGCGGGTGAGTGAGTGCGCTGTTGTCTTAATATCTGCAATGTTTTGGTAGTAAATCACGTGGTCATTTGTTTATGTAAAGGTACATTACTCAAGAAAATATTTTGCTGCAACCGCAAGTGCAACTAATGTTAAATGCTCGCAAGCTCAACACAATTCATGAAGTACGGTGACAAAAGTGTGGAAACACATTCTTAAATGTAAACAAATCATTTAAGATGAAAGTTTACAAAAAAAAAGACCAGCTGATGCATTGCGCAAACATTTTACAGAAATTTTAAATGCGTAAGAAATCTCTAGGTGGAATATTACAGGCATTCTTTTGTAGTGTAAATGAGGTGAAACGTAAACAAAGTTTTGACAGTTCTACCAAAACATGTGTTTATTTAGCAGACATTTTGGGAGATTACAATTTTCGCCACCCGCCAGTAAGGCTGTCCAGAACTATAATATGCAACTTTAATCTCAAGCAATTGATAACAATTGAAATTGCTTCAAATTACAGCTCAAAGAACAATATTAAATTACTAAATTACTCCTCTCAGGCTGTCCAATCTACCAATATTAGTTAACCACTTTTTCATCAACAATTTGCATTACATACATAGCCTATCCCCTTTTCCACAAAAAGGTACGATGGAAAAGCTGACAGGAATGTCTCAAGAATCAAACAGAGGCTGTTTTTTTGAGACTTCTGTTGCGTCCAAGAACTAGTTACGTTAAATCCAGTTACTAGCTACAGTTAAGTTAAATTTGGGTAGGGCAGCGACAGTGCTACTCTTTCGCAGCATTAATGGTGAACTAAGTCCTCGATACCCGCTAGTCAGCATTCGACACCTGCTGAGCGCAACATTAGAAGATACCTCTGTTTGTTTCTTCTCTGAGCCGGAATAAAGATCAGGATACAATACTCCCACATCAAAGGAGTTATAAAAATCACAGAAAAGATAGTGCGCCACTCACAGGCGGAAGTCATGGAAGCCGCGCAAGTGCTGGCCGATGTCGGTGACACTGGGCCTCTTGCAAGAGTTTGGCATTTTTCGGCCACAAAATCTTTCACTTAGCAAATTATATTGATCTGCTTAGACCAAAGAAAAAAAATCCCAGACTTTTTCATACAGTTTAAAAATTTCTACTTTTCCCAGTTTTCCCTATTTTTACGGTCGCTAGAGACTAGAGACCCTTAACTTGCGAGGACTGACGTACCTGTCTAAAAGATCAGGTTAGCCTAATAGTTTTTTCGATAACAATTATATTTTTTGGGTATCGGCAAGGCTGGCCGTCACTATACCTCTCGTACGTCTTTCCAGGAACATCATAACTCACTTCCCATCAGTCTCTAACCCTTACAGTCAGTTCAATGAAAGTTGCTTTAGAGGTCTGGTGTTTTCGACCGCGTGTCACATTAGGCTTTATGTTACATATGAATATTTTGTTACATATAAATATAAGGGGTGTTTAACGCAGTAAAAATAATTATTGAAGTACCTACTGCAATTTAAAATATTTTTTTACATTGTATAAATATTATGTATGCAAATATATCCTATATAAGTATTCAAAAAACTAATGGAAAGACTTTAGTGGAGTTTTTGTGCAAATAAACACATAATTTTCCAATATAGTCCTACTAACTTTTATATAAAAACTGGTCCAAAAGACCGTGAGTCAGTCATCGCGTTTTCAAATCATAGTCAGTTCTGCTGGTTTAATAAGGTGTTAGGATAAACAGTGCAGGACTCACAGGCGGAAGTCGTGGAAGCCGCGCGTGTGCTGGCCGGTGACGGTGACGCTGGGGCCGGGGAGACTGTCAGGGTTGACGGGGACCTGCACGCCGCGCTCCCACTCCTGCTTCCACTGGTCCGAGATGGTCCAGTACTCGTCCGCCCCCAGCGGCTCCGAGTCCGGCAGCTTCATCGCGCTGATCAGGTCCTTGCGGAACAGCTGCAACAGCGCAACAACGCGCGACATAGCGTCGTTATCTTTGCATTGTTATCTTTCATCATGAGTCGAAAATAGCTGTTTTGTTTAGGGAAACAGAAAGTTGTTTCTCCTTTGGCTTAATAGCCTAATAATAAAAAAAGCTAACCTTAGCAAATTCAAATCAAAAACATGCTCTTTGATAGCCAAATCACGTGATCAAAATACCTTGTTGGTTGACCTTAGAATGAAAATTATGTGATTCAAAGGCCATAATTGCAAACATATTACTACAGTGGAGTTCCAATGATCCAAAATAATTACTAAAAAAAATAATAACAGTATACTAGATACAACATTTAATTTATTCCTGCTGTTTACCTGCGGTCAACAAATAACTGAGATTAATATTTCCTGTTTGTTTACTTTGCAAAGATATTCGCAGGGTTACAAAAGTTTTTCCACGATTAACTGCAAATTAATTGCGATTCGCTTTGCAAACCTACTTTCGCCACTGCCATACTGAAAAACCAGGAACGGTAAGTAAATACATGCAATCAAATAGAACAGCCTTTTGCTTATTTCAAAAAGGTGTTCCTGCAATCTTTTAAGACACATAATCGAATTTCACGGACATTCAAATGTTTTGCAAAGTTATTCCTACCGTTACCTGGGATATATACCTTTTGTCTACCCACCTGTGGTCGGTAAACATGTGCGGTCGCCGTTCTCAAAATCACAACTGTTGTTTACATGCAATCGTACTTAAGGTCATTTACATCTTAACCAATCTTATCATTTTACCTAGGATTGAGAACACTTTTTTGACCATCCCAATAACATTTTTGTGTTAAGCAGAATTTTGGTTTACTGAGACTCCAATGTATTATTAACAAATAAAATATTTATTTTATACTATTTTCAATTCTAGAGGTTAAAATACCTTATTCCGTCAGTGATCAACTGTGAACCGAAGAGCCGGCGACCGGTTTCGACCCTACAATGGGGTCATCCTCTGGGCGTTGAAAGACATAAAATACTTTCAATATATTTTTTTATGGTGACACGTGTGGCCACAAACGAAAAACTTGAATAGCGAGCGGCAACAGTCTTGACTTGTGACACAACGTATATACCTGCTCTGCCGTGAGCTGTTTTTGTTCTTTGTTTGTGGCCACATGTGTTGTGTAAAAATAATGTTTCTAAGTGTGAATGTCTTCGATGTTTCGATGCATTTAAGACACCTGACGACCTCTTCGGAGTGATTTTATGTCTTTTAACACCCTGAGGATGACCCCATTGAAGGGTCGAAACCAGTCGCTGACTCTTCGGTTGACAGTTGATCACTGACGGAATAAGGTATTTTAACCTTTAGAATTCATTCAAATAGTGATCGGAGGCAAATATGAAGTATACTTTTCATATAAATACATGGGGCCTATAGCTCTAATTGGGAAGTTTTCCTACCTCGGCGGGGGCCTCGGTGGCGCTGCGGTTGTAGATGCTGGATATCTTGAGGTCGTTGTTGGGTCGCGGGGTCCAGCCGGGGTCCATGGAGGCCGCCTCCTCTTCCTCCACCGCCGGCGGACGGCCCTTGCGCCTCTTTGTAGGCACTGGCGAGAAAAAAATAATGATATTAACATTGAATAATTACTTTTTGTAGGCTGAAACGGCTAAACTTTAGAATCCATTTCCAACGTTAAAATCGATGATTAAAATAAACGTCTTTCGATTTGATATAATTAATCAATTTCTTCAATTCACATACGTTTTATTCGAGTTGACGTTGAATAAATGATGGTAAACAAACAACGTAGGTCGCTACTTTTAAAATGTTGATTCCAGTAATTTTTACTATCCTATTCAAATTAGGGAAACTGTCAACCCTTTACAACATTCAAGGATTGGAAAAATTTGATTTGCTAGCTGATTCAGTTTCTTACGAGGCATTGTAATGACTCGAGGAGTGAAAAGTGACAGCAGTGATGGATATATTTAGTGGTGTAACCAACGTGGATTTCAAACGTCATAATCACTGAGATAAGGTACATGGTTCGAAGATTCAAAAATGTCATTGAGTAAAATTATGAATAATTATTAAATGTGGAGCCATAATTATACTCGTAATTGCAGGTAGCACGAATAATTTTAGTAAAGCACGTCACTAACTACGACTGACAATTAAACAAATGCAAGGTGGCAAACGATATGAAATTAATTATTTTTAAGTACGTCATGTTAGTTAAAACTGTAGTTGGGTTATGATATGTTGATAACGTTAGAATTTAACTTAATAGGTTTTATTCACATAGTGTAACTGTCAGGTTTCACCACGTTACAGTTAAAAGTATAGTGTACTGATATTGAAATGTTTTCATGATTATCGTAATTGCGATCGTAAATATCGAAAAACATTGATTTTATCGGTGGAGACAGATTCTAAAGCTTCGCCGACTGAAACTAACAAATCAGAGGGAACTTTGTGCAAGGAGAGGTAATCGCAAAATTTACTCTGTAAATAAAATGGACTCTGTAGGCTATTTGAAAAATAATATGGAGAATACATTTTGAGTGGTTGTGAAAAAAGTACTTGGGTCGTTTTTATGTATGACTAGACCTCAGATACAGGATAGGATCAGCAAAGCTGGTAAAAATGGTAGTATATTATTTTAAAACTACAGAAGTCAACCTTCTGGTAGGTAGAAATGTGACGCTTTGTCACATATTCAGCCAGAGGCCCTTAATAAATTCACTATCAAGAAACAAAAAGTTTTTATATTAAATCATTTCTTTGTAATAAAAAATGAGAGAAAACCTAAATCTGGTTGACACATTAACACATCAGATAAGTTATCAGAAAAATGTTTTGTCCATGTATGAATATACATAAAAAAAACCACTTGGACTATTAGCCCCTTCTTTTTCATACGGCAGTTTATAGAAAGAATAAGTATTGCATCATGATTGATCATATTCAGTTATGGTCATCGATCGAGGATTGGTAATTGTAATATTAAACTGAAAGATCATTACCTGGACAATCATCGCTGCGATTGGCCTGACGTTTGGCGCGATGAGACATTATGATTTTAGCTGTAACAAAACCCCCTCTTCTGCAGCTTTGCAGCCTGAAAAAAAACAATATTAGACTGTAACAATCCAGACGGTAACAATATTAGTTACCAAGAGCATGGGTAAACTCCTAGGAACAAATGCTCTGTAAAATAATAAATTCTGGTCGTCCAAGAATTATTCTGACGAACAAAAATAATGGCCATGTGTTTGATACACTTACTGCTTTGCCCACTAAGGCTATTAGTCATATATCAAAGGAACTTGATATATCTAGAAACAATACTCAGCAATATGTTGAGGATTTTTAATGTTTTTCTTATAAAATTCAAAATCCTATTGATCTGAAGGCAACAGATTATTTTGCTTGTCTAGAATTCTGTGGGCGACTTCTGGCAAACACTTGGGTTGATCCATTTTTCACAGATAATATTTGGTGGTCTGATGATTATCATATTCTCTTAGGCCCAATTCACACAGAACTGGCGTTTCACGGAGGCGCGGCTCAGGTACAGATATGGGGTTTCCCCATTGCTCCTTTGTAGACTATTCGCCCAAGCACATAGAAGCGATGTGGCGCGGGCGTCCGCACCTCTCGCTACTGCCATGCTTCTTCCTTCATACAAGTGGCGACCAGGAACCGGCATACCTGTGGCACGCCCATTTTCACCACTAGGAGCAAGGCAGAGGCGTGGTGGTGGCGAGAAGCGGCCGCCCGCACCACTACGCTTCAGTGTGCAGAATGTCGGGGCAATGGGACACGCCTCCGCGATACGTCCATTCTGTGTGAATTGGGCCTTAGGCATCCAGGCAAATAAACTAAAGATTTGCTTCCTTGCTTGTGAGAAGGTAACAAATACCTATACGATTGCAAAACATAACTGTTTGGGTTGCTATTTCCAGCCATGTCATAAAAGACCTAATTTGCTATTTGTCTAGGCCTTATTTCATAAAAGACTAGTTGCTCTCCCCGTTTTTCGCAAGGACTTAAACATAATTCAAAAACTTTAATCACTGGAATATGAGTGTTGATTAACTTCAAAAGCTCTTGTTGCATCTGCCCTTTAAGCTATCAAACTGTAGTAGCAATATGTTTAAATTTCAGCATTTGAATGTTTATATTCTTCTAAAATTTTAACTGTGAAACTTTAAACTTTCATGGGCCATAGGAAAAGCATTTGAGGCCAGCACCAGCCAGGTCAGCCATACTGCGGAAGAGTGAGTGCGCTGTTTAAGACATTAGCGTTAAACATCTGCGTGATTAATTCAATGTCATATGATTATATGTTTAATCAAAGTATATTCAAACCATGATATTTTATGCTACAAGTCAAACTGGAATCATATCCAAGCAAAGGCACGCTACAATCTATAGAGAATATACTTTAATAAAACGTCACAGGAAAAAGCTCTTGTAGTGCTCACTGCAAGACTAAAAGTCCTCTGTACATGGGGGCAATAGTGGCCACCGGCAGCACTTGGCATTTTTGACTAGTGTCGCGAGCACGAAATACGGCGGGTGAGTGAGGGCGCTGCTGGCGAAAGCAGCGTTATTTTGGTTGTCAATTAGTCATATGATTGTAAGTTTACAAGCACACGTTTACACGTGAAAGTTTTGCTGCAAGCTCTCATGCAAGATTCTTCTATTTTCGTGCAAGATTGAGACTAGCAGGAATCAGTAATAACTGTCAGCTGTGTCAGCTGTAGACAAAAATAAAAATGAAACGATACGTAATCTTTTGTTTTGTTTGTGTTTGTTTTCAGAGATTTCATAAGTTAATTCATTTAATTACGAAATTATGTTATATTTTTGGTGATAAATTGTTTAACACTTAATTTAAATTATCAGTCAATTTATCAATTATCCTCATCGGCAATCAATGTCAATGTCGATATCGATAATCAATGGCCTAAATTGCCCCGTGTGAAACTTGGAATGGCTGAAATAATTGTGCAACCAAGCAAGCATATAAACATACAAGCTTGAAAAATTGTTCGTATAAGAGGATAACATAATTGTTTTTGTCTTAGGTAAATTTTGCACAACTATCTTCTTACATGATTTTATATGATAAGAGTTTTTTATGTCGGCCTATTTGGTAGCCAATTAGAAAATTTAGGTTTTGGGCTAGGGGTTCCGGGTAAAGACTCACTTGCGGTTGGCAATGCTGTTTTGGATCGCAGACGGACAAAGAAAACTTTAATGAAATATTGCATCAAAAACTTGCATAGTGTAAAGTCCACGAAAAACACAAACAAGGTGTTGACAGCTCAACATAAACATTTAATTTTCTCTTTTCAGCTGACTTTTAGCAGAAGATTTTGTGTGTTTCCAGTTTTTGCCGCCCGCCGTATTTCGTGCTCGCGACTATACCTACTTTACATTACATTACGATTAAGACACCGATCATCAGTAAGGGGTATTTTAAGGCTTATATGAGTGAAAGATGAGTGTAGGATGATTATGGCGCGATCTTGTAGTCTTGTTACTGACTAAGGCCAACATAATCCTTGGACAGAACTGTTAATTAATACCCCAACAGCCGATGGCAACTAAGGGACCTACATAACAAGGGATACGAACCACAATTTCACCTGGTTTACAATTTAAGAACTGGCCTAATTATAAGGACAGTCTAATGAACACAGAGTGGATTTTAACCCCCACAAGCAAACATCGTGTCCACAAGCCATCGCTCATATTTGTCCACAATTGTTGCTCTCCAAAGCAGCTGGATTACAAGACACGCCACCGTCCCAATCAATAATCCTGTGTGCAGGAATGATCCCTGAAAAAATTCATTACTGGCTACCAGTTTACTCAGCACCAAGAAAATTTAACATGTTTGAGTTTCAAGACTGCTGAAGGGCCAGACCAAAGGTCCCAAAGTAGCCCCAGTGTTGGCCTCGTCATTTTAGTTACTTGCTAGACTTGAGTTTCAATAGAGAGAGGTAGTTTTACATTCTTCCGCCTGTACATTAATATATTATGGAGAAAGTATTGTTTTCGTTTAAACTTTCTGATTAAAGTTGGTAATGCAAATATTTGTTTTAACGATCCTTGAATCCAAAACTACCCATATTTTTAGAAATGAATGTAATTGTTATTGTAAGTAGAGCTAGAGTTACAGCTAAAGATGACACCAATGATCCAATTTTAAAAATTTAGGCACCTAGGTACCCAACCCCAATATCCCCGGTGTTTTTTTCATTTTTATCTATTTTAATAGTTTCCAAAAAAAAACACTTCGAAACTACAAAATTCATAATTTCTAAAACACGGATCTTGTGATTTTTTTAAACTGTCAAATTCTTTTTAATAATTTTGATGCCAAACAAAATTATGATACGAGTAAAAATGCATATGAGTAAAAATTAATATTCAGGAGCTATGTGGATTGAATTGTTAAAAATAGGGGGGGGGGGATGGCACCATTGCACAGCCAGGTTGCCAGCCAAAGGCATAAAATGTTACCATCTTCCCCCCGTCCTTGGATTAAAGCATGATATCTAGATCAGGGTGCTAGAGTAATGCGCAAAGACTATTCCATCGCAGAAATTTGACAAAAAAACTTGATTATAAAAAAGTCATATTTTGGATAGGAAAACAGCATTTCTGGGAAATTTCTGGGATCTTTGGTTGCAACCCAAAGTAACACTCCATGCTAACACCATCGACTTCTTTCGCTGTCCAAAGGGGAAGAGGGAGGAACAACAGAAAGAAAAATTCCTGGAACACAGCAATGTGATTGGTGAAGATCCACCAATCGTAACCACAGAACACACCTAACAGGAAAAAAAATATCCTCCAAAAATCAGAAAAAAACAATCTTGAACACTGAATCATCACATAAACATGTCCCAATCCAGCATGGGTATTTGTTCAATTGAATGCATGGCTCAAAAACCTCCCAAGAAGAGAAAGAAAAAATAAATAAAACAACACTTCTCTCAAATAATAACCCAAGAACACTACAAATTGGAAAATCAGCACCTTGACACTTGAAAAAGACAAAAATCATTTGTAAAACAACTTTAAAAAATCAAAACTGACCCGGGCACTGATCAATCACACAAACATTCCTCCTACGCTCCCCATAGTTCCTCACATCAATGCACGGCTTAAACCCCTCCAAATTGCGTGCAAGCTATCCAAAAACAATGGGGAAACATAATGCAAAAATCAGGTTTCATAGACACAGAAAACAGTCCTGGGTTTCAGACTAAACAAGACATAACAACACGAGACATATCATAAAACCCTTCAAATAATGAAACCAAACCAAATCAAAACAGACACTGAACCCTTAAATAAACACCCACCTCAAACCTGCAAGTTCAAAATCTCAAAAGAATACACCCCCTGCCAAAAAAAACAAATTAAGACACATATAACGAATTACCCAAACATCACAAACACGCCCACAACCATTACTAATCGCTCACACAAATGCATGGCTTCAAAACTCAAAGACTTAGACAAGCTGTTCCAAAAAAAAAAAATAAAAACAACACACGATATTGGGGCGAACCAACAACAGGTCACTAATTGGTAACGAACTGACAGCACTTCACTGGGTGGAAACCAACTTATAACTGTAATAGGGCTTGGTAGGGGAAAGATGCTCGCAGAAAAATCATGTTCTCAAAACCTTTCAACCCAACCTTACCCGCACCCTTTGATCAAACGCATCCTTCAGTGTTCATACTGATATGTCTCACATCAATCTTTCCCAGTTTTCCCCCTTTTCCCAATGATATATTAGCTGGGGCAATCAGAGATTTTTATCAATGACAATGGCGAGATGTAAATGAAGTACATAGTCTAGTGTTATTGTTGTAAGGCATATTAAAATACCTATTTCTCCTTTAAAATTAATCAGCTAGTTTTGAATTTAAAAATATACAGTAGACCCCCTCTTAACCAACCTCGTTTTAACCGACGATCGGATTATCAGCCCTTGCTGGTCAAATATTAAAGATAATTTTAACAGGGCCTGTCTTTAGAACAGTTCGGTTTAACCGCCCTTTTCTAGGAATTGCGGCATTTCCGTTCCTATTCCCGGCGATGGGAACGTTATTTATAATATTTAGTTTATTGAAGTGTTTTGTTTTGACCGTGCTTTAGGGTCATTTGTGACGTTTCTACAGTAGTTATTTTGGAAAATATGTTGATAATTATAGTTTATTCTCTAAATAGTCCAAGAACTGCTTTATAACGATGTTAATAGAATCATAAATCAAAAGAGCTTTTATTTTTAGGTGTTTAAAGGATTACCCGTTTTAACCGACCTTTCAAGTTATCCGACATAGGTCCGGTCCTGTAGGGGGCGGTTAAGGGGGGTCTACTGTACCATTTACTCCTAGGTGCTAAGACCCAACTTTTATTAAGTGTGTTGAAGTCAATTGATAATTGGTTATTTATATTATCTGTCAGCCTAATGTAAATTATATTTTGAATAAGGCCCAAAAATTGGGTGGAAATTATCTATGGGTAGTCGTTCGCTTTCCTCAAAAGAAATATATTTATATTCTTCCTTATTCGATGTCACTGATGTAATATCGGAAACCAATAAAGCTGCTGCCAATGATTATTTATTATTTACCTCTCCTATTAGACGCCAGTATTTTTCTGATTTGCAAAGGTCTTATCCGTCAACCAACTGAGACAGTTTGGCGTGTCCTGTAATCCAGCTACTCGAGTTGTCCTGTTATCCACAAGTCTCGAATTGTGGATAATCATAAGTGAAGGCTTGTGTGTGTGATATTCCCACGTGGGAATTAACGTGCGCTTCTGTGGACACTATGTTCATCCATACGACCATCCTCATACTTACACCAGTTCATAACTCATTGGTGAAATTATGTTCGGATCCCTCGTTAAGTAGGTCACTTAGTGTCCGTTGGCTGTTGGGCTATTAATTAGCAGTCCTACCTAAGGAGCAGGTTAACCTTAGTCGGTAACAAGACTACAAGATCACGTCACTCATCTTATACTCATCTTTTAATCATACTTGGCTTGAAATACCTATCTGGGTAGATTGCCATTTTGATTTAGACCCTTAAGAGTCCTCCCTACCCAGCCAAAAATGTTCAAAAACAGCTCTCATGCTGAACCATATAGACCCCCCATGAGGTAGGGGAAATTTTTAAATTCAATATTGTTATAACAGGAAATGTCCAAACTACAAAAATTGCTTTTTGGAATTTCAAATTTAACTTAAATAGTTTTTTTTCTATCATCAATGAAAATAGTCAACTTTGGACATTAATATAACGTTTTTGTAACCTTTTTCAAAAAAATAAAAAAACAATTCCTGTAGTTTAGAGTATTATTTATTCAAATAATATCGCATAGTATGGATATGTTAAAAAATATGGGCAAACCTTACATCGCAAAATGTGCAGATTTAGCATGGGCTTTTATGGAGCCGAAGTTCCAAAAGTCGCCGCTAGTGTCGCAGAAAAACAAAAACTGCCGTGGGTAGGGAGGACTAAAAAATTATCTGTAGGCCTACTGGCAGCTACCACTTGCGCTAGAACGGACTGAACTAGTGGACACCATTTTTGCCCTCCTTGGCCACCTATCCGCCAATTTTACCAGGGCCACTAACTGCCATTACTCTCTCCTTCTGCAAGGGGCTTAAAAAAGAGATTATGTTCTTGTTACTGGTGTGGAGAGCTAAAAATCAATAATTTTGTTTCACATTGAGCAAGGCAACTTTGGGCAAGACATTGCATTTTTAGGCATCTCAAAATCTACTTTTTAGGCTATTCCTTCTCTACGTTCCTTTTTTAACATTCATGTATGTAAAACAAAATAATAATAATTCCCTCACACAGAGACACCCAGAAAACTAAATACAATCCCCCTAAGTGGCTAGATACAATCTCCAATGCCATTTTGACGCCTCCAGTACTCTCGGTTCGGATCCCACGTTAAAATGTAGGTCCCATAGTTGCCATTGGCTGTTGGGCTATTAATTAACAGTCCTGTCTAAGGAATATGTCGGCCTTAGTCAGTAACAAGACTACAAGATCGCGCCACAATCATCCTTCACTCATCTGTCATTCATACTTGGCTTAAAATACCTACCTGGGTAGGTTGCCATTTCAACTAATGTATCTAATGTATCTCCTGGCTTAAGAGAGTGGATAGAAGAGGATATCAACCTTTCTTTGTATATATTATTTAAAAAATAACATCTGTTTTAATGGATATGTTTCCACCATCAATGTAAATAAGTACACTGGATTGGTAACTCAGGCCCTGCAACGCGAGCCGCCGGCAGTGGTTGCGTTTAAGATTTTGCAGGGGCAATGGGGGAAAGCATCTTTTGCCGGCCAACTTGTACTGACCATCTAGTTTAATATTAATCGTAATTACTTAATAGTTATAGCAATACGTCTATTAAAGCAAATTTTACCCGTAAAAATGCTCCCAAATCCACGCGGTTTCAATACGATTAACTATACAGTTTCACTCTTTTTCCTTCAACGCCCGGGCGCGCCCCTTCAATTCGGCCCAGCTGCAACCCCAACGCACAGCTATGTTGGCTCGGAAATCACTACACGAGCCTTACGGGGAATGCGCTATCTAGTTGTATTTATTTACATTGATGGATTCCATAAGAATACTGATCTGGAATCATTTCAACCTGATAAGACTAATGGAATACAGTGGAGCCCTCATAATCTGAATTAATTTGGCCGGACTTATTTCAGATTAGCGAATATTTCAGATTAAGCGGAACTATTGCTAAAATAAAAATAATTATATTATATTCTGGGCGTAACGTATTCCTGCTATTTACCCGCAACCGGCAAATTCTCGTGATTAAATTTTAACCCCGTCTGTTTACTTCGCAAAGATACCTATTCATAAAGTTACTACCGCTGTTTTCCCGTGATTGATGAAGAAACATGTTCATCCTTGCAAACCTACTTTCGGTGCGCGAATAACCCCAAATGGTAAATACCCATGATCAAATGGATTATATGACCATTTGCTTAATTTACAAAGTTTTCCTGCAATCAGTGAATACACGTAGGCCTAATCTACTTTCATGGTCATCCACAGATTTCGTAAAATTATTCCTATCATTACCTGCAATCTACAAAGTTTTCTCTACACACCTGCAATTGGTAAACACATGTGGTCATTATTCACAAAATTACAACTGCTATTTCCGCACAATTGACGTCCTCAACCATCATTTTAACCAGGATTGAGGAAACTTTAGCTCTCAGTAGCATTTCTGATTCAGAATTTCAGATTGCCAAGATTCGGATTATCAAGATTTCTCTATAGATATGTAATAAACAATGATAGAAAACATGTGGATCATTCAGCTTTAACCAATTAGAGCCTGAATATTTAATTCATTGACGGTACCTGAAGAACCCTATTAAAATGGGCAAAGGGCCTATTTGTAGAGTTTTAATTAACAGCCTTTAACTAACAGTTATGACTAAAACACGCAAACAGGTAACCAAAATAAACAATGACAACAAACTGTACCATCACAACAAACAAATATGTATTCCACTACTAATCATAATAAAACCAACAATAACAAAGCTGAAAGCAGACAGAAATCATGGAGATCGCCGTGAAACATAAACTTCGAACAGTTATTTACTTTCTTACACAGAGCAGGCCTGGCCTAAAACCAATTAAAACCAGACACTGGAGTGAAGCTAAGCTTCTGCTGTTTCCGTGAGTACCAAATTCAATCCAGTTCATTATGCCTGGAGCGTATTCAGAGCGTTTATCTGATCATCTGCATGATCACGAGCTAGACACATGTCTGGGCTGTTGGGCCATATAATCCTACCAAGAGACAGTTTTGTGAGAAGTCCCCAATGGGTTAAAAGATATATTACAGGTACAGCTAATCAATATTAAGTAATTACCATGAAATTTTGAGTACCGTACTGGTTTGCCTGGGTAGAAGTAGTGAGGTATAAGATGAAGCTTGGGTGTTTATAAACAAACCCAGATGAACTTGGAGTTTTCGAGGAGGGGATATAAATATTTACAGGTGATCAATTGATTCAATACGAATTTCTTGTGTCATTCATGTGTTACATGCTAAACAAAACACATGTCTCCTCTTTATTGGTTGTTATTCAAAGAGCAAAACATTGTTTCTAATATCAACCCACATTTTGTTTTGGTTTAATAGTTTTTATCTAACAGACTAGTAGCGTAATCACATGGCTTTGTTTACTTCCATGTAATTGATAATTTCTTCCCCTGCTCTGTTGAAATTACAAATTCAAGCTTCATCATGTACCTCACTACCTATATCTTTTTTCTGCCTAACCTGTATATTCCTTATATAACTTGAGTATAGGGAAATTACTTACTACATAGCTGGGGTAGAAACCTTTACTTGCGAGACAGCCCACAAATGAATTTATCTGGAACAGACATAAAAACATTGATTATGATTTTATAACAACATGGATTAGTAAGATAATTTTGGTTGGTGATTTCTGTTTATTACAGCTACAAAATTGTAGAGAAATTTGAAACTTAAGGCCTACAATGTTATAGCACAGGTGCACTTCATGTAATATAAGCACTACATGTAATATAAGCTAAACTACATGTGCTTATATTGAGGTACAATATTCCTATAATATGTGCTAATATTGAGGTACAGGTCTTCATGTAGATTTCGACTAGTCGTGATAGTAAATAGGCCTGAATTCAACGTTACATAAGTTATCGGTCAGGGATAATTTACATGTTAAATTAATTTTACTGTTAATGAGGGTTAGGCCTAAAATAGGTCCATGAGTACTGGGAGGAGGGACCTAAAATAGCCAAGGATAGCCTACTGAAATAATTTTCCTTTAATTTCATCATAGAACTGAGACTGAAAACATGAGCGTGTGGCTAATAATGTTCAAACAAAATTAGCCTGGGTCGGTTTAAAAGTGACAGGTTAACAGTAATTTGACCGTCTGCAGTTCTATATGCAGTAAAATATACAAATATTATGGAATGAGAATATAGAACTTTCCTAGGGACACATCTTAACAATCGAATGAACCTAATACATGGAAACAGGCTACAACACAAAACTATGACTGAAAAGTAACTATTTTTTGTAGGAAGGCCCTTAAAGGGTAGGTATTATAATAGGATAATAGAGGAAACAACTGGCTAACCTGAAGTTGAGTAGGCCATTAGAAACACAAAACACTAAACACAGGAAAAGTCCCAATATTTCGGTCCATCTGTGTTTAGTGTTTTGTGTTTCTAATGGCCTACTCAACTTGAGGTAAGCCAGTTGTTTCCTCTATTATCCTATTATGAAAAGTAGCCTAACTATACCATAGGCCCCATGCAATAGGTCTACGTGATTTATGATCAAGACAAATCTCTGATTATGGTGGGCTATAATGTTAAGTGGGCATCTTAAAACGTCCTACTAAGGCCTATAGGGGGAAATTCAAATTATTTCTTGGGGGGTATTTTAAAGACCTTAAAAATACATACGATTAACTTTTAAAATCAACACGTTTATGTTTTTTTAATGTTAATTTGTTTAATAGACTAATGATAGTATAGTTCAAGTTAATTTTTAGTTTAATTGATTTTAAAGATAGGTCTACTGAGCAGGCTACTTCAGCTTCAAAGTCAGTACCGGTACTGTAAAATAATATATCATAGTTAAATAACACACATATTGATTGAAATGTTTTAACATGATCATTTCAATACATACCGTAGACTTTTTCATAGTTACATTTATTTTCATTCAATAGTACCCAAGACTGTAGGCGGGAATGCAGCCAACTTGAGTAGGCCTAGGTACAGTAACTTATAATGAGGTAAGTTACAGGTCTTCATGTAGCCTAGATTTCAGCTAGATAATATATAGGCCTGAATACAAAATTTTATGATATACACCTAAACCTACTTAAATCCAGAGGTCCAATTCTAGCCCTACCGTACTTCTTAACTTAAAAAGCCTATCATTTAGCTTCCTACTCGTCCTATTTAAATGCCTTTTGTCGTTTAGGCTAGTAGTGATTTATAAAGTAAAAGGAAGAAAACACCTTAAAATATGTAAAAAGAAACCACTGATAATTACCAAAACAATGAATTTAACAAGGACAGAGAAAAAGAAAAACCGAGACTCCTGACATTTACTAAACAGTAATTTTGCTTAGGAATATTAACTTGATTTTGTTATGATAAAAGGCTTATTATAGTAATATGTTACATATTGTTAACAAAACAACAATGTTGTTGGTGAATTGTCTGTTTTGACTTGAACAATAACTTTAAAAAAGTAAAGTTGGTCAGCATTGGTCCAAAGGAGGATCACTGGTCTAGGCTAGAGCAGACCCAATTAAAACCAAAAATGTCAAGGCTGTAACAACACTGGGAGTGAAAAGCCTAGCTTTTAAACTTAAATTATGCTTTAAGGTGTGTGATGAAACTAAAAGAGTCACTAAACTAACAAAATTAAACTTGTATTTTGTTATTTTAGATGTCTCAAATATAGGCCATTAGTGATGTAAACATTGGAGCTAAGATGAAGTTTTACCTATTTACAACAGCAGTTTAAACGCTAAAACCATGTTTGTTGTGTGAGAATAAGTATTTATCTTCAAAATAAAAGTAAAAAACGTCGATCTGGACCATTTAAATCCTATAAAATAGTGAAATAAAGGCTAACCACGGCTACATTTAGGCCTATTAGCATTGACAACACAGATGGCAGCACTATCGATAAGACTTTTCTCCAGCGACCGAGGTTGTGCAAAACTGCATTTTAAACTTAAATTTTCTGCTATGGGAACCAAAATCATAGACAAATGGTCTTATGAATAACTCGGTAACACAATTTACAAACTGAAATGACCCACATTAAGGCACAAATTTCTAACTGACGCACACTAAAATACGAGTTGCCATGTCTCTGTCATCAGCCTAACCAACATGTCCTCATTCCAAATTCCCACTTCACTACGAGCACTAAAACCATTTAAAACTCGAGAACCACTTAAATAGAACGATTCTTGGATATTTCAATTTAATTATCACATTATCAAAACTTGTTTGCAATGCACATAAACAACATATTACCTAAATAATATGAGATAGTGTCATTTGGCGCCATCATGCCTGAAAAAATAACTGTAGAAGTTCACGTCACGTGACCACTTCGCGAGATCTCGGCTTTAGCGATACATTTTTGGGATCCAGATTCCAACAGGATGGCCACTACTCTACATCTTTAGCACAAAATTCTTGAAATTAAAATATTTAAAAATCACCTTAATTTTACTTACTGACTAATTTAAAATATATTTAAATCATCAAATGTGCTACAAATAAGCTTTACAACAGTTTTTGGAGATATTTCACCGTGATTAATAAAGAATTATTAGTCAATGTTAAATGTTAATTTAGTTCTTTATTTCTAGCCGTTGGTCACATTTGATCAATTCTCACCACACAACATCCGAGGTACAGTCACGTCAAGTAGAATAAAAAGCGTAAACAAGTACAGACGACAAGAGCACCATATTTTCAGATTTTAGTGTGAGAAGCGGAGTTGCTCATTCATTGTTTTGATCGATGAATTATTTGATTAAGTGGATGAAGTGATTGATTTTTCAGTTAATGTTTATGAAACGCTATTTAAAATTTTACTTTAAGCAATTCACTTCTAGAAATTACGTGGTGCGGTGAATGCTATTGACATTTGGTAAATATAAGGATGGATGAGGTTAGTGGCAAAGTTTTGGTTTGTTTATTTTCCTAAATTTTTTATTTCAGTCGATATTTATGGGGCATCTAAATTAAATACTCTTAAAGGTTATTTCATGGTTAGTTCATAAAGTTAAATGATTTTAATATTTTTCCCAAAATAAGGTTTAAATTTCAGACGACCTGTGAAAAATCACACAATTGCACAATCAGTAACCTGAGCTTAGTTTGTGTTTAGAATTTTACTGACATAGACTAGATAAAAGAAGCATCTAGGCTTACCTGAACACCTTAACTGTGTCACGCTTCGTCAATGTTTTGTGCTGGCCATTGCCTAAAGTGTGGTGGCTGAAATTGACAAGCATTCCCCGGGTTCTATTTCTAAAGCGTATCTCGGTTATTTGTTATGTGACCACTATAAATTTTATATCCCCGATTTTGTAATTTTTCAGATAGTATATTTTTATTAATAACTGCACGAGTAACCGGTTACTCAAGCCACACTGTGGTCATTTATGTAAAATAAAATTAAATTTGTTGTTGATTGTATTATTTCATAAAACGAATTAGACACATTTTGTTGATACTTTTGTCGTATAAATATGTTGTTAGCATTCCTCGTTTCATTTACTATTGAATTTTGCTATTTTCCAATCCAGTAGCTAGAGCTCCTGCTAGCAGCACAAGTGTTGCATTATGATTTGTTTACTAAAACGGGCCTAATGAGCTGGATTCTTACTATAGCCTACCCTTTATAGATTAATGTGGCACTAGGGCCATCCATCTAAATTGGGCTGTCGCTCTACTCTCCCTTTCATGTCTCCAGCGGTAGGCTTACTGTTTGAGTGCTAGGGTTGAAGAGGACGGATCCAAGTAATCAGCCTCCCCAAGTGCCATTTCACTGAACAATAGGCTTACAACATATCATAAGCCAAAACTAAATCCTACCACATAAGATAGTAGTATACTACCTCAAATTTAATTTATTTATCTTTTGTGTAGAATTCTTATGGTATTTCATCAAGCAAATTGAGGTAAATGATGTTGAGCTAGTCCACATCAATACTAAGTATTTAATGTTTCTTTAGCCTAATGATATATTTTTTTGCTTACAGAATGAGTTGGGGTTTAGAACAGCGAATGAATTTACAAAGCTCTACTATGAAAGTATGGATCGCAAGAGGCATGTATGTATCTTTGAAAATATTTTGTGCTACTTTTTAACCTTATAAGCCCGATGCTGCTCTTGATATTTATAAACGATATATAGCGTGAACGGTGTCGGGCCAGAATCTTTTCATTTTTGCAGATACCACCATTTTCATCAATAATAAAGATGTGGGAAGTCCAGAAATAGAAACCTTTTTCAAAATCAATTATCTTGCACAATTTCTCTTCAGCAGCACTTTAAGGCGAAGCACTAAGATAAAATTCAGAAATGTTTTATTTAAAGTTTGAAATTCAGAACGGAGTGATGGAAATAGAGCTCTTTATTTCTTGATTTCTTAGATTTATTTTTAGTTAAGGTCACAGTCCATGTTAATGTACCATTGTTTTGAATGTTCTTTCAGCTAATGTCAAAGTATTATATGGATAATGCTGCTCTTGTGTGGAATGGCAACGGAAGGAATGGTGCCGATGAAATCCAAAAATTCTTGGCCAGTTTGCCCATTAGTATCCATAATTTGACAAGTCAAGATGTACAAAGGATTCCAGGTATGTTCAATGACCTAAATATTTCAAAATACGGAACACACTCTGTAATTTGGGCATAAGACAATGAACAGGCCTGCATATATTTTTGCTTATGTGATTGTAAGCAGCCAATTTGCAGCTGTTAATCCCATAATGCGTTGACCTAACCAAGATTTAAAAGTATGACGGACCTTGAGTTTTCCTTATTTTTTAACTTCTAAACACGTAATGCCAAGTACTTATGTAAGTTATTTATATTGTTTTAATCAACAAAATATCAATATTAAATTGCTTTTGTTATGCAAAAGCAAGTAATAAATAGGTTCGCAAAAGTTCTGAACTGCTCTTTAAAATCTTTGGAACATTTAGGCGATTTTTGATGCTTATTTCTTAAACACTTTCGAACCAACTACAAAAATTTGTCGGTATCAAATCACCCAACTTCATATACTGTAGGCCTAATGGAAAAAGGGCTTTATATATTTTTTTACAAAACATTGTTGTAGAAAATTTTTTATTAAAATATATAACTCCTAATATGAATACCAAAAATTTTCAAGTTTTGTAATGTAATGTAATGTTTTGTTATGTTTGGTCCACCTCAAAATTGTAATGTACTTATCTTAAATTACTATAGTGGACAGTAATTATCCCCTGAAAATTTTCTTTTAATGTTTATTTATGAAAAATGGTATTAACACAGTTTTAACCCTTTGAACCCGAATTATAATGCACTGAGAAAAAATTTTTTTTCCTATTTTTCTTTTATTTAGGGTCTAAATAACACATTAAAACTGTTTTTTCAAACTTTCCCTCACAGGTCAAACAAAATTTTTTTGTTGCTTAAAAGCAACTATGGGCACTTGTGGTTACATCGGGCTAGACCCTAATGCCAATGTCCCCTATGTCCCCCACTTCGGACACATTACAGGTATTAATAAAAACCGTTCTATTTCCTTTTCGTCCAAATATTCTTGCTCCAGTGTGAAGTTTAAATCATGTCCTATACAAAATGGCCAAAAAACATATAATTAACACAAAATATTAGTTGTAAATGAATTTAATATTAGCATGGGGTTATGTGGAGAAACTGAATTAAACTAGTGAAATTTAATGTCACATCCGCCCATAGTTGCTTTTGACATGTTAGTTAGTTTTGTTTGCTTGTGGTTTGACTTTGATTTTCTCATATAAATTATGGAAATACTCGCTTAAATTACTAAAACTTATTAGAAACATAAACTAGAATAACTGAGGATTGATAAGATATTTTTTCCCTCAATACGAAATGTCTAGTACTATAGTAAAAGATCGCTTGAAAAAGCACAACTTACCACTAACCTCCAAACCATGTGGTCGCTCTAAATAAAATTCTCTAATGCAAAGACAACTGGACTAAACTCCCATCTAGTGGTCGTTCTCTGAACTAAAGGGTGTTGCCAAAAGGCAACTGTGGGCTTTTGAGGTTCAAACAAAATAATCTTAGAGAAAAATCGACAGAAACATGGCGTTGCCAAAAGACAACACTGGGCGCTAAAGGGTTAAAATGCCCGTTAACGTACGTCTCAAAATTATATGATCGGAAATTCTAAGGTTGTAGTGAGACTCAAATGCAAATAAACTAAACTACTTTCAACGTAGTTGAAAAAAACCTCACCATTTTCAATCAGCTCTTGATTTGAGGTGGAATGGCATCCTGGCACTACTCATAGAGTTCTGTTTTGAGATTCTTTTTACAGATCTGTTCAGCCCAGAAGTCCTATGGGATGCGCATGCGCAGTGAAGATTTCCCCTACCGCGAGTCTCAGTACAGTCAAATTTTGAAATAGCTCATCTGTCAAAACATATGATTCTTTGTTTGCAACAATATTTGTAATGTTGTCATAGGCCATGTGGGATTTTAATTTGACTATACACAACCAATGAAGGAAAAACAGTGGTGGGGGTATTATCCATCTTTCTCGCACTTCCAGCCATACAAGACTTCCTGGCTGAATATATCTGTAATGATAACTTTGATGGCAATATGATATGACAGTTGCTCTTAATCATCAGCTCAGAATTCAAAGTTTAAACGGTTCTCAAGAATTTATGTATTTTGCAGAAAGAAGGCCAAAAAAAATAAAGTATTTCTTAGCCTATTTTTATTGCTAATAGTTTGCTTATTTACGGAGAAAAATATACTTTTTAATTAGAGAGTGTACACAACTTTCAGACAAGTGACACATGTATATTAATATTTAACAAATTCATGTCAGCAAATGTAGTTTGGTCCACAATGAGAGAAGAAAGCCCCATATTATATGAACATTGTCATATAACTGCTGAGTAAATTTATACTTACCTTTGTGATAATTGAATTAAATGAATACCAGAGAAAATCAGGTAATCAATTAATAATTAGCTACAGGGTTTGGATATAAAATGTTTACACAATTTACTTGAAAATTATACAAAGTACCTTGGGCGGAGTATGGTAACAAAAATTGTCTAAAAATATAAGCTCTTGCAATAAATTTGCTGCAATTAAGTTGTCAACGATGCATAAAAAAAAGGTTAAACATAAACGGTTTTTTTAGATGAATGTTAGGAGTCATAAAATTGAATGCTTTTCTTATGAACAAGTGAGCACTGATCATCTGACATTGTGACGGCACCAACTAAGCTACTGGTTGGTAGCGTTCTGAGTTCTCACTCAGCCGGCTCGGGTTCAACTCCCGGCCGCGGCTCTAAGCAATTTTCACACGGAAGCGCTGTGACGAACAAGGTACCTTTGTCAAGAAGACCTCAAGGTTCGTTAAGGACCTTGGGATTTGACGTAGAGTGAAGGCCTGTTGACTGAGGGTGCACAGTAAGCTAATTCTGCTGCGTTGCAACACCATGGCCAAGTGAAGCCATGGCCCTCTTTAAAAATATATATATATCTGACATTGTGAAGAATACGTCTGAGGTTTGACACTCACAGTAGGTATCACCACAGTAGGCCAGGCTCCACTGCCGCTCGAGATGGTGAGGGCTGATCTAGTGCACAGTACTCATATCACTTCGGGAATGTTTGGGCAGTGTAGTGTGCAACATGCTTAAGGCTTTCTTTTTATAAAAAAAACCTCAACTGCCCGTCTGGGGCAACCGCCATGGGCCAAAAAGTGTGTGCGACTATCTAAAGACAGCGAGGTACCGAAGCGGCAATAGCTACATAGGCAAGCCAGAGGGGACGACTGCTCATGATTGAACAGGAGTTGACCGTCGCTAGGATCGAACCAGCGATGTTTGACAGACAGAGCTAGTGCCCCTCTAGCACCGAGCCAAGAGGTCGAGAGGGTGTGCTCTAGAGGTTGAGGGTGTTGACCTCTGAGCTACCGCCTTGGTAATTGAAGGAGGTTTTAGGGGATTTACACAGGTTGATTTGGTGGGCGAGTTGCAACTCGTCTGTTTGACTCGCCTGATCTAAATATTGTTATCGAATCGTGGGCAAGTGATACAAGTAACCTACTCAACTGTTAACTCGCCTTATGTAAATCTGCCTTTTTCAACAACTTTCTGTGCATTAGAAGTTGCAGTTCTTGCTATGCGTGCTTGTAATTTTGGTAGTTGGACGTTACCCGGGTTATGCTTCAGTTCTTCCTTTATCTACATTTTTCACCAATGTTGCAGATGGCGCTGTTGGGAACAAAATGGCTTACGTGATTCAGACAGCCGGCCACGTCAAGTACCAGGGGAAGGAAAGTAGGCAAATGTTTTATCAAACGTTCGCCATCACCAATGAAGGAGACAAGTGGAAGATCGTATCTGACTGTTTCAGATTTCAAGAACATGTTTCATGATGAACCAGACTAAAGTTTTTCATCAATAAGACTACATACAACCTCTTATTAATATTTAATATGTATTAAAATATCTTTATAAATTTGTAATTTTTTATTTTTTATTTTCCTTGCTTATTTTTATTTTAGCTAGCCTCTAAATTAATGATTTCATATCTTGTAACTTGGCCCCAAATGAGAAAAAGGAAATTTTGAGCAATAAAGAGTGTGGAACTTTTAAGGGAACAAGCATGGGCTGATTTCTGGGGGTGCCTGGCACCCCCTGATATTTTGTGGATTTGTCGGCAGTGAAGGCGAAAACATTTTTCAATATAATTTTGACTAGGTATTTGCATATGTTAAATTTGGTATGTTAAGTTGGTTGTTGTTAAATAAGATAAGTACCTAATTGGAATAGGCATTAAAATGGACCATTTAAATAAGAGTTTGACGTTTGAATACGATACTTCAAACGTTAGTGAGCTCGCACCCAAATATTATGACCTGGATCCGCCCATAAGAACTTGGAAACCCAACTTGTCCTATCACACCTAAGATGTTATGTAGGGAATGTTCACAAGTGTCCAGGTTAGGTTAGATTAGTTTAGTTTTTAAATGAATATGTACATCATTAATTGTACCTTTTATGTAAAAAATGGTGGTCAAAGTAGGATCTAAGATTTGGTTTTTTCAAGCTGCAAAGAAGTCGCTTATGAATCTCAAGACTTGTTGTCCAATCAGATATTAGGGTTCATTTACATTAGACTACCTGATGCAGTGCCAAGGGGAAGTTTTTACTTTGACTCCCCTGATTGCCAAGTGTGCCAGCACGGAACTGCAACATAATTATTCCAAACGCAGCAAAAAGCGTTCAAGTTTTGAGTCCTGTAATTAAGTGGTTTTAGGGTTCCACAGCTCACCAAATTTAAACTGGCAATGTGAGACAAGGTAACAAGCAAATAGTGGGTGGGGGCACAGTTGTAAAATTCTGGACACACGGTGGCTCGCTCACTTTTCCTCTCAGGGAGGGGTTCAAATCAGTGGCGTTGCACCAAAATATTTTGGGGGAGCACCCGATTTTCATTACTGTTGACCTTGAATCTCCCGACTCTTGAATCTGAATTTCCCAACTGAAATTATTCAATTCAAACACGCTAATTAATTGGGACATTTATTTTTGATCACACCCCCTTAAAGACCTTAAGAATTAGGAAATTTGCTATTCCAAAATTGCCATGCGTAATTACTGGATGTTTTAAGTGCTATGAGCCGTGTGTCTGTGCGTGATCTTAATACTTTGGAATTGAAGCTGAAGCAAAAAGTACCTGGTGGACCGAGCCTTGCTCGGTGTTATTTCATGTTTACGAGTTCATCCAGTTACTATAAAATATTTCAATGTCATAAAATTGATAAATGGAAACATTTTTATTGCTCCATGGACTCTTCATCCCAATTCCTGTATTTTCCCTTTATGGCTGTAGATTCCAAACAGCTGTTATGATCACTTCATTTGTTTACACTTTTCTTGATTATTTTCGTTGCCATCACGGCAACCCATAAGGCCAACGTTAAAATTTTACAACTTTTAAATTTGTTTTATTACGTTAATAGATTTTCTCTGGCCAAGTAATCTGCATAAAAGATGTTTTTGAGTCATAAATTACTTATTTCCAGACTTAGAAGGAAATCCTCGGAGCCGTTTTTGAGATCGTTGTGCAAGCAAGCAAGCAAGCAAGTATACAAGAACGGACGATAACATTGCTTATATAAGAGTATAGGATTGAATAGTATAACATATTATTATAGCACTTGAATGTCATTTAGTTACATTCAAGGAGGAGATCAAGCAGCGGCGCTGCATATCTATGTGGGACCCCAAGTTCTCCGCAGAAATAAACACTGATTGGATGATTATGCTAAAATTATATTTACTTTAACCGGTTGTACTATAGGTTGATTTGCCATAAAGATAGTGGGAATCCAAGAGCTAAAATTTAAGCTGGGAGTAGTAGGAGAAGTTTGATTATTGTTGAAGTCGGATTAGAGTATTACGGTAATTTGAGTTTAGTTGTAAAATTACTGCAAAATGTAAAAAATAAAGTTTTAGTCTTAACTTGATTGTGCAATTGAAATTCAATGTTAGTTCAATTTTTTCCAACTAGCTCGCTAGGAACTCCTAACTTTTTATTTTCAAATTCTAGGGGGGGGAGGCTCCCCCTCACCCTTACCAGAGCGACGCCCCTGGTTCAAATGCTTTTTTGTGGGTGATGTACACAGTTCTATTTTGCATACAGCTAAAATTTGGTTAGGTGTACTTTAGTTGCATCAAAATTCAAATTATTAAACAACCTCAAATTTTCCTTTGTGCAACAAAGAGAGAATATCAGTTAAAACATATATTTTGAATATTTAGCTTCAAGATGGTTATAACTGTATAGTTCCAAGTTTTAAGTGTCCATCTAAATTCCAAATAAAACCTTAAAATATATATAATTAATTTTACATTGAAAACCCATCAATATTTTAAATAATTTTTAATGTGTGAGGCCTTTCATCAGCTATGCTGGCATCATCAGACACATCACAAACTTAAAATATATGGTTGTGTTAATTTTAAGCATTGTAAAAGCACACCAATTTTTAAAAAGCAGAGCAAGAGAGAAGCAGTTCTTAAGGATTCTATAGATAGTTTATTTCAAGTAATCCAATCAATATGTGTCTATAAATTAAGTTCAAGGACAAGGAACAACAACACAGCTATTTTCAGCAACTTTAATCAAAATGTACACATATATAAAGAGATTATAAAACACTTCCTAGGCACATTCAAATATAAAATCAGAACAAAAGAACTTGCTTACATCAATATTACATTAGGGTACATTAAAATGCATGATTAAGTAGCCTTTTCTAACAAAGGCAGATCAGTCTCATATTTGCAAACTCTAAACAGTGATCATTTTGCTTTGATAATTGTGTCTATATTTCAATCCACCTATCTTAATTCAAATCAAACAAAAAAAGCGTTGAGATTTCTCCAATATTGAAGAAAAACTATGGAAATAGACTGAGAAAGGTTATGAGAATTAAATTTACAATTAGTATCTTCAAAGGAAACTGTGCTATCGAGAGTTAGTAAGTACAGTACACCCCCGATCACCCAAGCCCCGGTTATCCGAGACGTCAGGTTATTTGAGGTAGCTCTAGCTTACATCTTTTTATTTTATTTTAAAATTACTAGTTAAGATAACAGATTCAAAAAAATATGGTATTGTCACATGAAATCAATTATCTAGAACTAACTATAAATGACTTTAGAATCCTTTACAATCTTTTTTATTATAAAAAGTATGACTTGCTATTGTATTGTACGCAATTACGTAGTGATCTTGTTATATCCTGACCTCAAAATACCATCCGTATTATCCGAGGCAGCCTTAGTCCCGAATACTTCAGGTAATCGAAAGTGTACTGTAATGATAAAACAATTAGAATACATAAAACACTTTTACTGGATTATTTAGGAAATTCAAACAATTTAAAACCATGTAGTAGTAAAATTATTATCACACGAAGTTGTCTAGAAATAAAACTGAAATAGCTGTCATTTGAATGAAAAGAAATACTAAAAACAGTTGATTAACAAACCACTGGTGACGGCAAACTACCAAAAATAGTAAAACACTCAAACAGAAAACACCAAATTAAACATCTGAAAACCCAACAATCATATACACTAACGATTCAAACAGAATCTAACAGTTAAAGTAGAAGGACTATACAAACTGGCAGTGTTCACAAAAATTATCATTGTCGATGTTACAAAATTATTTCAACATACTAATTAAACCTATAATTTCAAACTATCTCTCTGTAACGTTTAAAAACATACATGAAGGAAACAATCACACAGCAAAATCATAATCTGAGCATTTAATACTAAACAAACAATCATATCTAATCTATGATATGTTCATGTTGCGGCATAAATAGGTTCCATATCCTTAGATGTTTTAAATCCTACATATGTGTAAGGATTTTGAAAGCCAAATTGAAAAACCCACTGTGCGAAAACCACCATGAATCAGCTAATCAAAAATTGCGAGGGTGTGAAAATACAGGAAATACTTTGTAGTAAAAAAAAATAAATTATTCAACAGTATGATAAAACTTGTCTTTTTTAAGTCGAGCGATGCATCTGCGTTGTTTGGTGGAGACCTCAGAGCTCGGGTGGGGCGGGGAGGCTGTTGGCCAGCGGCGGGGGCACGGGGGCACCCCCCACCGCCCCATCCTCTCCCCCCTCCACCACCGCCCCCCCCACCTCCTGCACCGTCGCCGCCACCGCCACGGGGTTGCCGCCGGCGTCCAACTCGAGCACTGGGTCCGCCGTGGCTTCCGCCAAGTTCGTCACCGACTTGGACTTGACACACTGTAACAGAATGGAATTTTTTTTTTTAACTGCGATCTTATTGGCTGTTTTTGGAATACAATTTAGAAGTGTGGAGAGTAGCGTTTAGTAGGTTTAAGGCTGAAAATAACTCGTAAGCAAATTTTTAATAGGGTTTCAAATGTAGATTAATTAATGGCAACCAGATAATTTTTTGGTTGTTGCTTAATGATTATGACGATTCAGTTATTACCTAGCTTATTCATAACGTTTTAAAGAAGCCATCTCTTTTAAATGGCAACATCGTCTCTAAGGGCTCAGCTGATTTGTTAAACCACACTCTGTTATGGCACTATCTTTCGTTTATTTTAAATCAGCTGGCTCTGTAAGAGTTTTTACTGTGCTAAAAACCCTTGCAAAGCGGCTTTGCCAACCCAAAGGTCGCGGCCTTGTTACTGTAGACAGTCGTGGTTTAAGTCAACTGAAAAAAATCACATTTTGAAATTTCATACTACAACAGAGAGTCGTCTATCTAAAGCCCGGATATGGGAATCATCAGTTATCTGAAAGGGAATGGTGCTATAAAAATCCTTTTTGCAGCCAATAGCAAAATAAAATATCAAACTTTTTTTTAATTAGATTTTGTAATATTATGTGAATAAATTCAAACAATCATCTTTTTAGTGTTTGGACATTTAATTTACTTTTCCATGTTTCGTAAAAATGGAGCCGCTCATATAATTTACAAAATTAGTCTGCCTGTTATGTTGGGTTGGTAAAACAATTCACTTTTATTAAACAGCGTTTAGCTTTACAATTCATCAAAAGTTATATCGGTATTTTATGTTCTGTAAATTGCTTGGCTAGGAATCAATTTCTTCTTCCTTCTTTCATGATCAATTCTCTAAGAAAAACGACTCACCCGAACAACCCAATTTATTGATAATAAAAGTTATACTCCATCCTGAGTAAGTAAGTGCGCTTTTCAAAACGATTCCTGACAATTGCCCTAACTTAAAATCAAATTTGAAAGTTTCTATTGACATTTATAAAGCTAGAAAATAAACTTTCATTCGTAATCAGAATTTAAAACTGATGCTGGTAAAATCACCCACTAAGAATTTAATATTTGATTAAGTAGTTAAGATGTTAAATTAAATCGATATCTCAAGTGTAACAGATATACTAACCTGAAAATCTACATGTCTGCTCTTAGCTTCTTCCTTTTCCCACGACATGTGTATGAAAGGCCGCTGGACGTAGTTGTAAATCACATCTGCTCGACCCCCGGCTCTCTTCTTTATCTTCTCTTTGTATGTGGGATAACCTTCGATACCCAGTCTGATTTTCTTCAGACCTCTTTCTTTCATCACTTGCTTAGCGACGTCTCTGTTCTCGATATACTTGAAAAACCTATACATCGCTGTGCTGTTGACCGCTGGAAAAAGTAAATTTTTCTATAATAAATTATCTTTGTAATGCCATTGACTATAAATAAAAGGAGACTGCTCATGCTTAAGGATGTTTTGAAGCCAGGAATTCATATCCATGGTTCTGTGCTGGCCAGCTGTTAGACTTCGACTATTAGGCCTTGTTTGCACGACGACCAGACAGTAGGACAGTAGAAAAAAATTCTTTTGTTCTCTTTTGTTTAAAGGTGTTACTGTCCAATGTACTGGGCGTCGTGCAAACAGGCCCTTAGAGTTGGAGTCTAACAGCTGGCCAGCACAGTACTAATATTTGTAATTTTTTGTGTGTTAATGTCAGTAAGTGTAAATTATAATAAATGCAATTTAATGTGTTTGAATTTAAAATTAATATTTGACAATATTTGACATCAAGTACCTAGACCTGAAGATATAATTGTTATTAAGAAACATCTAGTCATGTACTGACACAAAGAGAAAGTTTTTGACTAATAAGGTATGTAAACTGGTTTAATACTATTTTGGGCTCTGTCTGTCGAAATCAAGGTCCCAATAACAAATAATTAGAAAAAAGAGCTAAAATTATAAATGATTTAATAGTATTTATTTTATACGGTAGCCTCAGTTGTTCTGATTGTATTATGCTGTGAAAAGTGTTTACATCCTCAGACGTGTAGTCTGCACAAGTTTAAACTGCCCACTAGGATGGTTATCAGAGTTAATAAAGCAATAACACCCACATTATTTATAATAAACTTTTCACAATAAAAGTTCATGCAGTAAATTTACATACAGTGTGTAAAAAAAGTCCGTCCCCCCTCTTTAATTTTTTTGTTTGTTAAGACAAACAAATAACCTTTGGGGAATGATACTAACTCAACCCAAATTATTTTTTGCCGTTACCAAACATTTTGAGTGTCCCCCAAAAATGGGGGATTTTGGGGGCAACTCAAAATTTTCAAATGCAAACCCCTTTTGAGTGACCCCTCATTTTAAAGAGCTTTCAAAAAGTAGATGAATGGTGAAGGTTGGAGGTCTCTAACGCGTTTCTATCCAAATTAACAGCTTGTCAAAGTTTTGAATACAACACTTCCTTGAAACCTAGCGTCTAGGAAATTTGGAGTTTTAATTCATCTTTTGTGACCTAAAAATTAAACGACCCTTAGAGAAATTTTATTAAATGAAAATGTGGTCTCTTTTGGTGATATTTAAAATTTTGAGTGTCCCCCAAAATTGGGGGATTTTGGGGACAACTCAAAATTTTCAAATGCAAACCCCTTTCGAGTGACCCCTCATTTTAAAGAGCTTTAAAAAAATAGACGAATGGCGGAAGTTGGAGGTCGCTAACGTGTTTCTATCAAAATTGGCAGCTTGTCAAATTTTTGAATACGACTCCTAGAAAATTTCAAAAGCTGCCAATTTTGATAATAACACGTTAGCGACCTCCAACTTCCACCATTCGCCTATTTTTTAAAGCTCTTTAAAATGAGGAGTCACTCGAAAGGCATTTTCTTTTGCATTTGAAAATCTTGAGTTACCCCCAAAATCCCCCATTTTTGGGGGACAATCAAAATTTTAAATGTCACCAAAAGAGGCCACATTTTCATTTAATAACATTTTTCCAAGGGTCGTTTCATTTTTAAGTCACCAAAGGTGAATTAAAACTCCAAACGTCCTAGACCCTAGGTTTCAAGGATGTGTAGTATTCAAAACTTTGACAAGCTGTCAATTTGGATAGAAACGCGTTAGAGACCTCTAACTTTCACCATTCATCTACTTTTTGAAAACTCTTTAAAATGAGGGGTCACTCAAAAGGGGTTTGCATTTGGAAATTTTGAGTTGCCCCCAAAATCCCCCATTTTTGGGGGACACTCAAAATGTTTGGTAAAGGCAATAAATAATTTTGGTTGAGTTAGTATCATTCCCCAAAGGTTATTTGTTTGTCTTAACAAACAAAAAAATTAAAGAGGGGGGGACGGACTTTTTTTACACACTGTAGAGGACCATGTTTAGTTTACTCATTAACATGTACTTTCAGAAGAGTGACTTGCAATACTGAAATTCGATTTTGCACATGGCTGTAGGCATACTGGACGTCCTTCTTTGTCAAAACATGTCACAAGATCTCAGCTGTTATCATTTTTCAAACCATACAATTAGAGACACCTTAGGCTATTGTAAAAGGTAAATATCATTGAATGATTGATTTATAACTGTTGAGTCTTAGTTTTTATACTACAACTAAGAATTCAAATCATAAAATAAGGGTAAAAGAAAAACACTTAACCCTTTGCGATCGGATTGAATATTTGCTGCTATTCTGTAGCGATCGCGAGGCCAGCTCTACTGGCCGCCACCATTAGCGTACAAGAGTCGGATTTTTTCCTCAGCAGATGTCATTTTCGATCGGATGTCCAGCAGGGCTGGCCTACATAAAATCCAACGAATGCTCGGGTGTCCAGCAGGACTGGCCGATAAGTGCTGATAACATATGTTTTTGTTTGATTTCCTAAATTTTGCCTGATGCCTGTAGAGTGCTGCAACCTACTGAAGAGTTAACTAAATGATTGGCAGGCTTGCAACATTGAATAGTGAAAATATTCTACGATAACATTGCTGGCTTACAATAAAAACAATCCCGAGCTGCTGGGCCTGAAAACAATTCTGAGCTGACGGGAGTGAGCCGCCGTGATGAATGCCGAGCTGACGCGGAGTGGGGCTTGGCAAGTAGAGCTGGCCGTACAATTGTCGGAGCCAAGAAATAAGGAAATTAATTCCGACTAGCTGCTGACTGCATTGTGGCCACTCCTGCTGGCCTTATGATCGCAAAGGGTTAAGGTCCAAAGATAATCTGAAACGTCACTCACTCTGAGAGTACTCCTCGCCCATCTGCGGCGGGTACTCCTCGTCCCAGTCCACCGAGTCGTCGTCCAGCAGCACCACGACGTGGCACTCGCGGTCCCCGCGCTGCGCCGAGTTCACCATCAGCGGCAGGATCAGCTCCTCGAGGAACACCTCGAACTGGCAGCGCGCGCCCTCGTTGGACAACTCGTGCAGCAGTCCGCCTGCGAAGCAATCATATCCTTCACTCATCTTTCATTCATACTTGGCTTAAATACCTACCTGGATAGGTCGCCATTATAAGAATGCATAATGTATAGTACAACTGTCACAGCTAAAGTAATAAACTGATCACTATATACAGTGACTAAATTTGCTTCACTTTAACCAGTATTATTCATAATGTCTAGCACGTTTTGGCTAAAAGTAATAAAAATGTTAAAATATTAATCACTTTGACCAGACATTACGAATAATAGCTATCCACGGTTAGTCAATGTGATAATTCTCTGCGTTATGGTCGGGCCACCTAGTTAAAGTAACAAAGCAAAATAATGTATATCAAGGTATCACAATTTTCTTTAGCTAAAGAGTTTGGAATAGGCTGAGTTTGAATAGCGAAGTTTAGGATGACAAGACTCTAATGTAGGATGAAAAAATTATGGCTGGAGTTTTGTGGTAACTGCTACTATAACCTTTAATAGTTTGACAAGCTTCTTTTTTGACAAAGGCTAAGGTGATGTGTCAAAACAGGAATTGGGAAACCAAAGTGGAAAAAAAGATTACAAAACATGTGAGAAAGTTATTGGAAAATACATTTTGAAATTGGTTTAAGATTGTGAATACAAATATTGAGCCTTATTGAAGCATATTTGGCAGTTTCAACTGACAGTTTGTGTTATTAAAACTCTGAACCAGTGAGTTGTCAGAGTTTGTCAAATTCCATTTACTTCCTACAATTCGACATTTAGATAATTTGACACCCCTGAAATTCACCGTGTCAAACTCTCCTATACTTCCCTCTTGCCTTTAAGCTGTGCGCCCTTTCACAAAGGAATTTTTCAGATTTAGACTTTGGTTTAAAAATCTTTGATATAAGATTTTTTTTAAATTGAACCTGTTTAACTTCAACAGTGGCAGGCTTAATGGCTAGTACTCACGCAAATTCTGGCATTTCACGGTGTTTGCGTCGAAAGGTACCAAGAGGTAATCGCACGCCTCCCGCAACTCTTGAACACTGACGGTGGGGGGACATCTGATCACGTTGCCTTTGTAGTACTCGAGGATGGCTCGGAACACTGAAGCCGAGATCCCCTCCGCAACTTCATATTCGTTCCTCTCGTTCGGATGGACAAACTCCATGCCTGAACTGAACATCCTGTAAACGATAAAAATGTATAGCTTTCAAATCAATTATAAACTGTAATTTAGTGTGCTCTTCAAAAATTACAGTTAATTAATAATATTTTTTTCCTAATCTTAAACTTATGCTGGGGAACTTAGATTATTAAGAAAGTATTTGTTTATTACTAAGAATATAATACTCGTTCAGTATGTTTTTCCCCGCATAATTATTTTTATTTCAAGTAATACATTTATTCTTACAAAAAAACACATCGCAGTAGATGAAAAGCTTTCAGTCATGAATTTGCAGTATGTGCCAAAGTTCAGTTCTAGTAAATTACATGATTTTCGAGTTTAGTGGTGTTCGAGTCTAGTCTTATTGCCTGATTTTGGAGTTTTTAGTTATTTGTTGGCAACATTTTCCTTTTTGGGAGACGTGTGATCAATTTTTGATTGTATCACTTCAAAAGAACCCTAAAGTGGCATGGAACAATAGGTATTAAGAAAACTAGTATTACTAAAAACAGCAAGGTCATAGTCAATATTTACTTATAGCCATCAATTCGGGGGCTTTTCAATAAACCAATACAGTATAAACATATTGCATCAATGCTTTGATCATTTGATGTCCTAAGTAAAAATACTGTGTTTAAGTTTAGTAGGCCTGCGACAACCAACCAGGATTTAATGATCTATATTTAGGTAAATGTCCCTGATGTCAGTGGATACTATTTTATCGTTTGCGTCATGTTTTTATGTGCTTTGTGACGAACGTAAATGAGACTCTCTTTAAATGTTTTCCAGACAAATACATGAATTAATAAAGGCTTATTTGAATGTGCTGCTGAAGATGAGGGTTCAAAACTTTGAAACATGTACAACACAATAATGGAATAAACCTGTGGTATTACATACAGGTAGTGCTTGATTTGTGGCGGAACGGCGTTCCAGGACCTCTTTCTGCCGCTAGAGTCCATCGTGTGTAATCGGCCGGAATTTGTTTTGCAAGAGACGATCGCGTGCAATCGGACGAATAATTTGCCGCTAAATCAATTGCGTACAAGCGGCCGGAGAATTTGCCACAAGATAGGATCGTGTGTAATTGGCCAGAGTATTTGTCGTAAGAGACGATCGCGTGTAATCGGACGGAGACTTTGCCGCACAAGACAATCACGTGTAATCGGCCAGAGAATTTGTCGCAAAAGAGGATCGCCAATGATTGACTGGAGAATTTGCCGCACAAGAAAATCGCGTGTAATCGGCTGGAGAATTTGCTGCAAAAGACGATCGTGTATGATCGGCCAGAGAATATGCCGCTAAAGGCGATCGCGTATGATCGGCCGGAGAATTCGCTATAAGAGAGGATCATGTGTTACCTGCCGGAGTATTTGTCAGAAGAGACGATAGCGTGTACTCGCTCGGATTAACCTTACCAAAAATAACAATCGCTTAAAATGTACGGAAATTACACACGGAGTTTCAGCATGAAATTAGCGCTCTTTTGTCTAGTCTTAAGCCGAATGTTGAAAACGCTAACAACACCTGAATACTCGCACAAGGCGCCATAAAAAAATCTAGAATTTCTTTAGAGAATTTATTTTTTTATAAAATAATGCTTTGTTATTTTTCAATTTACTTATCCAAAATTTGAGTTAGATAAAATTTGACTTTTTAAATCGACCTAATTATTCACATAGACAAATAATACTTTGTTGAGCGGAAGAATGATAAAGAGGGGGGGGGGGTTATGTACAAACTGTAAAATTACATTTCCGGTGCCTAAATTTTTCAAATCAAGCACTGTGTACAGGTATTACATAGTTAATGATTTGAAAATAATAACAGGTATCACAACTGTTTGAGTATCTACATATTAATGCGCAAGCAGTTTTCTTTTCACAGTCCAACCTCAATAACGGCATTTTAACGTTTGAGGTGTCAAATTAAAGGGATTTTTAAGTAGATTTGTCAATATGTCTCAGAACAGTGTATGATCGGCATTCATGGACAGTGTATTCATGGACATTTGAGCAAGCTCAATTGACTTTGTTTAAAATCTGAACATATGGTCAAGCTCTGAAATAGCTAGTTCTACAGGTAAACCACAGACTGCAGCACTTATAATTAATTTTTCGAAAAGAGTAGTTTTTATTTTTTACAGCTGCTTTGGCTTCTAGAACGCGACAACAAATTGTTTTCAACAGTTCATTTCGGCATGGAGGGATTTACTTTACCTGCCCAGCATGGTGTTGGGGTGCGCGGTGAAGAGAGCCGGGTCCAGTATGAACCTGGTGTTGTCCACGACCAACGTCACTCGCTCGTCACTGGCCGCGGTCGCTGACCCCCCCGCGCCGGTCTGCTGGTTCTTGGCCGGGCCGAGGTGCTGGTTACGCGACCTGACACACACACGACATGTAAGAACCTGGTGTTGTCCACTACCAGTGTCACTCGCTCGTCACTGGCCGCGGTCGCCGACCCCGCCGCGCCGATCTGCTGGTTCTTGGCCGGGCCGAGGTGCTGGTTACGCGACCTGACAATCACACGACACATATCAAGTTTGTCAGACCACTGAAAAAGCTTCCTTATTTTGGGAAGGCCAAAATAGCCTTAGTCATAGTAGGCTAATTTATTTTCTGAATGGCTAGAAAGATTTTTATATCTCAACCATAAATTACAATTTACAAATCAAGTGGGAAATTATGGACAGGATAAGCAGGCTTGCCTTTGAAAATGTAGGCATCCCAGATAGAACACATAATAAACACACAAAAATGTAGAATATTTCGAAGCCATTTTTGAGTGGCTTCGAAATATTCTACATTTTTGTGTGTTATCGTGTGTTCTATCTGGGACGCCTACATTTTCCAAGGTAAGCCTGCTTATCCTGTCCATAATTTCCCACCTTATTAGGCAAAAAGCCCTTTCCAAACAAGACTAATTTACAAATCAAACAATCAATAAATGAAAGAAATAAAACGACTTGGTAAACAAATGTCGATCAGTCAGAGAGAAATTCTCCTGCAGTATAGGCCTCTTTTTCTAAAGGGGTAACTTGGGAGATTTTTTGAACGATTTTAAATTATTGATTTATTTTACATTGTTTCAGTTAGTTGTCAAAATCTTGTACTGGCATGCAGCGCTTATCTTTCAGAGTGAGAGGGTGGTTTGTGTCTTATCTTACAGGATACCTTTAAAAATAAGACTAAAATTAAGAAAAAAAGATTTGTGCCTCATTAGATGTCTACAAACAGGTAGAAGAATATAAAGAAAAGCTTCAAAACACATCAAATAAATCCACGAGAATGGTAAGTGCTGGGTTATCTTAGTAAATCTACATTCACAACAACACCAACAGAGCAACATTGGAAGACACAGCGACGCACCTGTTCCTTGGCGCGGAGTTGAGCGCCTGCTTGGGCGTGCACGCTGAGTGGGAGCGTTCCAGCATGGGCCGCCCATCCGAGCCGCTCGACTGGCGCTGCACCAGGCACGGCTTGGGCTTCGACGACGAGCCGTAACTGAAACATCCATCACATGAGGGGCTAGACAGCCAAAACTAAATGAACCGTAAGAAAGTGAAATTGCGAGAACTAAAAAACATGCTTGCAGGTTGTATCATAAGGTGACATATAGAGTAGACTCCCTTTTATCTGGACACCTTAGGACTGAGACTCTTCTGGATAACGGGTTTTCTGGTTAAACCAACATTCCCTCAAACACGTTAAATCATAACTCTATTCACACTGTAAGAGCCAATACTCTGATTTAGCTTTTGTTTACTGGTCTATCATCTTTCCAATTGGAATCAACAATACAGTATTGTCCATTTCCTACCCATCACTTTTGGTTAAACCGATGTGTTGATAAAAATCGTCTGGTTACTTTTGTGGAGTGTAGCCCGGTTAAACCGATGTCTGTTAAAAGGTGTACACATGAGAGAGAGTCTACTGTATTGTATTACTAATTATAATTATCCTGTATATACTGAAAAAGAGAATCTTAATCTTTTCCACAACAGGGAAAAATCAAGATTGAGGTCACTGCAGAAAAGGAATGAGGGGAAATTACAATTAATAGGTTTTTTAATGTTTAGATAACTTTCAGCACTTATTAGTATGATGGAGTTATTAGGCTAACTGTTTTACAGAACTGACCTTTAAAAGGTCGTTTTCCTGAATTGTAACTCTAACAATAAAAGATTACTTTTGGGATGGCTAATAAAGGTCACATAAAAAATTTAGTTCTTCCCAAAAAATTAGATTTTCTTTCTGATCCTCACTTTCTTTCAAGTATATGAAGCAGGAAGTGAAAAGGGATCTCATGTCACAATTTCTCAATTTTGGCTATAGGCCTATAGCATTTAATTCTGATATTCGGTTTTTGGATTCTAATGCTGGTCGCGACTGCTATTACCCATCATACCTGTTTAATAAAACAAAACAAAACAAAAAAACATGTGCGGAGGAAAACTTTGCAAGCACCCGCTCGAGGCCTGAATGAAACATTTAATTCAAACTTTAAGGCTCTACAACTAATACAACAATTGTACCTAAGCCTATTCTTGAACACTCGACGACGGCGATCCTCAGAATCATGATAATCTTCCGTGTCGCTGCTGCTGTCTCGATCGTAGTTGTGCCGATCTTTGGGGGCTGACATCTTCCGATGGGCACAACACCTGAAATTATGTAGAATTGTATTAGAGCTAAGTAATATAGTTGTTACGTGCATAATTGTAATGCCAACCAGCAAGCTCAACTGAAATGGATTTACAGAAGATGCCTCATCACAACAGCAAATTTGAACTGAGGTCACCTGAAATATAAACAAAATTGATACGAGAGAGATTAAAATAACTAAAGGTAAATACGTGGATGTAAAATAGATGGGTTTCAGACGTTTAAGCAAGGATACTCAGGGCTATTTCATTTTTTTAAATTGATATATTTATAAATTAACTTTTATTTTCTTACAAAAAAAGTACCCCCTGCACTGGTGGGTCCAAGTAGTGGCGCACTCACTCAGAGGTGGGTGAGGTACAGCCAGGCGCCAAGCCAAAGGCTGTGTATCATTATACACCATTTAACAGTATTTAATGATTGTTTTATTTGTTTGATGTAAAAATCCCAACAGAGTTCAGTAGTTGATGGCTAAAAAAAGCTTGGTTTACCAAAACGGCTGAATTTGCCAGCTGTTCAGTTCAATGCAGAATCCATCTGGCAGGATGAAATTGCTCGCAAAAACAGTACACACCTACAAAATTTCATTATAGTGGTGGTAAATTCAAAGTACATCAAGCTAAAAATATATTCCCATATCTTTTCCCAAACATTTGGCCTAAAAAAATAAGAGAATGGAATGGCATTCCACAGTCAAGTGTGTAAATTCTTCTCTTTGAGGAGCTCTTCATTGACTGAGAAAGGGTCTATGTGTGCTCCTCACTTGTGAGTCTATACACTTCCACACAAAAAAACGTAAAACTGGCTAATTTATGCGAAGGACAGGGAAAATTGAAAACATTACTTATTTTTAAAATGTTTATTGTTTTATTAATTACAATCCTCTTACATTTCACTGACTCATACTTTTAAATCTCAGAGGCCTAATTAATTCTTTCATCAATAAAATCATCAACTTTCTTGTCAGAATACAAATCGGCCACGGCCCAAGAACGGCGGTCTCAGTAAAAATCAAGAACAAGCAACAAATGAAGAAGCAGAAAATGTCATACAAGCAGACAAAATAGATCATCAGCAATTATACACGGTGTCCCATAAGTAAAGTGCCAAACTTCGGGAATAGGTTATATGGGTCAAAATAAAGATAAAATGTTTTTCCAAAAACGCTTTGTTTACCAGATATCCGCCATTTTGTATTTTTAACCAAATATTTTTTACCTACCAAGTTTTTGAATAGATTTTTTTGAAACTCGGTATGCACCTGTATCTAGTCAAGGTTAGTTTATGAAAAATAATTAGCATGATTGAATTGTAAATTACAAAATGGCGGCCGTTTAAACTCTTTAAATTGAAATACCAAAAAGATTGTACATTTTACAAAAAAATATAAAGAACATTAATATTTAGGAAATTTCATTTCCATTCCAACGATACCAAAATTATGAAAATCGATTCACAAACAACTGAGTCATGGTCAAATTAGATCGATGTTACACTGGCAACATGTCAGCAACAGAGAATTTAGTGGGTATTTAAATGATGACATCACTTCCACAGCTGATGTAGCCAATATGGCTGCCACATCTCATTTATCCTAACCTCAAAACTTCAATTTCCCGCCTTTTTAGAGAATGAAGGAGGTATTTAAATGGTGACATCACTTCCACAGCAGACGTAGTCAACATGGTTGCCACATCACATTTATCCTAACCTCAAAATTTTAATTTCCCGCCTTTTTAAAATGATAAAAACTAATGTAATTAATTATTTCTACCCAATTTTATTTATTGACGCAAGTCCATCTCTTATTGTTGATATAAATTTCCTAATTAGGTTTTGGAGATATACATTACCTATCCCCTCCTGGCATCTCCCGGTCAATTCGCTCCACGAGCGCATGCGTCGCAGGGGGCCCGCCGACTGGCGTCTGATCGTGACGTCACAAACGGACACCACTGAGCAGCACCTCCACGAGCGAATACGCTTCGAGAGGCACTGCTGACTGGTGTACGATATGTCGTCACACCGGAACAGCTGTCAGCCGGGCTTAACTAGCATGTGCGTCTACCGCCGAGTTCTGTTTCATGACGATTGACGATGTTTATTTTTAAACCTATAACAACAACAGTGATAATACGTTGTTTGATAAACATAACTCTTTTAATGGATTTGGAACACAACTCAATAAAAAGGGGTTTGCTAGGGGTTATATATAACCATAAAGGCTAGCGCAGCATTATTGAAATAAATTTTAGGGGTCTTAAGTGTTGAGTTTTCAAGAATCCCCTATAGGATATATATATATACTTTAGGATAAAAAGGTAACATCCCCTATGATGGGTTTGCTCGGACACTCAGTACAAGGGGTTGTTGCTGGGGGGTTAAAGATTACCATGACCACTAGCACTTTATACAGAAAATACTCTTTCAGGGGTAGTTCTGAGGTTTGGGGTTTCCAAACATCCCCTAAAGGTTTTATATGATCTTCAGGGCACAGTTAACATCCCCCATTATGGCTTTTAACATAATACTAGGGGTTGTAGCTGGAAATTACATATTACCATGAATACTCGGGCAATATTGATCAATATGCTACTAGGGGTTGTATCTCTAAATTGTAAGGAATTCAAGCATCCCCTATAGGATGTATATATTCCTTAGGGTATTGGTAACACCCCCTATGATGGGTTTGGAAGTACACAAAATACAAGGGGTTGTTGCTGGGGGTTAAAGATTACCATGACCACTAGCACTTTACACAGAAAATACTCTTTCAGGGGTAGTTCTGAGGTTTGGGGTTTCCAAGCATCCCCTAAAGGTTTTATATGATCTTTAGGGCACAGTTAACATCCCCCATTATGGCTTTAACATAATACTAGGGGTTGTAGCTGGAAATTACATATTACCATGAATACTCGGGCAATATTGATCAATATGCTACTAGGGGTTGTATCTCTAAATTGTAAGGAATTCAAGAAACCCCTGTGGGATATATATATTCCTTAGGGTATTGTTAACACCCCCTATGATGGGTTTGGAAGTACACAAAATACAAGGGGTTGTTGCTGGGGGTTAAAGATGACCATGACCACGAGCGCTTGATATAGAAAATACTTTTTTAGGGGTAGTTCTGAGGTTTGGGGTTTCCAAGCATCCCCTAAATGTTATATATGATCTTTAGGGCACAGTTAACATCCCACATTATAGCTTTTAACATAATACTAGGGGTTATAGCTGGAAATTACATATTACTATGAGGACTTGGACAATATTGATAAATATGTTATTAGGGGTTGTATCTCTAAATTGTAAGGAATTCAAGCATCCCCTATAGGATGTATATATTCCTTAGGGTACTGGTAACACCCCCTATGATGGGTTTGGAAGGACACAAAATACAAGGGGTTGTTGCTGGGGGTTAAAGATTACCATGACAACTAGCACTTTATACAGAAAATACTCTTTCAGGGGTAGTTCTGAGGTTTGGGGTTTCCAAGCATCCCCTAAAGGTTTTATATGATCTTTAGGGCACAGTTAACATCCCCCATTATCGCTTTTAACATAATACTAGGGGTTGTAGCTGGAAATTACATATTACTATGAGGACTTGGGCAATATCGATAAATGTGTTATTAGGGGTTGTATCTCTAAATTGTAAGGAATTCAAGCATCCCCTATAGGATGTATATATTCCTTAGGGTATTGGTAACACCCCCTATGATGGGTTTGGAAGTACACAAAATACAAGGGGTTGTTGCTGGGGGTTAAAGATGACCATGACCACTAGCGCTTTATATAGAAAAAACTCTTTTAGGGGTTGTTCGGATGTTTGGGGTTTCCAAGCATCCCCTAAATGTTTTATATGATCTTTAGGGCACAGTTAACATCCCCCATTATGGTTGTTAACATAATACTAAGGGTTGTAGCTGGAAATTACATATTACCATGAGGACTTGGGCAATATTGATCAATTATGCTATTAGGGGTTGTATCTCTAAATTGTAAGTAATTCAAGCAACCCCTATGGGATATATGTATTTCTTAGGGTATTGGTAACATCCCCTATGATGGGTTTGGAAGGACACAAAATACAAGGGGTTGTTGCTGGGGGTTAAAGGTGACCATGACCACTAGTGCTTTATGTATAAAATACTCTTTTAAAGGTTGTTCTGAGGTTTGGGGTTTCCAAACATCCCCTAAAGGTTTTATATGATCTTTAGGGCACAGTTAACATCCCCCATTATGGCCTTTAACAGAATACTAGGGGTTGTAGCTGGAAATTACATATTACATTTTAAATTTAACTGTAATACAAGTATTTTACAAAAAGCAGATGGTAGTAAGTAATTTTAGAGTTATTAAACTTTTCAAGTTTTCGAATATTAGTTAAAGTAAGATAACAAAAACTTACTTCCGTAACAATTTTGCAGCATTATTTTAAGATGACTAAAAGTTATATATAGTGCAATTTCATTGATTAATTAGTCAAAGGATTAACTTTATTCAATGTTAAACTTATAAAATAGGCTTCTGGTCAAAGTTAATAGCAATAATACTAAAGTTGCAGAGCTCCTGCTTTATTGTAAATACTTAAACAAATCATGAAACAATTTTCTCCTTATCAATAACATGGGAAGTGAATACACAGGTTTGCTACCAAGGAAATGTAAAATTCAAATAACTTAGTTAAATTCAGAGAATGTAAGTCCCAAAAGGATCAAGACAGATAAAAAATTGGTATTTAAGTTTGTTGGCAAACAAAAAGATATACAACTTTATTACTTCTCTTTGCCAGTTCATTTAACGAACTAGAGATTTTCATTCAGACCATTCAGCGTCTATATTGGACTATACTTACGGCCGCTATCTTGTTTACAGACATATATGTATATAGTACCGGGTGTCTCACCTAAATTGAACCAATAGCTAACTTTGTTATTATACGTCTGACAAAGAACTTCTTATGGGGGACTTACCTTATTTATTTTTAAATAAGCAGATATGGCCGCCATTTTCCAATGTAGTGGACATCTTTGATTTTTCTTATGGAACACTCTTTATTTTTTCCTAGGCCCAATGATTAAGGAGGTACTAGCAGTTAAAGTTTTATATTTTCCCATTAAAAATGCATTGGGAGATTGTTAGTTGTCTGTATATCAAAAACGGTTGGGTTTACTAATACATACTAAGGATTAAAAGTGTCTTAAAATGTGCCTTTAGTTGAGATTTAATCTTACAATAATTTTTTGTTGACATTCACTCATGGATTTGTATTATTTTAAATGTGCTTTTACTCCATAAGGAATACATGGGATGGCATAGTTAAATGGACACAATGCTTTTTAAATGGGGAAAAAATCAAACTTTAACTGCTTGTATCTCCTGAACCAATGGGTTTGGGAAAACATGAGAAAGAATCAAAAGAATCAAAAGAATCAAAGTCCAAAAATCTGAGGTTTGGGCTTGGAAACCCCAAACCTCAGAGCAACCCCTAAAAGAGTATATTCTATATAAAGCGTCAGTGGTCATGGTAATCTTTAATCCCCAGCAACAACCCCTTGTATGTTGTGTCCTTCCAAACCCATCATAGGGGATGTTAACAATACCCTAATGAATATATATATCCTACATGGGATGCTTGAATTCCTTACAATTTAGAGATACAACCCCTAATAGCATATTTGTCAATATTACGCTAGTCTTCATGGTAATATATAATTTCCAGCTACAACCCCTAGTATTATGTTAAAAGCCATAATGGGGCTCTTTTAACTGTGCCCTAAAGATCATATAAACCTTTAGGGGATGCTTGGAAACCCCAAACCTCAGAACTACCCCTGAAAGAGTATTTTCTGTATAAAGTGCTAGTGGTCATGGTAATCTTTAACCCCCAGCAACAACCCCTTGTATTTTGTGTACTTCCAAACCCATCATAGGGGGTGTTACCAATACCCTAAGGAATATATACATCCTATAAGGGATGCTTGAATTCCTTACAATTTAGAGATACAACCCCTAGTAGCATATTGATCAATATTGCCCGAGTATTCATGGTAATATGTAATTTCCAGCTACAACCCCTAGTATTATGTTAAAAGCCATAATGGGGGATGTTAACTGTGCCCTAAAGATCATATAAAACCTTTAGGGGATGCTTGGAAACCCCAAACCTCAGAACTACCCCTGAAAGAGTATTTTCTGTATAAAGTGCTAGTGGTCATGGTAATCTTTAACCCCCAGCAACAACCCCTTGTATATTGTGTACTTCCAAACCCATCATAGGGGGTGTTACCAATACCCTAAGGAATATATACATCCTATAGGGGATGCTTGAATTTCTTACAATTTAGAGATACAACCCCTAATAACATATTTATCGATATTGCCCAAGTCCTCATAGTAATATGTAATTTCCAGCTACAACCCCTAGTATTATGTTAAAAGCCATAATGGGGGATGTTAACTGTGCCCTAAAGATCATATAAAACCTTTAGGGGATGCTTGGAAACCCCAAACCTCAGAACTACCCCTGAAAGAGTATTTTCTGTATAAAGTGCTAGTGGTCATGGTAATCTTTAACCCCCAGCAACAACCCCTTGTATTTTGTGTACTTCCAAACCCATCATAGGGGGTGTTACCAATACCCTAAGGAATATATACATCCTATAGGGGAGGCTTGAATTTCTTACAATTTAGAGATACAACCCCTAATAACATATTTATCGATATTGCCCAAGTCCTCATAGTAATATGTAATTTCCAGCTACAACCCCTAGTATTATGTTAAAAGCCATAATGGGGGATGTTAACTGTGCCCTAAAGATCATATAAATCCTTTAGGGGATGCTTGGAAACCCCAAACCTCAGAACTACCCCTGAAAGAGTATTTTCTGTATAAAGTGCTAGTGGTCATGGTAATCTTTAACCCCCAGCAACAACCCCTTGTATTTTGTGTACTTTCAAACCCATCATAGGGGGTGTTACTAATACCCTTAGGAATATATACATCCTATAGGGGATGCTTGAATTCCTTACAATTTAGAAATACAACCTCTAATAGCATATTTGTCAATTTTACCCTAGTCTTGAATGAATGAATGAATGAATGAAACGTTTATTTATCCATCAAATTACATAATACAATGATACAATATATATGAATGTACAGTACATGTTATACAAGTTAAGATAACACTAGTTAATAACCACAATATCTTCATGGTAATTTGTCATTTTCAGCAACAACCCCTAGTATTATGTTAAAAGCCATAATGGGGGATGTTAACTGTGCCCTAAAGATCAAATAAAACATTTAGAGGATGCTTGGAAAACCCCACATCTCAGAACAACCCATAAAAGGGATTTCTCTTAATACTGCACTAGCCATCATTGTAATCTTTACCCCCAGCAAAAACCCCTTGTACTGAGTGTTTTGCAAACACATCGTAGGGGATGTTAGCTGTGCCCTTAAGAATATATAAAAATTACAGAGGATCTTGAAAAAACCCACATATTAAAGATACAACCCTTTATAATGAATTTAGTTTAATACTACAATAGTCATGGTAATCTTTAACCCCCCAGCAACAACCCCTTGTACTGAGTGTCCGAGCAAACCCATCATAGGGGATGTTACCTTTTTATCCTAAAGTATATATATATATCCTATAGGGGATTCTTGAAAACTCAACAATGCTGCTCAATAATGCTGCGCTAGCCTTTATGGTTACATGTAACCCCTAGCAAACCCCTTTTTATTGAGTTGTGTTCCAAATCCATTAAAAGAGTTATGTTTATCAAACAACGTATTATCACTGTTGTTGTTATAGGTTTAAAAATAATCATTGTCATAAAAAAGAACTCGGCGGTAGACGCACATGCTAGTTTAGGCCGGCTGACAGCTGTTCCAGTGTGACGACATATCGTACACCAGTCGGCAGTGCCTCTCGAAGCGTATTCGCTCGTGGAGGCACTGCTCAGTGGTGTCCGATTGTGACGTCACGATCAGACGCCGAGCGAATTGACCGGGAGATGCCAGGAGGGGATAGTTAATGTATATCTCCAAAACCTAATTAGGAAATTTATATCAACAATAAGAGATGGACTTGCGTCAATAAATAAAATTGGGTATAAATAACTAATTAGATTAGTTTTTATCATTGAAAAAGGCAGGAAATTAAAGTTTTGAGGTTAGGATAAATGTGATGTGGCAACCATGTTGACTAAGTCTGCTGTGAAAGTGATGTCACCATTTAAATACCTCCTTCATTCTCTAAAAAAGGCGGGAAATTGAAGTTTTGAGGTTAGGATAATTGTGATGTGGCAGCCATATTGGCTACATCAGCTGTGGAAGTGATGTCATCATTTAAATACCCACTACATTCTCTGTTGCTGACTTGTTGCCAGTGTAACATCGATTCAAATTAGCGCATGGCTCAGCGCAACAATGGACTATTTTGCTTCAAAAAATGCTGCCCCACTAGCTAAATACAATCATAACTCAGTTGTTTACTAACCAATTTTCATAGGCTAAATTTGGTGTCATTAGATGGGAGATAAAATTTTCTAAAAATTGTTATCCTTTATATTTTTTTGTAAAACGTACCGTTTTTTCGTCATTTCAACTTAAAAATTTTAAACGGCCGCCATTTTGAAATTTATTATTTAATCATGCTCATTATTTTTTCATAAACTAACCTTGACTAGATACAGGTGCATACCGAGTTTCAAAAAAATCGATTCAAAAACTTGGGAGATAAAAAATATTTGGTTAAAAATACAAAATGGCGGATATCTAGTAAACAAAGCGTTTTTGGAAAAAAATTTATTCTTCATTTTATCTTTATTTTGACCCATATAACCTATTCCCGAGGTTTGGCACTTTACTTATAGGACACCCTGTACTTATCAGATGGAAAGAGACCATCAGGATAGAAAATTTAAATATTGTAATTTTCACAATCTTATGTCTGACTCAGAACCAACTGGGTCAAAAACCACCAAAACTATGATCAACAGAACAATGGAAATGGTGGAACATTTGCCAGGCATACAGACTAGGTGACAAGAATTGAGGTTAATTTATGATTGATTTCATCACATGAAATATCTACAAAAACTATATTTTACAAGTTTGATCCTTACTGTAACTTAATTGTAGACCTAAAACAAAACGGTCACACTAAATACTCACACAGGCTACCTACTAATTGTAAAAAATATGTTATTAACTGACATTTGATATAGCCTGCCTAATATACATATATATACATATAAATACATAAATAACTACATAAATAACATAATAAATAAATATATAAATACATATAAATACTAATATACATATATATATATATATATATAGAGCCTACTAGATATATATATATATATATATATATATATATATATATAGAGAGAGAGAGAGAGAAATACTTAGCCTCAAAATAAGGGAATTTTGTCCCACTGTGCATTGTGGTTCTACTGCTAATTGGTGACATATGTTATTATTGGCCTAAATCGGTCACTGTAACCTTGGTGCTATTTGAGGGGAAAAACAACTTAACAACTGAACATTTTATTAAAAACATTATTTAAAAAAATGTTACCAGGTAAATTGCTTTTATCAGGTAAAATCTATTTACTATCAATAAGCAATAATAAGAAACATTTTAATTACTGTGACACAGATGAAGAACTATACAGATTAGCAACCCAATGCACTTTTGCGTGCCCGTTTTTTCGCGCGGCGTCAAGATTGGTAGGTCGTTTTGCCGCACATTTTGCATCGGTATCAAGTATAATTTCGTCAATATCAAATCTTCAGGTCCCAAAGAACAAATATAGCCATTAATAACTTTGATACCAATGCAATATGTGCGGAAAAACGACCTAACAAACTTGACGCCGCGCGAAAAAACGGGCACGCAAAAGTGCATTAGGTTGCCAATCTGTATAGTTCTTCATCTGTGACTGTGACCTTCTTTACTTCATACTGGAAATGGAAAAAAGCTTTATTTAGCACATAGCTTTGCTGCATATAAAAGGTTTGGTCCTTAACATAATTATTGACTTTATTAATACTTAAACAGGGAAAATGAAAGTAATTTGTTGATGATGATGATGATAATATATCCTTAGGAATAGGATTGTATAAAAAATTAAACTCTCACTAAACGACCCATAAAAACATAAATGAAATTTCACACATAGAAGTTCCACAGCAGAAAATTAAAGGAGTCCCTATTCCGGACCTAGGTAAATTTAAAACTGAAGACTAGAAAATATAATTCTTGAGCATTATTTTACTTCACTCTTCAATTCATTGTAAAAAAAAAAACAGATCAAAAAGGTTCATTCATCCAGAATCCACAGGCACCGACAACAGGACATTGGATCCTGTGTCCTCATCTAAGAATGATCTGCCGCACAATACCTAATAAGACCAACCGGATAAATTAATACCCGGATGTCTATCAAACAAATAATTTAAACTTACAACCCACAGAGTTTAATTGTTTTCAAATTTGTAAATTTTAGGTGCAGATTGAACTTGACACTCAGTAACTTATCATAGCCAAGGTTTTAAAAATAAATAAGTTAGGCCTCAGTTAAAAAAACCCCTAACTTACTAGAAGGGATTGGCCCAAATTTTACAATGGTTTAATGGAATTTTCAACTATTTTTCTGGGTCCCGGGTCTTCGAACCTGACCCAGCCATCCGGCCATCGTCAATGTTGAATCAGCTTCGCCTACTCCGACTTACCTTGCACCGTGACGAAGACCATCACACCAATGTTGTCCACCTGATCAACAATTAAAATTCCCCCCTTTCAACGTACACAATATCGGGTCAGTGACATCATCCCTACATTACTCATACGTCATCAAATTAGCTCAAATATATATGTCATCCATCACGTCAAACACACCTTAAAATTAGCCTGGCCTAAAATACAATTTTCTCATTTTGCTTGAAAAGGTCAGCTGGCCTGGATGAATCTACAAGTAGGCTATCAAATGAATATATAAACAATAGATTTCTAAACTCAAAAAAATGAATATTGAATAATTGTTCAACAAACTCAAAGGCTAAATATGAATTGATATTTAACTACTGTAGTGTTTTGAAGAGAGTTTGTTTTTCTCTTTTATGGAATTCTTCGTTTAAAAGGTTTGTTTCATCAACAGGAAGATTAATATAGCCTGTAGGCCTGGCAGCATTTATTATTATTTGTACCCTACAGTTGCGACAGCTTGAAATTTTTAACTTTTTGTAGAGCCAACATGATAAATGACAAATGATCTAGCCTATTATCTACATCACAGCTTTCGCTTACATGGTCGTATATGACAGTGAGAATTACGGCCTTTCTTTTGAGTATCACCTTACCTATTGACCTAGAGCATTGCTCAAATGCAAACAGCTGATACAATGCCTTGATTTTCAGAATAATTTCCTTCCCCTGACGCTTCATTGTTTTATTGGGCCGCACGTTCAGCCGCAGACACCGGTTAATATAGTCATTAATAGGCAAATCCGCCGCATCTCGACTGACAACAATGTTCGGTTACTAGACTTACCGAATCCACAGCAAACATAACGTCGGTGGATGCACAACAATGATCGGTGGGCAGTAAATCCACCATTATCATTCACTTTAATAAGGTTGGTAGGTTGAACGCACCCATTGATTCTACTTTCAGCCTGTTTGAAACAGTTGATTTTCTTTCTTTAAAACTAGCGATTTAAGCCAATGCTAACTAGCACAGTGACCTCAAGTAGTAGTAGATACTAAGTCAGTTGTAATAATATATAATAAAGTTAAAAATTGTAATAGAATTATCAACTACATAAAATACTTACAGATATTTAAGAAGAAATTCTGAATATTTTAAGAAATGTGAAAAAACTGAACTGATTTTGAGAGACAAAGTCGACTGTTTTTTGTTTATAAGATTTAATATTTCACCATTCTGCATACAAATGTGTTATTCTTTATCACAAAATTCCTCAACTTAGTCAATCTCAAAGGACGAAAATAAAATCACATAATGAAATATCACCAATTCATCCACTTCACACTCCTCCACACTCAGCAATTTTTTTCACAGGAATCTGAATCTTCTGGAGTTTTGCACTTTTACTGGATTTGACAGACCAAATGACGTGACGTCAGGCAAAGAGAAAGAAGATAGTATGTATGCATAGCAAAATAATATTCTGATAATTCGATCCTTGGATTGGGACGTCTTCAAACTGTGGCCATTGGCCGTGGTTGGTCAATATAAAACGAAAAAAATTAAATATGTGTATTTTATATATATTATGCCATTATTCAATAATTGCAAACAAGATTAAAAATGGAAAACATGGCTTTGGGCTTAATATGACAAAAACCTCACTTGAATTTGAGAGACTATTGCGTAAAAAAATTTAAAAACAATTAAAAATCGAAAAAAATTTAATTTCCTCAAAACGTGTTTAAAGGATCCCATTGGAGCGTTTTTGAACAAATTATTACGTTTTTTCCAAAAAAATTAGGTCTTGAGTCTGAAAGGGTTAAAGTACACTTCACTGATGAGCAGTGTATTATTCTATGGACTGTGTCAAAAATCAAAACGACCCCCAAGGTTATAACCTTGAACGACCCCCTTGACTGTATTGAAATAATATTTTACAGATTAGATTTTAATGTAAATAGCAAAATAAGAACATAATAAACAGTATAACATTTTTTAATCTATTTAATTTTTTATTACAATAATTTTGTAGTGCAGAGTTTTAATGCTCATGGCCTGGCAAAATTAAAAATGTTTTAAATTCAATGGTAAAATATCGATCGTCATCGTTTTGCTAAATCTTTCATGTATTTTAAATATTCCAATACCCACGAAAACGCGCTCAAAAGTCACGAAGACTTCGAACGAACGACTTCGGACGAAGTGAGTTATACTCGACTTGAAAATCACTCTTTGTGAACTAACTCCTCTTTTATTATTTGATGAAAACTCGTGAAATTTGAACTACATCATATTTATACACCGAAGATTGTTAAAGCAAGAACAGTATTCAGTGCGCGGTCTGTGATCCTATAGCCATAGATAAAATATACCTGCTTCAATATTTTATCTATGCTATAGCTTAGACTAGGGAGTAGACTCTAAGCCTATAATATCAAGATCGCTCATTCGAGCAATTTACAAAATACAAGATTAAAAAAAAAATACACAATACAAGATACAAAATTCAAGGAAATAAGCTTAAATGATTTGAAAAAGATGTTTAAAGATTTCAAACCAAAGACATCGACAGGGCATGATGAAATCTGTATGAAGGCCCTCAAACATTGTATGGATGAATTAATTGCACCCCTCCAACATATAATAAATGTCTCCATCCGGCATGGCACCTTCCCAAATGGCTGTAAGGTGGCAAAGATCCGTCCACTTTTCAAAAAGGGGGACGAGAATGAGGTGTGTAACTATCGTCCGATTTCACTCCTACCAGTTTTTTCAAAATTTATCGAAAAGACAATTTGCAATCAATTTGCAGCCTACTTAGGGGAGAATAAACTCCTGAGTGGGAGGCAATTTGGTTTTCAAAAGAACAAATCAACAAAATTGGCCTTGATCGAGTTTGCTAACAATTGTATCGATGCAGTCGAGGCTGGAGAATCGGTAATGGCTTGCTTTGCTGATTTGTCGAAGGCCTTTGACTGTGTTGATCCTGAAAAACTTTTGAATAAGCTCTCCTTGCTCGGGGTCAAGGGTAACGCTTTGAAGTGGTTCTCCTCTTACCTATCAGGCAGATACCACTTCACTGAAATTCAGCACGAATCAAATTCTAAATTCCAATCCATCAAATCCGATCCAATACTAGTGACCAGTGGAGTTCCACAGGGCTCAGTATTAGGACCTGTTCTATTCTTAATCTACATCAACGATATCACAGAAATAATCCCAGAGAACAACCTCTATATCTTTGCCGATGACACCACCCTTGTCACTCGGCACAAAAACTGCCAGGACCTTGAGCTTGATACTTTCTTGAAAATGAATACCTTGTCGCAATATTTTGCGTCAAATAGCTTGAAACTTAACCCCGACAAGACCAAATTGCTATGTATTCAAACGCATCAAAGAAAGTTATCAGGCACTCAAGTTGGTGGACTGCTCATTGGCGACTCAGAGGTGCATGTTAAAGAATCAGCAAACCTGTTAGGTGTGACATTGGACGATGGTTTAAACTGGAACAGGCATGTGGGGGACGTAGAAAGCAAGCTGGCAAAGGCCATTTTTGTTATTCGCCGCCTTAGCTCATTAAAAAACCAGGCTTTGCTAAAAAACTTCTACCACTGTCTGTTCGAGACACACATCTCCTACTCAATTGCACTCTGGGGGAGCAGGGAGGGGAACTTGGGGAGGGTACTGAGATGGCAAAAGATGGCTGTCAGAGCCATGTTTAACCTCCCACCTCGCGCCCATTGCAGGGAACATTTTAGGCTGTTGGGGATTCTCACAGCACCATGTATTTTCATCTTGGAAATATCAGCATATATCAAACAACATATCCCATCATTCAGTAACAGAATTCACAATTATAATACCAGACACAAACATTTTTTCTCCGAATTCCACAGACTTTCTTTTTACAACAAAAAACCACTTTTCATTGGCCAAAAAATTTTTCAAAATTTACCAGAACACATAAAAATAATAGACATTTTACATAAATTCAAAACAGAACTAAAAATTTTTCTTATTAATCAAGCCTACTATTCCCTGCAGGAATTCCTCTCACCATCTCACCCTGACTTCATTTTTTATCCCTTGTGGAAATAAACAATATAGGCCTACTACATTATTATGACCCGTCCAAAGCAAATATTTTGCCAGCTGGACTGAAGAATAAAAGAAAAAAGAAAAAAAGAAAAGAAAGATAAGCAAAACCAGTTATTTTACGAAATAGGTAAAGCGTTATAGTAAATAATATATTAGTCAAATGTAAATGTAATCATTTTAATTTTTTGTTGAATTAAACTTAAATATCACGCGATAAATTTTGTAGGTATGGATCCTAAACCCAACGCTTGACTTTGCATCAAAGCTTTGATTTGATTGCAATTTAATAAATCAGCTGATAACATTCTCTCAAACAACCATAAAACCGTTTGTTCGAGGCGAGGGAGCTTCGAGAGTCGAGTCATAGAATCTATGACATTTATCTCATAAAGGGATATAATGTGTACTACTTTATATCCTTTTACCTATGGTCGAGTGTTGTTGGAGTGATGTTGGAGTGAGGGCACAGTTGATGGCCTCGGTGGAAAATTTCGCCCTTATATGAAATTAGACTGTTATAAGTAATTTGTAGTGATAGGTAGTAATAAAGTTATAAATAAAATTTAAAAATGTTTATGTATTCGGCTGATCATGAGTTTCAATAAAAACTCGAATATTTTCAGCTTCATTAGTACAGAATTTTCATTTAAAGCTGATTAATAGACCAAACCGAAAAATATACATTAATTTGATTTATTGATTGATTGGTTTATTTATTGATTTATTGATTGAGCCCAATTGCCATTTTCATTGGTAATAACCTGTTGGATGTATCTATAAATCGTTTCTAGTATAGATATTTATATATTTTATCTTCGCTACTAGCTTAGTCTAGTCTAAGCTACTAGTCTGTCCGGAGAGAGATTCTATTTCACTTCCCAATGTACAGGGCACAGCGCAGCCGAGAAGTAGAACCAGAACCAAACACCACCTCTCGGTCGCTCTCCGATTTTGCAAGTTGCAAGTAGCCTAGTGGAACTGGAAAATGGAGATGAGTTGATAGGTTAGTACTTTGGAAAGAATGTGTCGAATAATATTTATTAATAATAGCGTTGTTTCTTCCTCGACTTCCAAGTTACTCTATAAACGCTTTTCTTGATACTTAAATTTTCATAACCTCATTTGAGAAATATTTTTGTTAACTTACACATTGATGATCGCAAGGCTACGGAGTTGTTGAACAATTAATTATGTTAAATGTCTTTAGTTTAGTTCAAGTCACCGGGTTGGAAATACACGTTGCAATTACGTCATACGAGTTGTTAAATTAAGTAATGCCCTCCAAGAAGAATGTTAGTGAGTAATAAGTTATCATAAAATTCTAGAGGTGGTCCTAATGCATTAGGTATCACCCTACAGAGCATAATGTAATGGGCTAGTTACTTCTTATTGCCTAAGGCCTACTTAGAAATATATTCCTATCCTGATTCCCACTGACTGTATATGGCTTTAGTTAAAATATTGTCCTTGGAAAACCTGAGAGTGAGGGACTAAAGAAATACAATGTTCTTAGAGCCTATATAGCCCTAGAAATTAAGCTAAATTCACCAAAAATATACCTTACATTTGCTTTATTAATTTATTTTACGATGTTCAAGGAGAAGAAATACTATTTGTACACTAACCTATTTGGAGTTAAAATCAATAGGTCCTATTTTTATCTTTCATTTAGTAGCCTCCATTAAGTTACGATCTTGTAAACCCCAGTGATTGGTTTTCCTGAAACCGAAGCTGAGAGAAGAAGTGTTGGCCCAGTAAGTTAAACATCACTGGTGGTTCAATCCCAGCTGCCACGACTCCTTTCCATCATGAGTGGACCTCTGTCAAGCCTATGTGGCTTTTGCTGAGCGCTATGGTTATTCCCTGTCTTTACATTGCCGTACAGGCCTGCTGGCCCACAGGACATTAGAGGTTTTTTTCCTTGTTAACAGAGTGATGGTTTGAGTCTTCAGATATGGGTAGCCTATAATAAAATTGCGTACCATAAACTTATTGACTTAGCACAAATGAAATGAAAGGCCAGCTATAAACTGTAGCTTAGGTCAAACATTTGCTCAGGTGAAAAATAATTATCAACAGCTAGATTTTTATAGTAAGCTCTAATGGAAGAATATCAACATATCATTTCTGATTTTAATGTGTGCTGCTAAGCACAGTAGGCCCTATTAAAGACTGAAGGTTATCACTATCCATTCAACATTAAACGTGTGCAGGAGAAAGTGTGAATACAATCAAACTATAGTTAACAACTCAATAAAGAGCCTTTCAACGCTAAAATGCCACTTAATGTGTTTCCACTAAAATGTTACCTTTATGGCCAATGTGTGGCCAAATGTTTTGCCACATGCAAGTCTATTCAAGTCAATGCTAGGCCCTACTACAGTCTACAGGCCTACCCAGTAGAAAATTGAAAGTATATGGCCTCGGGGTCTCAACTAATAATTTAACTTTTTATTTTAAAAATTCTCAAGCCTATTTTAACTTAGGGTTTTTGGGAATAATTTTTTACCTTGGCCCAAAAAAATCTTCTAATTCCAAAATTCAAATCCAAAAATTCTTTGCCTATATAGTCCTACTTACATATCCTTTTCTTCACAGGCTGTCCCCGAGGCACTGAAGACTCCGTAGTATCCTAATTAGATAGGATCACTTATTTTAGGCTAAGTAAATTAGCTGGTCAAAGTTAAATAGGAGTGGTATTTTTTAAAGCCTGGTTTACACAATGACCAGTACAGAGGACAGTAACACCTTTAAACAAAAGAGAACAAAAGAATTTTTGTCTACTGTCCTACTGTCTGGTCGTCAAGTAAACCAGGCTTAAGGGATTTAATGGTCAGGCATTGTTAGTGGGAGACAGGTAAGGTGTTTACATTACAAAAACATTTAGTTTTGAGATTTTTTTTACTTCATGTTTCAATTTATCCATCTTAATTAGCCTATGTTTTTTTAATAAATTGGGAAAGCCTGACCTGGGGAAAAACCCTATTGTTTCTGTTATAATTATGAATTGGTTATTTGTTGTAAGTGATGAAAGCCTCTCTGCACCTTGTATGAGGAGGCAGTCTTAGCAAGGCTCTGATTGCTTTTTTTGTTAGGCTAAGTGAAGATTTTGGACATGTGTGTCTTGACTGCTTCCCGCAAGATCACAGGGAGGGCTGTAGGCCTATGAGTTTGAATGAGGCTGAAATAGACTGTCCTGAGGAGTGGGATGTTACCTAGGCCTACTTTATTAGCGAATTTCCTTAGAAATAAGCTATTACCGTAGTTTTAACAGAACAGAATGGACAAAAAATATCCGTTCAGGGTAACCTCAGCAATCATATTAATATTTATATTAATTGACAGCTTTTTATGTGTACTTTCTGGATATGAAGTGAGTTTATTGTGAAAATGCATTTTTACCTGCAAAAATCACGATTTGTTTCAAAATTTAACTTGGGCTCATATGGGAAATAGAATTTAATTTTTTGAGTTTTGTCAGCACGATAACTCTCGTAAATATCCTCCGATTGTAACAAAATCGATCGGTCGGTTTTTTGGTACAGACCTGTAAAACTAGATTCTCTTGGACGAGTTCGTAAACCAGCCAGATCAACATATCCAAAGTGGGGTAAAGGCCCCATTTTACCCCCCAAAAATGGGTTTTTTTGAGTTTTTCAAATTGAAAAATTATATTTCTCCAATTATTGTTTGCACCATTGGATTTAGCTCGAAAAAACAAACAATTTGGTATATTGAATAATTTCTCTAAGTCCATTGGTCCCCGAGATATTGCCATTTAATCGCTTAATCCAAGGAATCGCTTAGAGCATTTTCTGAGTTTATCAATGTATTTAATGGAATTTTGGTTTTTAAACAATTTTATGTTAATATAATTTAAAAAAATAAACATTCTTGCCTACTTCATTGTATGAAATCTTTGTGTTTTTTCATCTAAATCATTTACAAATTTTTTTACAAAGTTTTTGTAAAACAAGCTATAATATATTATTTTAATATATAAATATATCACTTGTTAATTTTATTTTTTTCTTAATAACGGATTAGTTACTGAATATTTTTTAATTGGAAATTTGCTGAGTACGCAGGTTTGCTGCGATGGGGCTATTTAATCTTATTAAAAAAAACCCTCTAGCTAATTTTGATTCCAAAGATTTTATGTGCTCTCCCCAGTTTAGATTCTCATCCATCCTAATTCCTAGAAAGCAGACATCTAGGTTTTTCTATCTTGTTGTCCCCCTCCCCCTCAAGCTGGTCCTCATTTATAAAAACTTCTGTTCTGCAAAACTTTTGAGTTCTTTTTTGGAGATCTTTGGAAGCATAGGTATTTTTTTTTAAGGATGGAGAGCCAAATGGTTTGAAGCGAAAAATTGTGCAAGTTCATTGATTTTGATGGTTGTGTCAATTTCAAGTCTGTCAGTGTCTTTTTGCTTAATCAGAAGAATGACATTCATAAAGAGGTTGCCAGTCGGTATTTCTTGATCAATGTCGTTCATATAGACGAGGAAGAGAACAGGCTCAAGGATGGAACCTTTTTGCCGGGGTTACTATCCTTGGGGCCAAACAAACTGACTTAATTTGGAATTTTGTCTTGTGCGTGATTTCTGTGTTTTGACGTCTGTCATTTATGATTTCATCCAATCAAGGGTTTTATTTTTGAAACCTAGCAGTGCTAGTTTGTGTTTGAGAATGAGTGGGTCAATGCAGTCGTAGGCCATGGAGAGATTTGCAAAACATCCTATTACCATATATCTCCTGCCTCCACCGCCTCCATGCACTCATTGACAAACTCAATTAAAAGGCCAATTAGGTTTATTTATTACTTGAAAGCCAAATTGCCTTCTGCAAAGCAATCTGGTAGCTCTCGAGGTACCTAATCGGTGATTTGGAGGCATGCAACTTTTTTTATTAGCTTGGCTTTGGTACTAAAGGCAGGAGAGAGGCCGCACTGTAATTTTGAGTGTAGAATTCATACTCTTTTTTTTATTTGGTCTGATTTTTGTAGTTTTCCCTTCCTCTGGGAAGATTCCCCCCTCAGGGATGAATTAGCGAGGTGGAGAAGGGGCGTTACCACTTCCTCTTTACAATACCTTAGCAGCAACGAGGTAATACCGTCTGCTCCTGCTGATGGTTTCAGAGCTAGGCTAGTTAGGGCGTCTACAAGGGTCTAAATATCTATCTCCTCAAAGTGTTCAAGGGTAGGCCTGTTTTGATTTGTATGCACTAGAAGTGTCATGTTCTTACTACTTAATACCAGTTGAGCTTTAATTTTATTTGCCATACTAGTATAATAATTATTGAATTGCTTGCTGACTGATTTGGGATTTCAAATTTCCAGTCCATTTTCAATTAATTATATTTTTATTTTATTTTTCTTTCTATCCTTGAGGTGTTAATTAGTTCCTAGGTTGTCTCTGTCTTGTGTTTTGATTGGTCTATTTTATTTTTTGCCCGCTCTGATTCACGGTTTCCTATGGTGTTCTTACTGTTATGTTTTGCTTTGTTATATAGGCTACTTTGCTAGCTTCAGTTTTAAGTACTTTCCACTGGTATTTGATGTTCATGTCATCTTTAGCCTTCTTCACATCCTCATTCATGCAAGGTACCTATTTCTGCAGTTTTTGTTGTTAAGAGGACGTTTCAGTGAAAAAGTGAAACAGGAAGTTCTTTATGAAATTTGAGTACATTTCATTTGCTGCCCATTTCATTTCTTAATACCTCATTTTCTCAGTAGGCCTAGGTCTATAGTTAATTTTTTAGTACCCCGGCCCATGATTCACTTTCAGCCTTTTTTAAGTTTAGTGAGTGATTCCTGATTTATCTTATGTTTTTTCATCCTTTTTCATTTCTTTTTATTTTATCTTTAATTTTGATTGTTACAATAGCATGGTTGTCAGATATGTTGGTTGAAATACAGTGGTATATTCAAAATCCAAGTTGGTTGCAAAATTGTGTATACATGTTTCAGATAGTTGAGTTTTCTTTCTCCTACGCTTGCCGTAACTGGAACTCTTCTAACTGAGTTCGCTGTAGTACAGTGACAGCTGCAATCTGCTGTCTGTCTGTACCTGATGAGACGAAACAACGTCGAAACAGCAAGTCATCCACATTGTCGAAGCATCTGCTCCTTTTCCAGCTGTGCTTTCGCACGCGGAAGTAGCATAGCAGTGCAGGTGGTGCCCGCACTACCTTAGCGTAGGGTCGGGGTATCACTTTTTGATAAAGCAGAGTGAGCCACCAGGAGAAAACATCGACTGGAGGAAACTGCTCGTGGAGACTGAAGAAATGCTCGCACGACCATGACATGTGGTTCGCCCGCACATGGTAGCACGGAACGCCGACAAGCCATAGAGCGTGATGACGGCTTAGCCTCTCACTTGACTCTGGCCCACTGGTGTACGTGTGAGTCCAAAATGTCAAGCTTCCCAGGTCTGTATGGGGATTCGCGCGCCATAGCACATGCCTTATGTGTGGCACGGAACATCCTCTAAACCGAAGAGGAAAAGGCTCAGATGAGCCGCCGCTTGAGCTTTCTTAGTGCGTTTCGAGATGTCTGTCTCTCGTCAGGTGCGCGAAGAAGCGCACGACGCAATGACACGGATGGAGAAATCCGAGAAGTGTGTACACTTCTCCATGTTTCTCCATGTTTCTCCATGTTATTGGCAATACTTCCTTGCCAATAACATCGATGTGACTAACACCTAGTCCATCTCTTTCTACACTTCTCGGATTTCTCCATCCGTGTCATTGCGTCGTGCGCTTCTTCGCGCACCTGACGAGAGACAGACATCTCGAAACGCACTAAGAAAGCTCAAGCGGCGGCTCATCTGAGCCTTTTCCTCTTCGGTTTAGAGGATGTTCTGTGCCACACATAAGGCATGTGCTATGGCGCGCGAATCCCCATACAGACCTGGGAAGCTTGACATTTTGGACTCACACGTACACCAGTGGGCCAGAGTCAAGTGAGAGGCTAAGCCGTCATCACGCTCTATGGCTTGTCGGCGTTCCGTGCTACCATGTGCGGGCGAACCACATGTCATGGTCGTGCGAGCATTTCTTCAGTCTCCACGAGCAGTTTCCTCCAGTCGATGTTTTCTCCTGGTGGCTCACTCTGCTTTATCAAAAAGTGATACCCCGACCCTACGCTAAGGTAGTGCGGGCACCACCTGCACTGCTATGCTACTTCCGCGTGCGAAAGCACAGCTGGAAAAGGAGCAGATGCTTCGACAATGTGGATGACTTGCTGTTTCGACGTTGTTTCGTCTCATCAGGTACAGACAGACAGCAGATTGCAGCTGTCACTGTACTACAGCGAACTCAGTTAGAAGAGTTCCAGTTACGGCAAGCGTAGGAGAAAGAAAACTCAACTACGAATACTTCCTTGCCAATAACATCGATGTGACTAACACCTAGTCCATCTCTTTCTGATGTTTCAGATGTTTGAAACAGTGATTTTAAGCCATATCTTTTTAGTGTGTTTCTAAATTTATGAGATTTGCTATCTTGTTTCATTAACTCTATGGTGAAGTCACTTGCCATAATAAGAGGCTTGTGACTTGCCATAATGCTTGTACTCACTTGCCATAATCTATACACCTCACTTGCCATAATGAGGCTCTGTTGTGCCTTTATTTTTCCAAGATAATGCTTTAGTTTTATAAAAAATGAATCTAGATTATTATACGGCAGACGCTATATGGCTGTTATCACTAAACTATTTTTTCTGAAGGTAACGTTGACATCAGTACATTAAAAATTCCTTGTTATGAAATTGGTTTTTTAAAATACATTTTATTGAACAGAACTCTGTCTTCCACCCTTCTGTAATAGCCATCCTTCTCAGCCTAGCTCCATCCCTGCAACAGCTGGTGATCAATTCACAATTCAAAATTTTTATATTCTTGATATTCGAACTGGCCACAGCATTTTCTGACTAAAAACTAATCAGGTTGAATAGCTTTAAGACATATTTCCCCAGTTTAAATTTTGTTCACTAATCCTCTTACATTTAGGCCTAGATGGGCTATTTTTAGAGTGTTAGCCTATTTTTTCTTTGAATTCTTTGAATTGCTTCTATTATTATTGTGGATCCTACTAGTCCTTTGTTTGTTTAGTCCTAATCCTAGGTTTAATTTTTTACTTCTGTTGCTCTTAACATTTTTTATCTACTTTAATATTCTGAGGGTCTATGTTTTTAACACAGACGGCTAAGAAATCTGTCATCATATCATTCCCCCAGTCGTTGAGATGCAGGCCGTGGTCAGCGTAATGTTTTCTGCTCTATCTACTGTTAAGGCTGGGGTTTGTCCAACCGTTCTCCACACACAGATTTTTAATCGTTTCGTTCTGTTCTTCAATCTTGATTTTTCCAAACCTCATGGGCTTGTTGAACCTCCACCCAGATATTTTCCTACTGTTTGCCCTAAGCCTTTTTGCCCTACCAATAATTTCTTCCCTCCCCTTTTCTGAAATGTAATTTACCCCTCTGCAATTATTTCCCCGTTACTAGCCCCCACCCCATCAAGAGCTGCACTCAGAGAAGCCTCCGGTTTTTCAAAGGTACCTACATCCCACTCCCATCCCCACTGTATATGCTACCCTGTCCCTGCAACCCCTAGCATGGCTGTCACCCATGAGGAGCCTGTTCCTACTTTGACCCTTGTTTGTTTTGGTCGAACTGGTTCGAGATTTCAAAAAGATATGACATCTCTTTAAAGTAAACTTCTTGTTGAATTTTTTAGTGTTCAATGTTTTTAATCAAACTTTAAACTCTTCTGGAGCTTTTACTACTTTCACACTGTTAAACCATTTCAATTAATTCTTATCATTCAAAAAATATTATTTCTACACTTAAAATTTTGTTTAAACTGTAAATTTGTATAGGCCTATATAACTAACAAGATATGTTTGACTATTTTTATCTCTCAGTATTATATACTCTTTTTTATCTCTCAGTATTATATACTTATAAATTTGATGGGTAGCTAAATAGTTGGAAATTAATTAATACCATAATAGAGGTTCTCCAGTTTGGTCCTAAACTAAACAAATTAATTGTTAATATTTGCTTCAGGAATCAGTCTTGGACCAGGGTAGGCCTATCTGTGATCATTTTGCTAAACTAAACCAAATAACTCTCTAAATATTTGGTTCATGAATCAGTACTGGACTAAGTTATCTTTAATTATTGTGCAAAACTAAACTAGGTATACGCTCATTCTTCCCGTAAGAGGATGAACGAAGAAAGAGGCCAAAACTTCTTGTAATCCATAACACCATCTGTGATCTTTACTTTTCCTACACTTTTTTCGATATGTTTTAAATTATCTTTTTGATCATATAACTCTTCCAACAGCCCCAAAAGTTAGGGGTTTCCCTAAGATTTTACATCGGAATAGTAAAACGGAGATTAGTGTATATGTATACAATTTTTAAGCAAATCTATTAGAAGACTATTTTATATATTTATAAAGCAAAACTACCCGTATACCTTTACATTGCCCATGATTCAGAAGCCGTTAAGGTTTGAATGCATTTTTCCTATTAGAATTAAGTCAACCTAGCTCTACAAAACTATCAGCGACTAACTACACACCAAACAGTTGTTTGCAACGAACAGCCCCCACACACCCCCGCCCCATTACTCTGACCATGATTAAGAAGCCATGATGGTTTGAATGCTTTTTTCTATTAGTTTTGAGTAAACCTAGCTCTACAAAACTAAGAGTGACTAATAAAAGGTATACGATAAAGCATTTGTTTGCAAAAGAAAATGGGGGGCTACGCCCCCCCCCCCCACCGCGATTTACTCTGCCTATTATTAACGTGCCATGATGGTTTGAATGTTTATTATTAGTATTGAGTAAACCAAACTACAAAACTATGAGCAAATTATAACAGTTACACGCCAAAGTAGTTGTTTGCAAAACTCACACCGCCCCCTTTACATTGCCCATGACTTAGAAGCCATGATGGTTTGAATGCTTTTTTTCTACTGTGTAAATTTAGCTCTACAAGATTATGAGCGAATAATAACAGTTAAACGCCAAAGAAGTTGTTTTCGAAAGGACATGGGTGGGGGGCTTCGCCCCCCCACACCCCCCCTTTGCTCTGCCCATGATTAAGAAACCATAATCGTTTCTTACCATGGTTTCGTACCATGTAAACCTAGCTCTACAAGATTAAACGCCAAAGCAGTTGTTTGCAAAAGGACATGGGGGGCTTCGACACTGCCCATGATTAAGAAGCCATGATAGTTTGAATGTTTTTTTCGTACTGTAATTAAGTAAACATAGCTCTACAAAACTATCAGCAACTAATTACTCGCCAAAGCAGTTGTTTGCAGAAGGACATAATAACAGCAAATAATAACAGTTACAAGCCAAAGTAGTTGATTGCAGAAGGACAGGGGGGGCTTCGCCCCCCCCCACAGCCCCCTTTAACACCCATTTACACTGCGCATGATTAAGAAGCCATGATGGTTTGATTTTTTTCTATTAGTATTGAGTAAACCTGAACTTAAGTAAAGTAAAGCAGATACGTATTGGAAACAGACATAATAAAAGTTACTAGATAACACGTAGCTCGAAATCGAGTAAAAACCATATAGTAAAAGAATAAAGTATAAACATCCTTATACTTGTATACTTTAAAATTTAATCAAAGGTCTAAATTCAATAACGAAATGATGGCTAAACCATTGAAACTCTAGTTCATTTGATTTACCGTAGGAGTTTCCGGTAAACAATGTTTTGGAAAACACCTTCATTTTCCATTTTCTTTTTATTCTGAAACGTATATTTTAAGAAAGCTTCAAAAACACTGTGCTGAAATGTATTGAGATATCATAAACTACATTGTAAACCTGGGAACTGCAATGTTTAAGCCCTTTAAAAAAATTTCATAACATAACTTAAATTACATGATAAATATTTTTGTTGAAACCCAAAGCAGCTGTAAAAACGATAAAACTGCTACTTAGAGAAAATAATTATAAAAGTGCTGCAACCTGTGGTCTACCTGTAAAACTATTTCAGAGCTTAGCCATATGTTAGGTTGTAAAAAAAGTGAACCGAAAATGCTCAAGTGTCGATGAATAGCGCCACTTTTCCGAAACTTCAACCCTTTACTCTACTTCAGAGACACCCTTTTTAAAACTTCTGATACGTATTGACAAATCTTCATAAAGTTCACTTTAACTTGACACCTCAAACGGTAAAATCTGTCCAGCAGTCATAGAAGTTGGACTGTGAAAAGAAAAACGCTTGCATATTAATATACGGTAATATAGATATGACGATATCCGCGCTTACCATGGAAACTTCTACGACACTCTAGCTCCCTGATATCTTCGGCGAACACTTTTGACTGCTGTTTGGTAGCTGAAGAAACACGGAGAAAACCAAGCAGTGATTCTATGTTATTCTAAGGCCCTGTTACTAACGCAAATGTTGAAAATAGGAGAAGGGCAAAAATACCAATTTTTTGAAAATTATTTGTGACGTAGTAGGAAGTGATATAAAGGTGGATCAAAATCTTGTCTTATGTAAAATTTTCCGAGGAATCCACTGGTTTAATCAGATTTTCAATATTTACTTCCGGTCTATAAGATAAAATTTTTCACCAATTTCAAAGGGCTCCCATACAAATACGGTTAAGGTGATGATGCCAGCTAACGAACTTGACCTAGATTTTTTAAAAACGAGCTTGCCTGCCAAATTTCGTCAGAATATTTCAAATCTTTCGCGAGTTATGCGACCAACATACATTTTTTTCCGAGTGAATTTTTGTCAATCATAAGGACTCACTTCGTTCATCCAATTATATATTTAAAATCAATGTATTTCGGTTATTTAAGGCAGAGTTGTCGTTTTTACAGCTAAATCAGCTGATTAGCATTGAAATCCATATTTTCTTATGAAAAAGTACATTTTGGCCCTTTAAGGGCCAAAATACGTATATTTTGAAAATTATTTGGGACGTAATAGGAAGTGATATAAAGGTGGTTCAAAATCTTTTCTTGTGTAAAAATTTGCAAGGAATCCACTGGATTAATCAGATTTCCAAAATCACTTCCGGTTTCGGAGATATAATTTTTCACCGATTTCAAAGGGCTCACATACAAACATGGTTAAGGCGAGGTTGCCAGGTAAAGAACTTGACTTAGAGTTTTAAAAAATGAGCCTCCCTGCCAAATTTGGTCAATATATCTAAATTAGTCTTCGAGCAATGCAAGTGACAGGCATTTTTTCCGAGTGCATTTTTCTTATCCATAAGGCCTTATTTTGCAAATATATTTAAATATTTAAAATCAATGTATTTCGATGATATAAATCAAAATTGTCGGTTTTAAACCTAAAACAGTCAATTAGCATTGAAATATGCATTGTAAAACGTAAAAGTACATTTTGGCCCTTTGAGGGCCAAAATACCAATTTTTTGAAAATTATTTGTGACGTAGTAGGAAGTGATATAAAGGTGGATCAAAATCTTGTCTTATGTAAAATTTTTCGAGGAATCCACTGGTTTAATCAGATTTTCAATATTTACTTCCGGTCTATAAGATAAAATTTTTCACCAATTTCAAAGGGCTCCCATACAAATACGGTTAAGGTGATGATGCCAGCTAACGAACTTGACCTAGATTTTTTAAAAACGAGCTTGCCTGCCAAATTTGGTCAGAATATTTCAAATCTTTCGCGAGTTATGCGACCAACATACATTTTTTTCCGAGTGAATTTTTGTCAATCATAAGGACTCACTTCGTTCATCCAACTAAATAACTGTTAAATATTTGGCTCATGAATCAGTACCGGATTAAGTTCTCTATGATCTTTGGGAGAAGAGATACTTATTAATGAAAATGATTATAACGGTTTTCGTGTTCTTTCAGACGGATGAATTAAATCTCAAAACATGGACTCGGCAACACCATCTAGCTCTGTGTCGGAGCATTCTGCAGTTCTGACGGAGGGAGAGGAGAAGACTGACACGACCAACTCGAGCCCGACCGATTGTCCGGAGGAAACTCAAACTCAAGTGCCTGGCACATCCGGAGAAGAGGTGGTTCTCGAGGTCGAATCGTCCGAACCTAGGAACGAACCACGGGAGTGCGACGGAGAGGAAGTTGAAAATGAAGAGGGAGAAGAGGAAAGCGATGAGGAGGAGGAAGAAGAAGAGTGGCCGTGGAGTGGAACCGGAGTGAGTGACGATGAGGTTGCCGACCAGAACACGTTGACTCTCAATAACGAATTTTCTTGCCAAAATCCGAATCCGTCGAATAAGGCGGACGAAGTTGAGGAACTGAGGGCTGGACTTGCTGTGAGTATTTAGTGTCATCTTTATAGCATAACTAAAAATATTAATAGGAATTGCACTTTTTAACTAACAAATTAACTGACAGGCGGAAACGTCTGCACATACCTGTATCTCAGTGTACACTCATAAGTCTCATTAGTCTCATTAGTCATCTAGGCTCTGATTGGCTGGATAGTTCTATTGTTCAGACTAGGCTATTGTTCTGTTCTTGTAGGATTTCATGACAGTTCAAGTTGACTATTTTACCATTTAAAATAAGACTAATTCTTGATGAATAATACCAAAATAAAATATCTACTTTATAACAGTCATGGAAATAGTTGTTGGATATATTATGATTGAGATTGAGTCAGTTCATTTATAGTAGAATTAGGTAATACAACTATGTACAGGGAGAGAGAGGGAAATTTCACTTATCATTCGCTAGCACCAGGCATGTCCCTTGGTAAGCAAACGAAAACCAACGAGTATAATTTGCAACATCCCGCTAAGTATATTACTGGCTGGGGCATTTTGGTTTTTTATCAGGACGTTGTTTCCTAATGAATAAATCATTTGGTTTGTTGTTGTTTATATCTTGCCCTAAAAGTTTATTGATTGCCCGCTAGGTAGTGACACTTAGACTTGGGAATTTCAGGTGTTTCTGAATTCCTCGAGTGTTTTTATTTGCCTTTGAGGGGTTGGCCTGTCGCTGTCGAATGATAAGTTTATAAATTTCGCTCCCTCTCGTGATTCGTAGTTGTATTAGTTCTAGTTTAACAACTTCCTATATGCCTCTTGCTGAAATGGCACCTTCATCCCACTTCTTGAAATGGCATTCCTCCTATCAAATAGCCGTGGTTTACAAGCTATTAGAATTAATTAATATATTTGTTTAAGTTTTTTGATTTCATTTTGTTACTATCATTGCAACCCATAAAGGCCAATATTTTTTACTCTAAAATTATTTTTGATCATACTTTAATTGGCCGAGTAACCTTAGATTGCATTTTTGTGTCAGAAATTATTATTTCTATAATTTGAAATTTGATCTTGTTTTTGAAATAATTTTATAAGCAAGCCAGTATCACAAAAAACATTGCTTGTAAAAGAATATAAAAAGAGATTTACAATAATAATTTGAAAATGAATATTTTGACATATCATTGATTTCATTGAAATATAATTATAAAAAATATGCTATTTCACTAACATTAATTTTTTATAACATGTTTTTGGATTATTCTGTGAATATATTAGCCTTTGTGCTCCAACAGGTTGACAATCTAACAGTACCATGATTCTATGATTTTATGTGAGTATTTACTACCGTATCTTAACTGTTTTCAGAGGAAAAGGAAACATGAAGGGCAGGCTGAAGCTCAAAATGTGTTGCCATGTAAAAAGCTATTTCCAGAAGACAAGACTGCAGTATCAAGGTAAGTATTAGAGTAGACATTACCTCTTTAGGACATTTTTACAGGAGAAAAATCTTAAATCGATAAACATTTTATCTTGATAAATATAGTTTATGGGATACCTGTTCAACCTGGTTTCACCCATGGAAAAAACTCAGATTTGGGATTTAATTTGGCATGCTTCATAAGGTTGCCATTCAAACTTCATTAGCTTTCCTATTGCTTAACAACTAAACTTTTAAGTACCAAAGTTTGTAAACCAAAGGAAATTTTTTAACCGTTTCTTAGTACATCCGAAGGGCGATAGATACCCAATGTCAGCTCTGTAGGACTTATGGTTTAGGAAATTAACTGACTGATAGAAACCCCTTTCTCCTTTATATACAGTCTAGATTTTTTTTCATGAAGAAATATGTATTTTTCTAAGAAAACCTAAATCTTAGGGGCTGCATTATATCAGTATTCTCAAACTCTTTTGATAATTGAGGGGGTCCCCCGTAAAACGTTCTAAGCGACAAAATTTCATAATTGGAGATATTCAGTGAAAAAGGTTCTTCAGGACATGAGCTACACCATGGTATATTTTGTTTTGAAGATATTTAAGGTAGTAGCCCTGATTTCGTCTGTCAAATTTTGCGTGCTTCGCGAGACTGCACGGACTTTTTGGGGAAAAGCGTTCTATTTGCCGAAAGATGGACTATCCGCCGGTCGTTGCGTTGTCGCCCAGCGACCAAAATCGCGTAAATAAAAATAAAAGACGTGAAGTAAATATTGAAAAGTGGAAGGATAAGACCAGAAATGAGTTTAGAAAAGCTTGATTACCCTTATTTCAAAAACTAAATAGCGGAGGCCTGAAAAAATTACCCCCAGTAGAAGTGAGTAGAATAACGTTTTAAGCACCACATTTTGATAATTTTTAGCAAAATGATGTCTCATGTTATGTGACAAAATTACATTTTTACACTTTTATATCAATAAAATTGATTTATTTTGAGTTTTATTTTAGTTTATGTTGGTATTCTTACACTCCCATAATGTTTTATTCCAAAGCAGAAGAGCAGTCCGTCAGAGAATGTTTCATGCGCCAGTCGTTTAGAACGTTATAACCCCAAATGAACCTCGTAAAATGTTTTAAAATGATTAATGGCAAGTAAAAATTGAATATAAGGCTACATTATGATGTTATAAATAGGGTGTTAAAAGATTATACATGATTATAAGTTCTAACCTTTAAAAAACCGTAAATTTTAGAATTCAACTTTCAACCCTTGATTACTCAAAACTAGGTTTTTGTCGTTTAGAACGTTTTACGGGGGACCCCTTCAATTGGTTTAGGGCTCCTGATGGACCATGCTATGAAATTGTTTATTAAATTCTATTGCTACCATTATTTAATATCCCATTTTAACTTAAAAATTTTGTTAGTTGGTCAAAGACAGTTTAGACGTTTAGTATTAAATTTGATGTACAAGAGTAAATTTAAAGGGGAAATTGTTAAGCCATTTCGTCCTAACTATTTAGGGCTCTGCTCCAGTGGCCTACGAAATTTTCAAAATTTCCAGTGTCAGTCAAATGGACCTATTATTCTAGAGGTTGAAATACCTTATTCCGTCAGTGATCAACTGTGAACCGAAGAGCCGGCGACCGGTTTCGACCCTACAATGGGGTCTTCCTCAGGGCGTCGAAAGACATAAAATCAGAGAAAGATCAGACGGTGTTGAAAGATTTTATGACTTTCTACGCCTTGAGGATGACCCCATGGTCGAAACCGGTCGCCGGCTCTTCGGTTGACAGTCGATCACTGACGGAATAAGGTATTTTAACCTCTAGAATTAATTCAAATAGTGATCGGAGGCAAAAAACAACAAATTAAACCTATTATGATAATCAAATGGAAGATTTTGGTTTTTTTTTACGACCATATCCCTGGATCCATCAAAGCTACAGAGCTGCAAGACCTCTCAAATTTAGTCTTCTTTAAATTTGTTATTTGATACATTTCTTCAGGATGCACAGCTATTGCATCTATTGAAATTCAAAAAAGCACCAGAAAGTGGTGCGCCCTGCGGCAACCCAGGGAAGCTCGAGGCCAAAAACTTGGATTTCATATTATCAGTTCAACACTAACAACATATCAAAAAATCAAAACTAGGCTATTCGACTTTTTTACCCCACAATGTATTATTTACTGGACCAGTTAGTTAATTAATTTTTCACTTCACTACTTTGAAATCATCTGTTTTTGTTATGTGGTCACCAGCAAAAATTCAACATTACTTTATTTACTACACAAAAAAATGTTTACTAGCCTATATTTTTTCGATTTTTCTGACATAAAAAAAGAATAATTATTTGTTGTTTCATCAGCTGGGTAGCAAAAAGTATCGTTCAAAACAGTGGTTTAAATATTCTCGACCAAATGAAGTGCAAGATTTATCGAACACTTCAAATGTATGGTGTCAGATATGTAACGACCAACTTTCCCCTTTTATTAAGATACGTACTATATCGATTTCACTATTCTTTTAGTGCTAAAAAGAAACCAAATGAAAGTTCTGGGGAAAAAACAAGACATCAACGAAGTGTTATTCCATCCAAAGACAATCCACCAGTAGAAATTACCGATTGGCTCAACAAATTCAAGGTAGGTCTTTATTTTAACATTCTTCATACTTATGTGTATTTTTCAAGCTTTTCAGCTAGTGAGTCTCAGATCTCATTTCCTTATGGCATGATCTTAATCTGGCCATTGAATAATTTTTTATCATAATATATTATTAAAAATGTAAAATTTAAAAAAATTCGAGAAGTCAAAATTTAATGTTATTTAACTTTTTTTAAATAGTTACATTGACATGTTAATTTATTGGCTTGAAATCATGGATTCAAAATTATGCTTAGAAGAAGATAGGCAATGTTCTAAGAGAGTTTTCACCAAACAAGTTAATCTGAGGGATTGACATAACTCACTTGTGTTAGTGAAAGATAGACATCTCTGTTTTTTTTGTTGGAAAATCAAGAAATTCAAAATTTGTGGCCAATTTAAATTTCAAATAGGCTAAGCTGTAACAAAAAGATCCATGTGAAAATAACAAAACAGTTTACAACAGGAACAATTAATTTAAGCAGGTTCAGGTCACAATATTTAATTAAAAAAAGTGTTTTTCTCTCTTAAAGAGGTTTAATTTTCTAACAATTTTACCAGGATTGGAGACCGAAAAACCGAGAAACCTGTCTCCTAGTGAAAAAAATTTGGATAGCAATGAAAAATAGATTACAAATCGTAAACATTATTTTTCGGTTTAATCTATATACCCATTTTGGTCCAATGAGTTCGTTTTTTGTCCAGGCTTGGTCGAACGCAGAGCGGCTGTTGGCAGTGGACGGTCTCATAGAGCTGTGCGAGCCAACGCAAGTCCGCCACATGATGCAACTCATCGAGCCCCAGTTCCAACGTGATTTCATTTCACTCCTACCTAAAGAGGTAAGTTGGCTAACTCTAGAGTTGTAGAAGATTTTGGATTGTTGAATCTTGTATAGATTATTGGTTGTGACGTTAAAGCAGAACTACGTAGGGAGCTTACGAGTGTGGGACTGAGGGTGATGCAACCTGCTGAGCAGCCTCCTTTGACCTCTGTCTATTAGATATGAGTCAAATATTTATCAACTGGATTATTAGTACTAATCGACATTTTATTGTATCCTGTAATTGAATTTTAACAAAAATAAGAAGTTGAAAATTTAAAATGAGTTTTGTTGATTCATGGAAAAGCGATTTTTCTCTAATCTTGAAGTAATAAATTCAAATTTAAATTAGATTTTTTCGACATTTTGAGAAGAGTAAACATTACAGTAAAATAATTTTAAGGTAACCTAAGTTAAATTTAAACATTATTAAAGGTGGGGTCAAGTTCTCATAAAGGATTTTCGAAGTATATATTCTTTCATTTTTAAGTAATTTACCAATCGAGAAATGTAGTGTCATATTTTGATGCTCAATAAATTTTGTGTTGGAAATAATTTTTTTTTTCTGTTATGTTTGCTGTAAGTTTGTGTACTAAGGAAATTTTCTTTATTTTATAAATAGAATTTAATTAAATAAATTACGTACAGTCCATTAACAGTTAAATTTTTGATTCTTTAGAAAATTCATAGCCTGCTTCTTCAGGTGATATATTATTCTTATCGCCCTTTTTTGTAGTTGAAATATTTTATTTCTAATATCCAAATTGGCTGATAGTATATTAAGTTGTTTTTAAAATATACAAAATACACTTTCTATTTTCTTTTTTTATAAAAACCTTAACTGCCCGTCGTTAGGGGCCAAAAAGCTTGTGCGGCGATCTAAAGACAGCGAGGTACCTTAGCGATAGGCTGCTCATGTTGGATCAGGAGTCGCCTGCTGCTGGGATCGAACCAGGGACGTTTGGAACTCAAGGCCAGCACTTTACCTCTGAGCTATGCCACCTCTGAGCTACTGCCTCGGTAGCTTGGTAGCTCACTATTTTAATTGTTCCTTTTTAAATGCATTCCGCAAAAAATTTTACCACAAAAGACAAAAATCAAGTTTCATTGCCACCTTCCCAATGTGATAGAAGCTCCCGCTTAAATAACCGGAACCTCGTATATTCAGCTGGCGCTGTACGTGCTGTCGTTCCTGGAGCCGCGGGACCTGCTGCGCGCCGCGCAGACCTGCCGCTCGTGGCGCTTCCTCTCCGAGGACAACCTCCTGTGGCGGGTCAAGTGCCGCGAGGCAGGCGTCGACATGGACAGCCAGACCAGCAAGCGGATGCGCCACCGGCAGCCGGGCGGCAACCACCCCAGCTCTCCGTGGAAGGTACGTCTGTTTTTTTTACCTTGTAGAGGGGATTTAATAGTTTGGGTAGCCACCCCCCCCCCTAGTGGAAGTGAAGGTACTACAGCCAGTATTTTGTTCTTCTGTATGGCTAACAAGAAGCTTCCTTTGTAATTTCCCTTACACCCTAAGCCTTTAGCAGATTAATACTAGAGAAGCAAGAGGCAATAAAATTAAAACAGGTCACTCACAAAATTTTGCCAACAATACTTTTAATCCAAATTTGGTTACTCGAGTTTCAACCTATTCATAGGTCATTTTCAAACCATAATGTATTGTAATATATCTTCATCAAGAAGATTGTCACAACACTAAAAACAGTCCACAAACATTTAGTGATGTGACAATCTTCTTGATGAAGATATATTGTATTGTGGTTTGAAAATGACCTATGAATAGGTTGAAACTCGAGTAACCAAATTTGGAATTCCGTCAACGATAAAAGAATCGTTGACGGAATTTGGTGAGTATCCTGATATATTTGGTCAAAAACGATTCTGGAGGCATCATGATGTTTAAAATAAAAATAGGTAGATGGAATAGGTTTGGCCAAGCTGGGTGAGCAAAGATATACCTTTGTCCAGGACGCAGGAACAGGGCCTTAAGGGGTAGGTGGCCCTCGACTTGGTTGCCTGTACACTCCTGCCCAATCTGTCATCAAGCCCAGCCTCCCCTAGTGGGAAACTGAAGTTGTTCACTGAAAGTCAGCTACGATACTGCCTCTAATCATGACAACTTCTGTTACTGTAGCCAATACTTGTACCTAAACTAAAAGCCAGTTAGGATCCCTCTGAGTGATAAGTGTGCTTGCTCATTGGGATGATCTTATAAGCTGGGCTGAGTGTCTACGAGATCCAATAAACTTCATTTTGTATAAGCTCGTTCTAGTTCTCTAAAAGTCCTCCTTTTGGCCTAAAGGTCCTCCAATTTGTCCAGTTTTTTCTAAAAGTTTACCTTTCCCCTTGTACCACACTGGCTGGAAAATACTCCTAATTGAACAAATTGTCCCAGTAAAGAAAATTTACTTTTCACAAAATAAAGAAAAATAAATTAACCTTAATTAATGTGAAACTCATTGAGTGTCTATACCCTCATATTTGCATTATTTCATTTTGTTCAACGGTGATTACATATATATTTTTTTGTATTTCAGGCTGCGTTCATGAGACATCATAGGATAGAAATGAATTGGAGGGTAAAACCAATTAGGCCACCGAAGATATTAAAAGGACACGATGACCATGTGATAACATGCCTTCAGTTCTCTGGTAACAGGATTGTTTCAGGGTCTGATGATAATACGCTTAAAGTTTGGTCCGCCACTACGGGTAAGGTAAGGATTTTTTTAAGTTCTCATTGAATTTTCTTTACAGTGAAAAAGGGTAGACACAGGAAACTTAAGCTATGTGGCTCATATAAAACCTTATACCAAATAAATGAAAAACAGATTCACCATCACAACCAAGGCAACTGGATCTGAACCACAAGTTGGCTGCGACATCACAAGCCAACAAGCCAACGATCACTTGGTTGTAAATTCACCTTTTACATTTATTTAGCAACGGATCTGAACCACAAGTTGGCTGCGATATCACAAACCAACGAACTAGCTGATCACTTGGTTGTAAATTCACCTTTTACACTTATTTAGCAATGGATCTGAACGTTAGCGAAGATTACTGATGTTAATAAAAGCCTCTAAGTTTATCACGGCTATTTATTATCATTTGTTAGGTATAGTATAATTCTGTTTTGAAAACAATTCTGAAACTATAAAGTATTTAAATTACAAAAACAATCTATCCGTGCAATATTTAAGCTAAAATACTTGGAATCATTTAAACCACTTTTCACAAATCATAATCTATTAACTGTGCCTGCTTTATATAATTTTGAATTATTAATTTTTTTAATAAGCATCCGAAATACTTAAAGAATTGCAATCTGGGAACGCAAGGAACGAGAAGTATAAAGATACTGCGGTACCCAAAACACCAACTAGCATTATTCGAAAAAGGTCCATATTACATGGCTATAAAGCTATTTAATAATTGCCCAGTAGAACTGAGAAAAAAACCAATAAAATACATTCATAAAAAATTAAACGACTATTAATTTAATTTAATAGATTTTAAAATAAATATCTGTCCTTAAGAATCAAGAATCAAAAATTTATTAGCCTTTGTACAAATTACATGCAATTGGCATCGTCACAACATGAACATTACACAATACATTTCATTAATTCAATGAATTTAATGCAATGAGTTTATTGCCAGTTAAATAACAAACCAAATGTAAGGTGGTTGGTATCAACATTTTTTATTAGATTAAGTTATTTTATTTATAAAATTTTAACCATAGGGTCCTATGTAAATAGTTAAGTAAAAGTGTGTTGTAATTAAGTAAATGAATGACATATCACTTGTAATATGAGCTAAGCTAAATCATTAATGTTATGTGACGAATAAATTGTTTAACATCATTATGATTAAGCCTTTGAATCACTGTTCAATACGTGTTCTGGTGTAAATACCTTTTGTCAAGTGATCCTTTGAGTCCTTAAAAGACGACTGGTTTTGACCTTTAAGAGGTCATCTCCAGGTGAATGTTGTCTTCATCACATTCTTACGAACACGTTGATATTTTAAATGTTAAAACACATTGAGACTTGGAAAACATTTAACACTTACACACACGACGATTAAAATGGCCAAAACAATTTACAATGATCATTGATGCTCTACCTCCGTGCCGCCAGCCGCTTCAACAATCGTTGTAAATTGTTTTGGCCATTTTAATCGTCTCGTGTGTGATTGTTAAATGTTTTTCAAGTTTCAATGTTTTTTAGAATATTGATGTGTTTGTAATAATGAGATGAAGACGACGTTCGCTTGAAGATGACCTCTTGAAGGTCGAAACCTGTAGCCTTTTCAAGGACTCAAAGGATCACTTGACAACAGGTATTTAAACCAGAGCATATAAAGAGTTTGAGTTTGATCGGAAGGTCGGGTTGTTGCAGTGCCTGCGGACGCTGGTGGGCCACACGGGCGGCGTGTGGTCGTCACAGATGGCCGGCAGCATCATCATCAGCGGCAGCACGGACCGGACACTGAAGGTGTGGAACGCCGAGACCGGGCTGTGCCTCCACACGCTCTACGGCCACACCAGCACCGTGCGCTGCATGCACCTGCACGGCAAGAAGTGAGTCAAACACATTGACGTATGTTATTCACAAAAAACATTCGATTCTGTGTAATATATGCGGAACAGGCTAATTACCGATGTTGAATATGAATAAAACTACAAAATACAAATAAGTTATAGTAAAAAACGAACCTAATGTTCTTTATAGAATAAAAATGAACCTAATGTTCGTTATAGAGTTAAACAAACCACATGTTTGTTACAGAATAAAATGATCTTAATGTACAAGCCTCTCAAGTCTTCTCATAATAACCTGGTAACCTGAGACCAGCGTGATCACAGAAACTTTTACAGGGTTGATAGTCGGGTTAAAAAATGAGGAAATCTACAGAAAGAGGATACTACAATGGTTATTTATTGAGGAATTTTTTTACTTCAAAATTTTGTATCTAGTTTTTATTTAACTAACCCTTGAGCAGGCACATGCAAAGTTTTTCTCCGCAAGTGTATTTTTTAATAAAATAAACCGGCATATTGGGTATCAGCAGTCGTGTCTGGCTCCATACCTTACGTGCCTCATTCTAGGAATCCCCTAAAGCTGTTTATATCTTCCCACACCCCCCTGGTACCTTGTAATTTGCAATTCAGTGATGCCGTGTCAGTTTTCAGAGCGCCCTCTCCTGTGACACAGACAGTGATACCTTTTCTATACTAGCAAAATACTTACTATGTTCAATTGAGGTTAGGATGGCTCTAGGCCAGGTTACATTTGGTAATTGAGGAAAGGATTGCCAGAGAACTTACCCATCTGGATGACTAGGAGTCCCACTAGCCCCAACCCCCCACTAGCCCCACTAGCCCAAAGATACACCGGAAAAACATATTATTTTGAAAATTTTCGGGACAACATGCCCCTTTCTCAATCAGCTGAGAAGTGAGGAGTTTGAACTGTAGCAGGTTTGCCAACTTAACTGCCAAAACACTAAAATAAAACTATGACTGGTCTCACTTAAACAATATGTACACTATATACAATTTAACTTTAGTTCTCTGGCTCTGAAAGGGTAGGGGTGTGTGTATGGGTTGGTTATCTAAGGTTTAAGTTAGGTGGCTCTCTAGATTTAGTTTTCCACTGGTGAGCTAACTCCCATCTTCTGAGTTGTGAAGGGTTGCAGTTTTCAGGGTGTACTTCATGCAAAACCTGCCCGATGCACCAACCAACTACCATTACTACTGTTAGTTTAAAAGTTCATTGACTAACAAAGAATATAACATCTCTGGCCACCACACCTGCAGCTCATCAAATCTCATATACCAAGTGCAATGTACTCTCTGTCCTTCTCAGAATATGGGCTTAACCACCGAAACCCTAAGGAAACGCATGAATGGCCATAGGCATGACTGTAAAGTAAGAAGTCAAGAAAAACCAGGCCCTAAACATATCATAGACCACGACACCACATTTGAAGACTGCTTCACTATAAAAATAGTTAAAGTCCTCCCTGAAAACTGCAACCCTTCACAACTCAGAAGATGGGAGTTAGCTTACCAGTGGATAACAGTATCAGCATGTTAAGTGTTGCGGGGTAAAACTCTGCATGTGCCCGCTCAAGGGTTAAACAGCAGTTAATGTAATTCTGCACCCTTACATGTGACTTAAGCGTTTGTTGTTGTGCAGGGTGGTGAGTGGGTCGCGAGACGCCACGCTGAGGGTGTGGCACATAGAGAGCGGCGAGTGTCTGCACGTGCTGGTCGGTCACCTGGCGGCCGTTCGCTGCGTCCAGTACGACGGTCGTCTCGTCGTCTCGGGCGCCTACGACTACCAGGTCAAGGTGTGGAACCCGGAGCGCGAGGAGTGTCTGCACACGTTACAGGGACACACCAACCGAGTCTACTCGCTTCAGGTAAAGAATAAGTTCTCGTCTGGACTGTCTGTAACAATCTCTTTTTTCCTTCTTCGTGAGTCATTTTGAGGCTTATGTGATTGAATCTATTATTATATATTTACTCTTGGTATTTCATTTACTTACTATTCTTCCCTCCTCCAGGTTTATGGTGATAAGTCTTGTCTGTTGAGCAATGATTTGTTGAAGAAACCCTCTTGTCAAACACCTAAATCACTAAACATAACACATGAAATGTAAACCGCCAAAATATTTACCCGACATTTCAGGAAAACCATAAAAACTAAGGGAACTTCCTAGAGTTATCCAAGGGAGTACTTGGGTATATTTGGATATCCGCAACTTATAGTCCAGGCGGTATCTGTTAAAAAAAGCACATGGTTGGGTAAATCGTACAGTTTCCGAGATTTTTGTGTTAATGGCTTCGGAATATCATTAAAAAACTAAATTTCACTATGCGTACAAATATAAACCTGTGCAAAATTTTTTATCGAGGAAAATATTAAAAATTAAACAAAAATATCCACGTTTTTCGTCTGTTTTTTGAGGATATCTCTAAAACTGTTCACTTTAGACAAAGATAAATGACACCAAACGTTTTGTTATAAAATTCTACATTGAAAAAAGTTATTTTTAATTTAGTTTTTCCTACAAAAAGGGCATTTTTTAATTGAAAAATGTAAAAAAATAGTAAAAAAAATCTAAAAATTTAAGTTTTTCGCAATTTTGTTGGGACACGACGACTCAACCAATGACCTTCAAACTGTTCACAGTAAATGTTTATATTATAAAAAATAATTACACCAAGTTTCATAAAAATCAGCGTAATATGGGTGATTCTCAAATTGTGGGACAAAATGGAAAATAAAAATTTAAAAAATTTTTTAAATAGAAACAAATATATTTTGTTGTTTATTGTTACAAAATATCATTACAAACATAATACTAACCTTAGCATAGCTTAATTTTAATATTTACTATTTTTTTTGTTATTTTTACTGGATGAACCTACAGAAATTTGTCAGATCGCTAACGTTCTATAAAGTACCTATAAAAATTAATTCCTTAAAATCAGATGATAAAAAGTGTTGTTTTAGAATAGAACATACATACAACAATGTATTAAACATATAATTATAATATTTTTTATATATTATGTGAATATAAACTGCGTAAACAGATTAATATTAAACCAATTGCCATGGTGAAAACATTGAAATTTCAAGTAATGTTTGATTCTTAATTTATATGCATTTAATTTTTAGGTTGTATGGAAGAACAGATTAAATTTATTCATGTTATTAACCTTAAATATCAGAATAACTTTATTTTACTGGATTGTAAAAGTTTTTGTCAGCGTTAGCGATCTGTTACGGCGTTAGCGATCTGTCGCGGCCGTTAGCGATCTGTCGCTGCCGTTAGCGATCTGTCGCGGAGTTAGCAGTCTATAGTTAAAAACAAACGAAACTACTGTATTACATCAATCAAAACAGTGAACTACAAAAGAAAGAAATAAAAATGACCCTTGGAAGGTTACAAACACAAGACTATTACAATTTTAGTGATGAAAATGACTATTGTCATTTTAAAACCAGTTTTACAACTACAGTAAATAAACCTTACAGTTGTACGCTAAGTTATCGATCTATAGTAAAACAATCGAAACTACAGAATTACGTAAATCAAAACAGTAATTCTACAAAATAAAGAAATACAAATGACTCCTGGGAGGTTACAAACACAATATTATTACAATTTTAGAAATGAAAATGACAGTTGTCATTTTAAAACCAGTTTTACACCTAAAAAACTTTACAGTTGTACCCTGTTTTTGAATTTATACAAAATCTTTCCCCCCTTTGCTACAACTGAAGGTTTTGGCAGAACTCCGACAATCTGATCACAAGATACATATGATACGTCTTTTTCATCCATTACGTACACCGACTTATCACTAGAGAAGTTCTTCATAAACATCACTTTCAGTTCACCCTCGCTGTCAACTTCTGTTTGCACAACTGCAACAAAATTTATCGGTTTCTTATTTTTCTTTTGACTTCCCACAGAAACAACAACGAAACAGTTTTTTATTAATGAGGACTCATTGTGTACAGGTACACATTTGACCAAGTCATTGTCTTTAGGGGTTTTGGGGTTCAAGGCCTCTTCGTCTGAACAAGAGAAAACGTCTTCAACTGTTAATTTCTTCCTTGACGAAGATGATGAAGCCGAGCTCTTCTCTTTCTTCACCTCTGGTAACCACTCCTCATCTGAAGATGAAAGGTCTTCCAATTTTATTTTTTTGGATGTAGCAGATCTCGAAGCAGAAGCACCTCTTTTCTTGGAAGTAGAAGATTTGGGTACGTTGTCTCGAATTTCCATCAAGTGATAGTGCTTGCACGGCTTTGATGTGTCTAAGCACTGGAAGCAGGACAGCTTTGACCCGAACATAAATCCCCTGCTGTTCCAGCTTACTTGCCTCACTCCCATAATACCTTTTAGGGCAACAAGATTAGTGGGAAGTAGGCTTTTCATTTCCACAAACTCGCCGTTCGACACCTCGGCGAGCATTACAGAGCTATTTTTACTTAATACTCTTACTAACTCTGCTGCCGAACAAATGTCATTACCACGGTTTACGTAGTCATCTGCAGTCCTTTTTATTGCTCCGCCTACTCCGTCCATCGACCCTTTACCGTGGCCCGGTTCAGAGAAGTTCCAGGTGAAAACTTTCAAGTTTTTAAAAAACTTTGGTAGCATTGCTTTCATTAAATACAAGTTTCCCTTATTCCGGTATTGGGATGATGGACCGTCAGAAAATATGTGGACGGTGTGGGTTAAGGGGAACCTTTCAGCTGCATCTTCCAACACTGGTCGCAAGTGGGCCCACACAGCATGACAATGATGGTCCAAGTTGTCTGCAACCGTACAAAACGATTTACAGGCAACTTCTCCTTGATCAATGTAGTGCATTACTCCGGTATGCAATGAAACTTGTTTTTTCGAAGCACCAAAATGCATAGATTGGACTTCGGTTCCCAATTTACAAATGTAGTTTTGGGAGAAATCAATTTGCAACAGAAGCTCTCCCTCTTTAAGGTTTTCTCTGACCTTCTTCAGTTTGTTGGCCTGGTGAAGCATGCTGAAAACATGTTTTTTATAAATGGGCAGTGCTTTCTTAAACATGTCAATGACTTCTGAAACAGGAGCCACTATTTCCACCTTAACAGTCCGTTTAATATTCTTCTTTGTCCCCTTGATGTTTCTTTCCTCTTGTATAGTTTTCCACTTAGAGTACTTCAGGTTTGTTTCGTTGTCACTCACATTGAATTCAATATCATTGTTTTTGCATGTTTTGCATACTTTTAACATGCATTTCTCATTCTTTGCTGAACAAACAAGTGATTTCAGTACGTCACGACCACTCTGTTCTTTGATCACATTTGCTGCTCTTAATGAAGAAACCAGGAATTCAAAGTTTTCATGAGTTACGCAAGCACATGTTTCTCTGTCTCGAGCTTTGGGGCGAGTCACCCAAAACGGTCTAGATCTTACAAAAGTACTATATCCTATCTTTATGTTTTGATTTTCTTCACAGAATTTCGTGTACAAGTTTTTCATCGTGTCTAGCAAAATACGGCGTTGTTTTTTGTTTTTCCCCTTTCGGACGAAGTCTTTTTTACCGGGGCACATCTTTGAAACTAAGTCATCTTCAAAAAACCGCCTTAAAGTCAATGCCTCTTTGACTCGTACCGTCTCATGCTGCTTTCTTTTGTACGTTAGATCAACAACTGTTTCACCATCGACCTCTTTCTGCATCCTTTGATTGTTTTTATAAGAAACAATGCTTTTCAAATAAGTCTGGACTCTGTACCGTTTCAAGATTTTTGAGCCTATCACTTTATTCATTATCTGTCTTTCTTTAGCTCTTGGACTGACCCCTGTCATCCGTTTTTTCAGTTGCTTTTGCAAAGTAAATCCAACAAAAAGTTGTTTCTTAATTTTAGGTGATACACAATCGGTTCCAATCAATTCTTTTACTCTCTTATTCGGAGATGGAGAACCCGTTGGATTGGTTTTATTTTTGATCTCTCTCTGCAGTCGTTTTTTGTATTTTTCAACTCTCCGTTTCAATTTTTTAATTTCCTCTGCCTGCTTGTTTATTGTCCTATACGCCTTAGCCCTATCTCGACGAACCTGTTTTCGGCCTTTTTCTTTCTGTCTTGAAACGACTACTTCGGCATTCTCTTCTTCGTCCGCAGAAGATGGAGGGGTATTGTTTAAGACATTTTTCAAAGCCTTTTGTTTCATCCTGTACGTCTTACAATACTTTCGCCATTGTTTTCTTATTTTGTTTTGCTCAGATGGCTTCATTTCTTTGATCGGTTTTATTTTCTTTTCTTCTCTCAACCGTTTTAGTCGATCTCTGTCCCTTTGTCTCTTCTTTTCTATCTGCTCCTCCGTCATTTTTGCCCTGAACCGACGCTGTCTCTCTGCTGCCAATTTCTTTTGTCGTTCATATTTCTCTGAGTTCTGAATATGTTTATTGGTCACCTTCTTCCCCATTGCAGCAAACGTCACCAGCAAGCCTGAAAACCAGTTACAAAATCGCAATACTCACATTTTTAAACTTAAAGCCGTCCATAAATTACGTCATCAGAAAATAGGGGGGTGTCAGGGTGGACAGAAGTCCCAAGGCGCTTCAGCCGCAAAGTCTTGTTGCGCACGAAATGGGGGGGGGTGAAAAAATGAAAACGACGGTAGGATGATGTCCAGGAGGGAAAGGGTTAGCTCAAATATGACGTCATTTTGGAAAAAAACTGTTTTTTTACTACTAATTTTATTGGTAAAAGAATTAATCACTTTAAATTCTAATTAGTTACGTAAAAACTAATTAAGTGTGGACAAAAAATTAGCGATGACATAATTTATTGACGGCCCCTACCTAATTTCATTTCAGCATTGTTAAAAACGTGGGGAAATACGGTGATAAAAATCCAGAGCATTTCGAAATATTGAACCATCTAACCAGTATTATTAAATTAATTTGTGTATAAATTATTCATAGATAGGAAAAATTTACACGCTTTGTTATGGTTAACATGATTATGTTAACAAAAAACGGCATAAACCACCGGAAGTAGCTGTCAAAATTTTTGACTGAGCCAGCAGCCCCAGTCGCCCACTACTGACAATGACACTATAATTGGCACCAACAATGGAAAGACGAAAAATTTCGTAATCGGTTAAAAAATCACAAAAAAACACTGAAAGACTACTTTTGATACTTTATTAGACTTTATTAGCTGAATAGTAGCAGAAGGCGATCACGATCTTTACCAGTTGAAGGGCTAAAAAAATTTCAAAAATGCTTAGGCTAAGAGAGATTTCGAGATTTCACCGTAAACTTTATGCAATATCGTCAAAAAGTAAAATTACTGAAACATCACATCATTCTTTTAACAATTATACAGATTGTTAAAGATAGCAGACAGATCGGAAACGTCAGTAAACAGATCGGTTACGTCAGCGAACAGATCGGTTACGTCAGCGACACATTAAACATATCGACCACGTTATCGAGCTGTTAGTTACCGATCTGTTCAATTTAGTTGTTCTTGTAACTAGCGCCTTAATACGAGCCTAGTGGCAGGAAAACAAACTTTGAGGTTATGTTGCTCACTAAGGATTCTTACATTACGGCGTTTTTGTTAATGTTTATCTGTAAAGTTAAAAGTTATGCACGTTAACGATCTGTTGCTTAATTAACATACTGAGTAGAACTTACCTTGATAATTGATAATAACAATGTAAACACGAAGTTAAACTGCAAGAAAAGCATACGATTTCACTTCACTAAACAAACTGCAGTCACTGGTGAAGAGCGGGCTTCTCCCAAGAGGCCGAGTGAGTAATGGCGGCAAGTTTAAAATTGTGCCGGGAATTCACAGCGAAAAGGCGGGACATTCAAATGTTGTTAAAAAATGCGATTTTATTTTTTCTTTTGCTTTAAAATAACCTCGTGAATTAAAATATCTATATTCGACGATTATTTTAAAGTTGTTGAAACATTTTATTTTCGTATTTTTTATATATTTTGGCGATCTTCAACTAGCGACAATGCACTTCGGGACCGTTAGCGATCTGTTCAAAACACCTTTTGGCAATTTTTTTCATATTATTAAAACAGTCATTTTTTATTATTTATGCATTTATATGGTACCTTATATTATAAGTTATGTATAACAAACTTTTTTTTTATTTTTATGAAATGAAAAATGGTTTAAACATTGGCGGGACTCAATTTGTCCCACAATTTGAGAATCACCCATATCTTCAGCACAATAGTCATCTAATAATCGTACTGCCAAAAGATTAAACAATTTTCAAATCCATCTAAACCGCAAAGCACGATCCGCAGATACATGAAAATTGGACCAAATATAAAGGAAAAGTAGATCTTTCAGATAAATCTTAAAATATTGAAATCGGTTCACTAGGAGAGCCTAGGCAGGTGTTTAAATGTAGTATTATTTTGGCAATTTCTAGCAATTTCATTAATTTGCATTATTTTCTATTAAAGTATATTTTTAAGACTAAAAATAATTTATTTTAGGCCTGAGTGGCCTAACATCGAGACTGACCTTCATTTGTCAAAGTTCGGCCCCCAAAACCGCAAGGGGCGGCTTTTATTAGCAGTCCTCGTACAACGCGATCGAACCGACATTCGCATGCATGAAGCTCGGCCCCCAATTACATAAATCCCTTATCCCTACCTTCCCCTCGTCAAGCTCGGTCCCCGAACTGAAAATGTTGCTGATAATAAGCAGTGCACAATCCCTCATGGACAATTAGTACACATTCTCATTTATCCCTAGCTTGATTCTCAATCTGCAGAAAGCTGCAATTGTACCCTTATTCTTTTATTCCTCAAGCTCGATTTCTTAAATTCCCCCCCCCCATATTCAAAATTATTTTATATTATAAAGATTTATTTAATTGTGATTCTTTTCTTTTGAATACATACGGAACTTTACCAATTTTTTTACAAATGTCAATTTAAAATATTTTGCATTTGTTTAATGCAATGACACTGTGATAAAACAACGTGTAAAAGATATTCAGGCAATTTATGTGAAATTTATGGTTTTTTAACTGTTTTCCACGTGAAATTGGTTCAAATTTCATAAAATTATTTCAAGGAATTTAGACTCGGTAGTTCCTTCTTTATCGAGACGTCCTTCTCGAAACGTTTATTCTTAACTACCTTTTTACAATAGAAAAACGTGCTACACATCTTTTTGTCTCCTTCTTCTGAAGTCTAAAATGTACTGTCCATATACCTTAGATTATAATAGGAAAGAACAATATACTGGACTCTTAGCGTTTTAATTATTTTCTGTAACAAAAATTTAGTTATTTTGTTTGTTCATGCACATAGAGGAAGTTTTTTATAAGGAAGTATTTTTTAGTTAAAGCTAATTTCTATAGCCTTAATGGTTTTACTTAAGCCAACACGAACAGACTCCCACTGGATTTTAAGGATTAGACGTTCAGAATTCTGTAACATGTAATGTAATTTAAAGAGAGTATTTTAACAAAAAATGTTATTTTACTATGGAAAAAAGATTATTTGATTTATTGTGAAAGGGCTACCACTGATGTAATAGTACATTCTAAGCATGCGTGTCTGTTATTGTGTGTGTCCTGTGCGCAAATGCATGATATGTGGGACGGTGATCATCATATTAAGATGGTGAGACTATGCATGTAAGTAAAAAAAGGTCATGTTTGCTGGTAAGAAAACCTTTCTTCCTAATATGTATTTTATACCTTTTATTCTTTTTTTTCAGTTAAGATTAAAAAATGTCAAAGTGAACAATTTTTTACACGAGTGTAAATGGTTTGATTAAGATAAGGACTATTTCTATTTCCCTGAATACTTGCTACAGACTCTGTAGGGAGATATTTTAGTCACTGAAGACTTTTGTTTTCAATAGTGTGTATTTTACTAAATAAATAATTATAATTCTTGTAGTTGTCTACGTATAGCTCAAAATAGCAGTTTTCATTACAAGGAGCGACTTTATCATACTGTGAAAATAAGCTTTTAGTCGTTAAAATTCTTCTCTTAAAAGATTTTTGACGTTAGAATGCAATTTACAATGTTTACATTTCTGTTGTTTACAAACAACACTTTTAATCTTACAAAGAGCGACTTCCGCATACAGACATAAAAAGTGGACAAGAAGGACCTTCCGGTTATGAGAGAAGGCCACAGGAAACTGAAGTGGACCTTTTCACTTGGTAATTTATCTTCGTATAAAAAAAGTCCAATGATAGGGGATGAGTATTATTTAAAGAGGGCAACATGTATAATTTGGGGGACCGAGCTTGGCGAAGGGAAGATAGGCATTAGGGATTTATGTAATTGGGGGCCGAGCTTCATGCATGCGAATGTCAGTTCGATCGCGTTGTACGAGCACTGCTAATAAAAGCCGCCCCTTGCGTTTTGGGGGCCGAGCTTTGACAAATGAAGGTCAGACTCGATGTTAAGGCCACTCAGGCCTGAAATAAATGTTTTTGAGGTTAAAAAATATACTTTAATAGAAAATTATGCAAATTAATGAAATTGCTAGAAACTGCCAAAAATAATACTATATTTAAACACCTGCCTAGGCTCTTTTAGTGAACCGATTTTAATATTTTAAGATTTATTTGAAAGATCTAGTTTTCCTTTATATTTGGTCCAAATTTAATGTATCTGCGGATCGTGCTTTGCGGTTTAGATGGATATGAAAATTTTTTAATATTTTGGCAATACGATTATTAGATGACTATTGTGCTGAATATATTAGGCTGATTTTTATGAAACTTTGTGTAATTATTTTTTATAATACAAACATTTACTGTGAAAAGTTTGAAGGTCATTGGTTGAGTCGTCGTGTCCCAACAAAATCGCGAAAAACGTAAATTTTTAGATTATTTTTTACTATTTTTTTACATTTTTCGATTAAAAAATGCACTTTTTGTAGGAAAAACTAAATTGAAAATAACTTTTTTCAATGTAGAATTTTATAACAAAACGTTTGGTGTCATTTATTTTTGTCTAAAGTGAATAGTTTTGGAGATACCCTCAAAAAATAGGCAAAAAACGTGGATATTTTTGTTTAATTTTTAATATTTCCCTCGATAAAAAATTTTGCACAGGTTTATATTTGTACGCATAGTGAAATTTTGTTTTTTAATGATATTCCGAAGCCATTAACACAAAAATCTCGGAGACTGTATGATTTACCCAAGTCAAAACATATACCGCCTGGTCTATTAGCCGAAAGCCTGATTACACCATAAACCTGGAGGTAGATAGAAGCCCAATAGTTAGTAAATACAACAAAAAAACACCAAAAAAAGTTATTTAAACTAATTATAATGATTAAAAATACCCCCGTTGCAGCAGACCTGCATACTCAGCGAATTTCAAATGCAAAACAACATATTTCAATCCAACATTGCGAGATTTGATATGTTTTTGTAAGTTCCATAAGAATAGCATGGGGAATAAGTATGCAGGTTTGCTGCTACAGGTATATTAAAACTGGGGGGTTTTAATTCTATATTTATTAGATCTGAACTAGAAAAAGCTATTTACCAAGTTTTATCAAGATATGTTGAGAAATAAGCGATATATAGTTTTACTTATTTCCCATAAGGTTAACATAGGGACAATGTACTGTATTTACCACTTTCAATATCTCGGTAACCAATGGACATAGAGCTAAAAGTACTAAATTGTTTGTTTTTTCAAGCTGAATTCAATGGTGAAACCAAAAATTTGATCACTTTAATGTTTCAATATGAAAAACGCAAAAAACCCATTTTTGGGGGGTTTATCCTCCTTTACCCCCCCTTTTGGTGGTCCGATCAGGCTGGTCTACGAATTCGTCCAATTGATTACCATTTTACACGTCTGTACCAAATTTCATAAAGATCGGCCCATTTTTACGGCCGCTATCGTGCTAACAGACACTTAGATATATAGATATATATATATATATATAGCTATTTCACCCTTTTAGCGAATTTCCCCTATAGGGAAGAAGCTATTACCGTAGATCTCATGGTAAGGCCTAAGCCCGAGACCATGATAACTTTTCGTTTTGGGGCCCCCAGAAGCAAAAAACACCATTTGTTTGAATTTTTAGATATCTTTATATATATCTATTACCTAGTTTAGATATATATATAGATATCTAAAAATTCAAACAAATGGTGTTTTTTGCTTCTGGGGGCCCCAAAACAAAAAGTTATCATGGTCTCGGGCTTAGGCCTTACCATGAGACCTACGGTAATAGCTTCTTCCCTGTAGGGAAAATTGGCTAAAAGGGTGAAATAGCGTGCATTGTTGATTATGGCGATTGTTAGTAATCTGTAGTATTATGTGGATTATGAATCAAGCTATTTTTACTTATTGACATTCAAACCAGGTCAGGAGTCAAACTACTATTAAGATCTGGATGGTCAATGTGATGGTTATTTGAGAGCGTGATTGTATCATAAGACCACCAAATACACCCGATTTGTATTGTACAATCATTACTATCAGAATTATTATTTTTTCATAAAAAGTGGTTGAGTAAGGGAGCAGGACTCTAGTTCTGTCTAAAGCAAGCATGAACACAAATTTACTACTTAACAAATCACTTGATTGTTCAGTCGACAGTTTGACAGTGTGCAAGCACACGCTGACAGTGATTGTTCTGTCGACAGTTTGACGGTGTACACGTGGTGAGTGGCTCGCTGGACACCAGTATCCGGGTGTGGGAGGTGGAGACGGGAGCGTGCAAGCACACACTGATGGGCCACCAGTCGCTCACGAGCGGCATGGAGCTGCGCAACAACATCCTCGTCTCGGGCAACGCAGACTCCACCGTCAAAGTGTGGGACATTCTCACCGGCCAGTGTCTCCAGACTCTGTCAGGTAATTGGGGATCTTGCTGGCGGTAGATGGGTTTAAGTGAGTCTGTAGTGTGCTAGACTTCGAGAGCTCAGCAGTAGTATCGAGGTTTCAAATCCGTCCATCGCTGGTATTATTTGACAGTACTGTTCTTTCTTGTATTGTGCAGGCTCACATTGCTTGATAACGTCCTTACACAAATCAATATTCTATGTGAACAGGGCAAATGTAAGGTGGGAAGGAGGCTACCAACCTCTTTGAAAAACAAAACAAAAAACTTATTGTTTTTAATTTATATTTGCATGTTGATGCTCACTGTAAATGTCCTCCCTAGTTGTATGCCATCCTTTGAAAAAAGGTCTTTTTAAGATTTCCAGAAATACTCCTTTATGACCTCAAGTTTGAACCTCTTTAGTTCATAAAAATAATGCATTTTCAGATTTTTTTTTACTGCAAAATTTGTTTAAAATAAACCTCTTGTTTCAATTTTACTTTGTTTGGCCGACTTTTATTTTTTTCTGAATAAGTTTGTTCATTGGTACTCCTTATAGAAATGAAAAAGTCCATTTATCCGCTGGACTTGACTTCTGATTATTCTTGCCGGGTCTTTTAGATGTCTCCCAAAAGTTCTTCTGTATTGCTGCTTATTTAGACGCCCTAAAAATGCCAGTTTGTCATTAACCCTGCATGAAAGAGCAAATCTTACCTTAGCAATCCTTTATACATTCTAAATTATGTTCATGCAACCCAGAGGCAAAAAATGTTGATTAATGCTGCCTTCGCCATTGCTTATATGGACCATCAAGTGGTTAATGAGCATGAAGATGGTTTAAATGAGCATATCACAAATTGGCAGAAAGTGCACTGTCAGTTGGATATGGGCTCAATCATCCCTTGATTTTTTGATTGTCAGTCCATCCTGTTGTCCGTGGGAGATAACTGAAGTTCTTCTCCTTCCCCTAGGAAACAACTGAAGTTATTCACTGCAAGACAACCACAAAACCTGTATATTGCCATTTCTTAACCTATTTTGGCAAAATAATTTACAAAAACTAAATGTGCCTTAAAAAAACACGCTAGTTTACAATCTGTTTTTCTCCCCACGATGTAACCTAATTTTAAAAATAACTATTTTGATTTTTTATGTTCCAGGGCCAATGAAACATCAGTCAGCGGTGACCTGCCTTCAGTTCAATAACCGGTTTGTAATCACTTCCTCAGACGATGGGACTGTCAAGCTGTGGGATGTTCGAACAGGTATTGAACAGAAAAATCTTAAAATATGCTTACTAAAAGTTATCAAGGAAAATTATTTAAATCGATTTATTTCTGGAGGCTGCAACGTTTATGCACTGTAACGGAGATCATATTGCACTAAGATTTTAAATCTGGCCCATACATAAAAATCCCAGTATTGTCCCAACTTATTTTACTGCAACGCAGTAACTTGGTTCTAATCAAGTGGTGTAATTGAGACAAGCTTTTTGACCTTGAGTGGTTTTTAATAATTTTACGCATTAGAAACTGTAAATATGTATTCATTGAATTAAATACAAACTGGAAAGTGCAAACAAAACAAAGAACTGTAGCGGCCAAATGTAAAGTGTGAAGAACCATAGCAACCAAATGTAAACATTGATAAACCGACATTTGCTGTAAGTCAGCTGTTCTTTATAACCAGAAATATTACAACTATCAACTATCCAACCCGAATCCTTAAATTTGAAAATTTGTTAAGATTTGAAACTTGATCCAGCTGATTCATCGATAAAACAACACATCCAACAATTTACTCAAATGATCTCACTCACCCTTTGGCTTGTAATTCTCTCGTATTCACCTTAAAAAAACTCCTGAATATCATCAACATCTTAAATGCATCAGTGATTTAATTTTTTTTTTTACAAAACTGAGGTTGTTTAGTTTATTGATTCACTAATTTCAACGTTGCAATTGCTAGGAAGTGCCAATGCATGTATATTACAGTCGACTCTCGCTAACACGAACCTTGATATCAAGAAATCCTCGATATCACGAATTATTTTTAATCCCCTTAGAAAAACCTGTCTAACACGAAGAAATTACTATACACAACACGAACTAATTTTCATAACACGAACCAATTTTTCGGGTATATTTTACCTCTATAACTCGAAGGGACACAAACATTACCTCTATAACCCGAAGTTCAGTAGAGAAGACGAATTCGATCCACGCTTTACCTCCATAACTCGAAGTTTACCTCCATACCACGAAGTTTTCAGAATGGACCTCTGTAATTCGAAATCCCGGCATTCTGAACCGTTTACCCTATTTCATTTCATACGTTTTTTTATTTTGTATACCGTACTGTAAGCATTAATACAGTAATATTCAAAGCTATAAGTTTATTTTTGTAGCTGTAGGGGATACAGTAAAGTTTTTTTCTATTATTGTTTTAATAAAAGTTATGATCGATACTGTAATAATTGTTTTTACATGTTTAAGCAGAGATAGATAAGTCTTTTTAATCAGAATTGATATGATCTTATCTGTTTTTGTGTTTCACAGGTTATTATATTATAAATACTGTATTTTTCATTTATATATAATATTGAAATAAGTTAAAAGCTTGGATTTGTCGAAGATGTAGGGTACATTTTTCTTTACCTCTACATCACGACTTTTAATTTAGTTTACCTCTATAACTCGAACTATGCCTACGACGAACTATACGTAACACGAAGAAAAATCGCAGTCCCGTGGACTTTCGAGCTAGCGAGAGTTGACTGTATTTATAAATCCTAGTCGTAACACAGCTTGTTCGCTGCCCGCAGGGGAGTTCATCCGCAACCTGGTGGCGCTGGGGAGCGGCGGCAGCGGCGGCGTCGTCTGGCGGATCCGCGCCAACGAGACCAAACTCGTCTGCGCGGTCGGCAGTCGTAACGGGACCGAGGAGACCAAACTGCTAGTGTTAGACTTCGACGTGGAGGTCAAATGAAACCAAGCCAAATTACCTCAAAGCGGAGAGTGCCAGTATTTATCTTATACCTCAAACTGTGGCAGCGGTCCGAACCCGATTGTGTTCATCGGCCCACGAGTTTCTGTAACGCTCTATGCTAGTACTTTAGTAGTGTTTGTGATATTTATTTTATATAAACGCTGTAAAGAATATATGATTTTTGCGGTAATAAGTATACACTAGTGTGATTTATACGAACTGTATCTTCACAATCGCCCTAGATCCGATTTCGGGCAGAGTCATGTGTCAAAATGTTCTCATGTTTCTTGAAACTGCGATGCGGTTGTATTTAATTCCTAACGTTCTAACAATTTTGGGACTGAATGAAATTTGGTGCTTTCCAGGTCTTCGATAAGAATAAGGTTTTCTTTTTGTAAGTGCTTTAGATGAGTTTTATTATCAGCCCAACAGTTGATTAACCAAATAATCTTCAAGATGCGTTAGCAAATCCCTCATATCTGAATTTTGGGATATTGGTTCATATATTGGTGATATGTATTTATTATCCTACTGTATATGAAATTATTAAGTTGATGTTTTATTCCTATTTTATATTTTGAGTAGTTTAAATTCAGAAAGTCGCCAGAAAATTTTGTTTCATCAATCTGTAAGTGCTGAATATTATTTACAAAATCATAAGTGGGACTTTTTTAAGTTGACAAATTAAAGTTTTCAGTTTATATCATTATACTGTGTATTGCAAAGGTTCAGTGAAAAGGAAATATAATTTTCAACATAACCATTAAAAGTTAAATTAACTCAAAATTTTTTTTATATTTTCTTTTCTGTATTATTTATTTATGTAATAATTACTGCAAAGCACCATAATCAGTACAGTTCTATTCGCATATCCGCAATAGAGAAAAGCTTTAAACTCAATATTTCCATAGACTTAAACCTCTTGCATTTTTATACAAGTATATAATAAAATACTTTGCCTTTTGAATAGTTATGAGAGGGGTTTTCTAAGAATTAAGGTTTAGTTTTTTTTAACTCAAAGACTACCAGAAATTTTGTAAAATTGCTTATATTCCTATTTTTATTTTTGTGCCTTTTTAATGATGGACAAAAAGTCAGCATGTAATTTTTAATTCTTTAATTTGCTTTTAATGTTTAAAAGTGGGCTTGTCAAACTTTTAGCTTCATCAAACAACTAAATTTGAACTTAGTGGTGTTAAGGTTTTGAGAGATGTGTGAAATCAATCTACCCTTCCCCCTTTGTTGAAACAAATCTGAATACTGGATCAACAAAAGCGACAGCTATCTAATAAATATTAATAATCTAATAATTAACTTGTCATATTTCTCTTATCTATTCACCAAAAAATGATTTATAAGAAATATTACTATTCAACATTTCCACGACTATGGCTACTTTTTTACTAACCATGATGAAACAAGCAATCATTATAAAATTTGTGAAAACAACCTTAAATGATTTTTTTAAGTACCCTTCCTTGTAACCAGCTGTTTTGGCCATAGTTGCAGAAATGTTGCGCTAATTGTAACGACTTTCTTGCCTCCCAACACAATAAATTAGATGTAAAAATTTTAATGAATATATTTTCTACAATTATTTTTTTACTCCTTGTAATTTTGCCTTTTTTAATGAAAAATAATATGTTTAAGTTTTAGCTTTGATTTTATAGCTTTTAGGTTGTGTGCTGGGACTTTTTAACGCCTGAGTACAATTAAAAGATGTAAAGGATTAAAGGCCAGTATATACCTGTGAAATATTTTCATGATAAGTCGATTAAAATAAAAATGCCTTTGTAAAGTTCTTTGATTTATAATCCTTTTAAGCTTGTAAGTACAGTCAAGTTGTATATCATAAGGTATAAAAAGTATTATAAAACATTGTATTTAAGAAATTTTATTAACTTTCCCTTTTAGTCTTGAAACTTGCTGCGATTTACAATTGGAAAAACAATTTTCCCTTTTAAAAGTTGTAAACTGTTTTTGCTTTTGATTTCCTCTCACATAAAATCGCTGGTGATGGCAGTGATTCTATATTTTAATATCTTTCATAATATGTCAATGCTAAAAATCAAATTATTTAAATTTAAAGTTTTATTAAAGGATTATATATATTTTTTATTTGGAAGTTGATATGTATATTTGTTGTAAAGTTTTGTATTATGGATGCTTATTTAATTGTTTTATCGTACTTGTTTTATTTAAGTATTGTAACATAATGGTGCAATAATAAATTGTTATCGTTTTCTTCCTTCTCTGTGTTTAATAATTTTCTTATTATAATATTACTCACTCTTTTAATTGCCCCTTTTCATTTAGGCCAATAGCCCATTTTATTTTAAGCTTCTCTTCTTTTTTGAAGTGTAACATAATTTTTTTATCATTATGTTTTCGATGGAATATCAATGATACAGTGAGGTGGATAGAATTAGCACAAGCGTAAGATATTTTACATTATAGTTCCTTAAAACACACTTCTAATCCATTACCTTGTGCGAATATCAAAATTTATTTCTATATCTACAATTAATTAGTATGTATTTTTATACGAAGGATTTAGTCGTAGTGCAGGGATTGTAGCCAGTACCCTCTTGTTTTCCATCTCCCTTCCTATACAATTGGTTCTGGTCATTTTGTTAAGCTCTAACCTAGTTTTGTTGCTCAGTCTAGTGTCACATGAGTTGGACTGATACATGGAAAGGAAATATTGCTCAATTATCCTTTTTGTAAAGTTATGTGATGTAAAATTTCGTGTAGTACAATGTTGTTTTCATCCCCATTATGAGTTTTATTTATTTCCTTTGGTACTGTCTATAAATATCCCAGGGAGCCCAGATTTCCTACTTTTCCTGTAGAAGAAATAAGTACTAAACTTAAGTGTTTAAGGTTATTTAGGTTTTTATTAAGTTTTTTTGTGCCAAGTAGATTCTTTAAACATTTTTATTTTCCACAACTACCTGTACCAAACTGACGAATTGTTTCATATTAATAAGGGTTCATTATCTCACAAAAGCTTTGGCTATCTGACAACAAAAATAGTACAGTAACAAATCGGAATTTTAATAGCATGAGGAAGAGGGCAGATAAAGCTGAAAGGCAGTTAAGGCAAGGATGATTAACCCTCGAGAGGGCGCACGCGGAGTTTTCCTCCGCACGTGTTTTTGATGTTAAGATAAACAGACATAATGGGTGTCGGCGGTCGTGTCTGGCTCCGTACTTTATGCCCCTCATTCCAGGAATTTCCTAAAGCTATTTATACCCCCCATCCCCCCATTGGTATCTCGTTATATGCAATTCAGAATGCCGTCTCAGTTTGCAGAGCCCGCTCTCCCATTACACAGACACTGATAACTATTTTTAAATTTCATAATAGCAATGGATTTGTAATTATTCTTAATTTTTTGGACTTTTCCTTCTTCTTTCGCAATAAAGAAGTGAAACAAAAAGTCCAAAAATGTAAATAATAATTAATACATATTTTATACTAGAAAACTACTTACTATGTTTAATTGAAATATTATACCTATTAAGTTGAACAATTAATTGAATCGACGTTGAAATGTGATTCCTAATGAAGTTTGTCAACATTTCAATATTTCGCTATAAAACAAGTAAAAAGGGTTAAATTTGTGCAATCTAGTGTTGCGGAGTAAAACTCCGCATGCGCCCGCTCGCGTTTGGCTGGTGAAGCGTCCCCTCAAGGGTTAAGGGGGCTCTTCAATCTTTCTTGATGGGTTCTAGTTTTTCCATTTGTGATGCGGAAAGTGAAAAGGGACCTCAAGTCGCTGGAGTAAATTTTACAGTACGAGCATTTTAGTCGAATAGGGTCAAAAATATCGATTTTAGGTTTCAATTGGATACGATTCCTTAATCTTTCCTGTATATATTCATTCTGTTATTTTAGCGATAATAATTCGATAGATATTAAAAAATAATCGATTTAGTAGCCAATGTCATGCAAACGAAAAGGGACTCAAGTCGCTTATATGGGAAATAACATAGCGGGCAACTTCAGGTCCCATTTCCTAAATGTGCAGGCCCGTGCTGACAGAATCGTCAGGGGCATTACAAAACTAGTCAAAACATCTATCGGCAAATAAGTGAACTACTTCGAGTTTTTCGCTGTAGAAGAACATTGTCTGAGTCCAAAAATCACCGTATTGACAGTGTATTTCTCTTTTATTCCTCAGTATTCTGCCCTCCGACTTGAGGTCCCTTTTCAAACTTCTCACTTTCTCAATTTTTTAAACAATGAAATTGTGAGTGTATCTCATCTGTTTCAGTTTAGATTTAAAGATCTAGTTTTCAGCTTTATTTTGATACCGAATTCATTTCTTAAATATCAATAATGAGTTATGGGCCTTGATTTCCTAAAATGCCCGTTTTGACTATTTAAAATTCAAACGCCAATAATTCAAAGATAAAAAATCACAGCACTATAAATTATATGTCAAATTGTTCGCAATTTAATGCAGAATTTCAGGATGTTAATAAATCAAAACCTGAAAATTCCGACTTGAGGTCCCTTTTCACTTTCCGCATCACATTTTCTATAAGTTAGGATTGCTAAAAAATGTATTTTATGAATACTGTACGTAATATTTTAAGGTACCAGTAGTATACGATGACATTATCTCATGAAACTTTTATAAAATGACGAAAGTACAGTGGTGGTGGGCTCTTGTTTCAATATTCCATTCGGTGTTTTAACTTATTTTTTAAACCAAAATCAACTAGTCCACATGTTGTTTGATTCACTTTTAAACACTTTATTAAATCTTAAGATACCAGGAAGAATTTTTTTCTATTACCAAAACATCCCCAATATTTGTATGCAGTTAACCCTTGATAATAATAACTCCTTGTTTCGCCAGGCAATATCCATACATTGTATGAAATGTGTAAATTAAATATTTTTATACTAAGCAACTTAAAGTAAAAATCTTTCCTTTAAATAAAAACTGAAAACAATAAAAATATAACAAAAACTGTTCCATGTTGCAACTGGGAGATAGGGCCGGCTTTTAACTTCCACCCAAGTCATGGCTTAAGAACTCGCCCACTGAGTACAAGGCTTTGGAGACAAGCAATTCTTTTAAGTCTTTTTTGAAGAGAGATCCTTTAAATTTAAAGAGATTTAAAGGTCTGGCTTCCTTGTCAAAATTTTGAGGAAGTTTGTTTAGAAACTGAGCCCCTGACTGAGAAAGCAATTGCTCAAAAACTACCTTTCGGTGTCTCCCCATTCAGTAGTTGCTCCTGCCTCTTGTTTGATAGTAATGTCTTGGCCCTGAGTCAATTGACGTCATAGAGTAATCATGAACTTTGTAAAGAGTGGGCACTCCATGTTAACTCGGTGGTAAGGGATCAGTAGCGCTGTCTGATAAAAGTGCTACGAACTAAAAAATATCGATACGATATATCGATCGTCGTCGAAGCAATATATCGATCGTCGTCGATGCGATATATCGATCGTCGTCGTCATCTGCTTTGTTTATATATTTTTGTTTTCTTATCTTGTTTGCTAGACTTTCAATTTTAATGGCTTTACCAATTTGTTTATATTAAATTGATTAAGTACATTTGCCACTAGTGCAAGTTGTTTCGTGAAATACTGTACTGAGTGATTCATATTGTGCTTAAAGCGATTAATAGAAAATAAATACGTAGATGTTTATATAAAAGCACTTAATAAAAATTAACTAACAACTTGCACTAGTGGCAAACGTACTCTAGGTATTTTTCCACAGTCAAATTAATTCTAACTCGTTTTGGTTGCGTACACGTCGTGACAGAAAATTAGGGGAAACGGAATAGGAAGTTAGCAGATCGTTATCGTGGTTTTGATTGGCTGATTCAGTGAAGAAGAAGAAAACCATGTTTTTACAACGACATCTAACTAAAGTGCTTCGAACTAACCCGCTCCAATAAGCTTACCACTTGGCTCCATTTAAGTGTCAGACCGGTGTTGACATTTTGTTTAACAGAACATTGTAGTTTCAAGAACAAAGAGCCAATAAGGTAGGGTGAGCAGCCAGAACTGCTTGAAAACTGGTCTACACGACTCTGTTTGGTATAAAGTCTGCACTGCTTTTTTATGGAGTCTGAACAGTCTGATGAAATTAATGTTAGCGCAGCCACCCCACACCACTATCTCACAGGGGGAAGGCTAGAAGCACCTAGAACAGTACTGTGAGAGATGTCTTAGAACATAGATTGCAGAAGACACACGTACAGTACCAACAAAAATGTTCTTTGTTACAAGGAGCTCTAGCTTTTGTAAGCGACTGTCTTGAACGTTATCCCACAAAAATCAATTGTGAGAACTAGGCAGAAAAATTACCAGTTATGCAGTACTGTGGAATTAATTTCAGGAAGGGTACACCTCCCCGGGACATCAGTTTCGTTTGCTACATTTGTCCTCAAATTTTGCCTCAGATCATAATCAAATCAAAGAGTGTTGACAAATATTGTCTGCTATTTTTTGAAGTCTTTCACTCTCTATGCATTCAGTTTGCTTACAAAAATACCAAATACAAATTTGAAAACTGTTTCTTGCAAGTAAAACGAAAAACATTTGTATTATAAATTATTATTAATACTTGGGACGTTGATCAACCAACTGTAGTGGTCTGTGATAAGTAGACACAATTTTCCATAAAATATATAGATTATCAGGACACATACAATTAGAAATGCTCAGTGTTAGATGTCAGTAACTACCTATTATAAGAAACAGAAAAATAAATATTTTAAATATAAATTTCTGACAAAAAGGTAGTTTTACTGATATTATAATTTTTAGAAAATTTTACAATAAATAAATTATATAAATTACTTTACCTGCACAGTATTACATGTAAGGAACTCCCTGTTACCAGTAACTGATTAACAAATATTCTTAAAAATGGATTTTTGTAGCTATCAATCTACAATAAAAATTAAAAAAAATCAACAATCAATTTTCCATGCAGTTTGGGGTCAAAAGTCACTGATATTTCCGTGCAGGGAATGGTTGATAAGTAGCCTAATAAACTGTTTTTTCATCATACCAACACAGAAACATTTGTTTTCAGTTCCTTTTTGTTGGCACAAAAGTTACCCATTGCTGGCCGAGGCCGGATAAACTCTTATCCGGCCTAGGTCGGAAAGAACGGAAGTAATCAATCAGCTGATTTGTAGAAAACCGACGTTTAATGAATGCTTGTTTATTGGTTTCTTTTTAGAGGAATGTAGTGGCAACACTGCATCCGTAGCAAATGTTTTTCTGTTTGTTATAGGTTAGGTTTGAAGGTTTGAGAAACGTATGTTTATGCATAAGCATAAGGACTACGTTTTGATTGAAGGTATGTATTTTTCTGCGTAGTATGATGAAAAATATCGTACGTTACACGGCCGGGTAGTTTTGCCGTACTCGCATGAAAATCCCGCACTCGCTTTCGTTCGCGCGGGAATATCATGCTCGTCCGGCGAAACAGTACTTCCCGGCCTAGTAACGTACCATTACATAATGCATTTTTAAGAAGGGAATCGCTTGCAAATGATAAGGAACTGAAAAAACAACACTACCAGATAATCCCCTTATCCCTTGGGGGGATTTCCAATGGGTGCCACTATTTTTGAAACGCTGAGAGAGTGAATCACTTGAACGGTCGGCAGAGACTCGGCTCGCTTGAGGCGAAGTCACAGAGAAGAATTTAACAGAGGTCGCTTTTACATGGGTCTTCTGTTGCGCCCAAGTGCTTGCTAGTTACAGTTAAATCCAGCTACAGTTAAGCAGCAGTTACTATTTACATCCAGTTACTAACTACAGTTAAGTTAAATTAGGAGAGGGCAGCGACGGTGCTGCTCTCTCGTGGCATGGTGAACTATTTTTTTAGAAGTCCTCGACACCAGCGCTCGACACCAGCTGAGCGCAACATTAGAAGATACCTCTGTTTGATTCTCCTCTGTGGAAGAGTGGAGTTTCGGCCGCTCTTTCGGTCGCGGAGATTGTGCTATTGTGTACAAGGTGTAGCAACATAACGTTCTTTACTTTCTGGGCAAAACTCGATCGTAGATTCGGTTTATAATATACCCGCGGTAACTAGTACCGTGGCCTACACTATGTCGATCTGGAAAGCTATTGCATACGGTACGGTATACATGGTCAATAAACGGTTTCTGTAGAAACAGCTAATTTGCAAACTCACTAATCTTTCAAGCTAAAACTATTCCCGCGTGTTGAATGAAGATAGCATGGAATGTATTTTTAAGTGACTGTGTATAAAGAGAATGATGCTACTTTTTTGTATACTGTAGCATTGACTTTGAAGTTGTAGTCAAAGACTGTAGTATAGTAATGTTATGAACCAGTAAAAATTAAATATTACCGAGCAAGGCTCGGTCCACCAGGTTGGCCTACTATGGTTCAAAGTAACGGGACATTTTAACTTTAGTAGTTCTGACAATTAATTGTTTTTAAAGCCTTCTTACACATCAGTCCAAAAACGAGGCAATGCTCCATTCTTTCAGTGGTGTGTTACAAATTAGTAATAACTAATACGTTTCCTTATAAATTAGTTTAACTCTTCCAAATTTAACTTTTTTCGATTTTTGCAGCAAACCTGTGAACTTGTGTTCAGTATTTCCATGTCGTTCATTGGTAAATATATGAAAAGCAGGGTCCTAACTTTCTCTCGCTTATAAAAAATAACCGCAGACTTCATGTTCCACCATAAACAAGTTTATCAACCCGCATTACTGGATTAAAACCTTTTGCTGATTATTGTACTTTTGCTGAAAAAACTTTTTTATTTTCTTGTTCCAAATATGAAACAAAACTGTACTCAAAAATTGCGTTAAATATAATTTTAAAAATACGCTATCTAAAGAACATTTCCAAGTTCTCCGTCTGAGAGCAGCATCTGCTAGGTTTTTCGTTAAAATAAAGCTTTGACGATAGTTTGTGGCTAAACGGCGAGGTCGATCATAATGATTTAAACGTCATTCGACGCGGAATTTGTTGCTCTTTTAAAGTGTAGCTATAAGTTTTCTCTAGGATGCGCTTAAAATCAGGATCAGTTAAAAACTAAAAAAAATCACAATATCGGTGGGTTTTCCTCTTACACGTTAAGCAACAGTCTGAATCCGTCGCAAATTTATTTTAAACTTATTTTAGCGGATCAAAACAATTTCCGGGACTGTTCGTAATTTTGGGTGCTACAAGTCGAATTTTTGCTTGGTCTCTAATACCCTTCTTTCCCGACGGAATTTCTAGTGACTTTTGAAACTCTTTTATTCACGGACTAAGTTTAATGGTTGATGTGTTGACATAAAAGGATCAAGGATTATTCTCAAGACGTCGTCGCAGAATAATTTTCAAAATTCCCCAGATTCTCCTCAACTCCGAAGTTTCCTAAGACTACATGTCTACATAAGACGTACAGGTCCCCAAGAAAAAATGTTTGTCCGATTTTAACTAACATATTTGTCTGTGTAATTTAATTAATACATTTTATTAACTCAGCAGCTTTGAGAAAAATAATATTCATTTTCTGCGACATTTTATATTTAATTTGTCTAAGGTTTTTAGGGTTATGCAATATGCAATAAAATTAGCTGTAATTAAGTGAACAAGAACTACTATTTTTTTTATGATGTAAAAGCAGTTTATTTGAATAATTGAGTCCTAACGAAATATTTATTCCGACCACAGTTTGCTCCACTGTATGGGCGCAAAACGCTTGTGGCCCGCCGCAAACGTAATGCCTTGGCAAGCTGACAACCTAGTCAACGATTATGTCTCAATCTACGCGCGTAGGCCTATAATATAAAACTGTATTTTAATTTTGTTGTTCCAAGGTGCTAATACTGTGCAGAGTTTATTATTAGATCTTTATTACAAACTTTTAATTTAATATAGTCATACTTTTTCTTAAATAATTTTGTATTATATTGAAAATGTAGTTTATGGATTACTTTTAAAACTTGTACGCGGTCCTCTGGTTATGTCAACATCTAACAAATAATTGAATTTTTTTGTTTTCATTAAAAAAAAACAAGTTTAAAGTTTATAAAATGTTTGAAACATAATGGAAGTTATTAATAATTTTCGAGTCTTAACTCCTTGTTTATTAGAGTGGGCTGTTGATAAAATATTTAAGTTGCTATAATTTCTGTTAAGACCCTCATTTGATCTGTCCGGGTTTTGCGACGTTGTATTCTATTATTAAACTCCTTATAAAGTAAGATAAATTTAATGTAATCTATGCTTATCTGTTTAGAAATTCAAGACTTGGGCCGTTTCTGGTCACTCAAACAATGGATAATCTTGACTAAATTTTAATTATTGAGGCAGCTGATTTCTACTTACGCCTAACTGTCAATTTTCAGAATTTTTATATTCCAATGGGTATATTTTTAGTCCAGGTTTTTGCCCAACCATGTATGTTTAAAAGCATAGACATTTTTACTATTTAAAGAAAATGTTATCTAATGCAAATAACCGTTTAATAATTTATACAAGTTTTATGTTGTAGCCTACTTGTTAATTTTTTTATACTTTTGTATCAAATTAAAAAAACATGTAGGCCTGCAAGTTGCCTGTTTCCATTATGGTATTTCGATTTTTTATTTCCTACTCTGAAAAGTTGTGTAGAAAACGTAAACGAACTTTAAAATTAAACTAGAGTTAACTAAAGTGCCAAACGTTTTTCAGTCTTTTTACCCACCCTCGAGAACATTTGCTGATATATTTATATGCTAGACTTTGTCCTGTTTTGTGTTATTTAAATTAATATACTAAATTCACCCATCCATTGTCCGTGTTTATTTTTGTAGAGAAATCGCAATTTTTAGCCTACTTTTCCATGAATGAATTTCAACGAATCTTTTACTAGTAATAACTAGTAATATCAACTATACGTAGGTCATAATTATAGTATATAAATATAACAATGCAGCGTATTGTTTTTGAATTGGAAATTAAATAGCAAAACTAAGAAAAAACTTGATTTGTTAGATTGTCTAAAAGGTGGCTATAATTTATGCAAATTTTGTGAAACTGGGATTAATCAAGAATTTATTTCATTAACGAATGTTGCATACGTTCCGTTTCATTCACGAGGTAAATAATTTCGAAAAATCATTATTAAACTAACCTGCCTAGTCTACCTCACGTTACTTTTTGGAGGAAACCAACTTGAAGCCAATACTAGTTAATTAATATCGAAGTAAGCTTATATTTCGATAAAAAACTAGTAAGGTATAATATTTCGAATTGGCTGGGTATAAAGGTTTCCTGGGACGACAGTACTCAACTCATTCTCATACCATATCTTGTTCATATTCAGAATACATGTAATACAATTTGTTCACTATTTTACTATTTAATCTACAAACGACTTTCAAAGCTAAAAACCGCTATTCCCTTAAACCAACCCTTAATCCTCTCAAGTCCTAGCCCCCAAAAAACCCGATTTCCAAAATGCGTGGCGGGCGGCGGGCGTGTCGCTGGCGGTACGGTGGCGCGGCGGCGGCGCCGGGGGGAACTAGACGTATTGATCTGACGCAAGCACCGGCTTCAGGGGCGCGGCTGGTCAGAGTTCACGGAGACGATGGTCCGCCAGGATGGAGAGTAGTACAGGTAAACCTCCGTCTCTGCATCTGCATGCCTTCCCTCTAGCTTCCCCGACGTTGGAGGTCGCTGGTGTGGGGACTCCGCCCCCGTGGCGTGTGCGGCGGCAGCCCCCGCGGGAGTGAGCGAGGGTGCGAGAGTGCCCGACGGGCCGCGAGTCTAGTCTACAGCCACGGAAGAGCCTCGAGCTGTGAAGAGCTGGAAAGTGTTGTGTTAAGTGAGTGTAAAGGGAGGTAGAGGAGGTAATTTTATGTGAAACTGTGTGAGATGTGTCTCCGTGTCGGGTGGTTTTAGTGCGTTCATGTGCGTTACCCGCGGAACGTACCTACGTGCGAGGTGTGCGTACGTGTTCGTGCAACGTACAACGTGCTACGTGCAGTTACGTGCGAGGGCACGGTACGCCAGGGCACGTACGTGCAGTGTTATGGTTATGTTAGCCTCGGGCCCAGTGCATTGTGGGATTCAGCTATGACGTCAGAACCGAATTAGGATAACAGTCACTGGCCACCACCCTTCTGGCCCCGATTTTTATTGTTCTACCGTTTTAATTGGTCCTTGTTTTTCCCTTGGAGTAAGTTGGGTGATTTTAAAAATGTTCGATACTTCGGAAAAGCTGAGAGACAAAATAAATAGTTTGTTTAGGTCCTTAAAAAAATTTATTCTAAATGAATTTTTTTATTGTTAAACGTTAACGATTCACAGAATAATTTGACAGTATTTTTAGTAAATAGTTGTAAAATTGGGTAAACGGCTCAAAAAAATCGAACAGCGTCATCCCAGATTTAAATTGCGCTAAATTTTACTTTATCTGTTGTAACTAAAATGAAAACCTTTCGTATTTAAATTTTTAACTCTAACTAAAATTAATCTTAGTATTCAGTCACGAAAAATATCAATCTTTGTATGCAATTAACTCTTTATAACTACACTTAGTAAAAAAGAACATAAAAACACATCTAATTCAATTTTTTTAATGTCATATTTAATCAACGTAACAATCAAATGTTGTCAACGCCCAAAGTTGTCACCTTGTAGCTCAATAAAACCTTCCTTTTTATGGACACCACTGTTTTCAGATCGGTATGAGTCGTCCTCGTTTAAATAATAATAAACAAAGAAAAAATAGCCTACACCCAATTAATGTATTCAAATACTTTGCTTATAAGTAGGCGCGAATGCCAGCAAAACGCCTGTATTAAGGCGGGGGTGTTTGTGTACGATAAGGCGGTAAATGGGTCAATCTGTAGATCAATGGGTGCAGTGGCAATGTGTGCGGAGCGCCTTGCGAGCGGGGCTGCAATACCCGCAGCGCTGCCCTGTACCTACATTGCGTCCCGGCGCCGCGTCTGCCTTCCCTTCCGTGAAAATATTTTGTTTTAATTTAACACCGAAATATGCTGAATAATATGATTAAATTTTAAAGGCATGATTGACCATGCTTTTTGTATGTGTGGTGAGAGGATTAAAAAAAAAATTAAACTCTCATTCAGATATTTATTTCTTTGGGTAAATTCCGGCTTTATCTAGTTAGTATAAGGAATAAGGTATAATAAGGTATAATAAGGAATTTTACGATGGCAACACCATTCTGATTATTATAAAAGGAATGCTTTTGTTCTGCCTTTTCGAAAAACAATAAATACAGTTTTGTTAGCCAACCAATTCATACAAATTTATGTATGTTTTGTTAATAGACTATTAGCAAAAGAAATTTTAGTCGTTGTGGTTTTTGTTATGATATTCTATGTCTTGGATCTATAATCCATGTACAGAGTTTATTCGATTGTATTGACAGCAGAGGCTACCTCAAAAAAGAACAGAGAACATTGGGAACAAAATTTATTTTATTATCATTCAAGTGTTGGTATTTCCGGAAATAACAATTTTCTGAACAGAAAAATCATAGTAGCTTTATAGGTAACTAAGACGGCTTTTGAGATAGTGAAGAACGTTCGTACAGAAAACTGAAGATTGAGAGGCTATTGTTCATATGCACTGCAATCAATGATTAAAGTTTAGAATTCTCTGCACCATTATCATGATCTAAATTTGCCAAAGAAATCATTCAAAATTAAGAAAAGAAAAACTCTTTATGGGGATTTAACAGACATGGAAAACTAGCGTAAAAATTTTACTAACTGTTTGATATGACTGTAGCTAATATAAAAGAGGAAATAGATGTGTTAGTTAACAAACATTTAATATAGCCTATTTATAAAAATAGCAGTGTATTGCTATATAAAGTGTTGTACAGCTAAAATTACATGACCCCTAGGAATCCCTTGGGAGTCCCCTAGGAGTTAAATTAATGGTGAAAATTTCACCATGTGCACTATAGTAGACTGCCCCCATGATCGTTTTAAAATTTTCACGGTCTCTACAACTGTCACGGTTTTTGTGGAAGTGTCCCTGGTTTGGGGTTTCCCTAATCAAATATGGCCAAAGTTCAGTTCCAATGATTACCAACAGAAAATAGCCCTAACTTAATCAACAATAAAAAATACCGTATCCCCCGAGCAAAGCTGAGCGAATCTCTCATTGCATAGATCAAAACTTAAATCCCAATACTTTGATTGTATGTAGATTTTAATCATGACCAATTTTTTATCGCTTATAAAATCTGTACTTCACTTATACTTCAGATGTATTTTTTTATGTGATTACTTTCAGGGAGATCAGTTAAAAACGATCCAAGGGAATCTAAAAGATACGATCTCGACAACGTCTCCAATCAATCAGTTCAATATTATATCAATTTAATCACTTTATTTCGCTAAGACTATACCAGAGTTCAGTAAAAACTATAATTTTGATCACAACGTGTTCTAATTTAGTTTAAATTTACAAAAAGAAAACTATAAAACACCCCTATTCCCAAATTTATTTTTTTATTTTTAATGATCACTTCCATCTTTACCGGTCGTCAATGCGAGGTCCCAAGGTCAATACCAGGATGTGAAAATATTTCTTCAACTTTGTGTTGAATATATAAAAACAGGTTAACATACCTTGTGACGTCAGCAATTCCTATAGTACAACTTTGATGTAGGGAACATGTTGTACTAAAGGAATCGATGACGTCACGAGGTATGTTAACCTGTTTATAATTGACAAACAATCCCGGAAGTCATAATTTGTGATTTGTAAATCCGCTGAATAAAAGGGATTGGAGATGTAAGTAGAACACTTGCTGCTTGCAATTCCGGAAGGCATCATGAAGAAATTGAATATATAGTTTTAAAATAGACAATTTGAACCACAGTCGTATTATACTCTTTAGAAAATGCAATCCCTTTTGTTAATTTCAGTCGTAATTTAATTCTGTAAACACGCTAATTAGGCTGCTCGTAACACCAATTGAAACAACTGTGAAGAGAAACAAAGCAATTAAAGCGCAATACACCGGTGACCTACTTATTCTTAAACTGCAGAAATGAAATTTTACTGTTTACATACATATGTTTGTCGGTTGAACGTTCACTACGATATGATGAGTTTAACCAGAGATGAAAGTTTAACTATGCAGAGAGAAATCCAGTGTTACTCGAGTTTCGAAAAGTACATGTGAGGCATTAAAACTTTTTCAATTTTAAAACATTTATTACAATCGTGCGACCGAATTTTCGCGAAAGTCCACCAATTCAGATAAACTTAAGGATGACCAAAATTTGAGATTCTACATTCTTAATTCGAGATAATCAAATTTACATAAAGTAAAGTTAGTGCAGAACATCGCAAGTGATGGGAATACGCTTTAATTAGCAATGGACTACAAGAAAGAAAACAGAATGCAAACTGATTAGTAATTTAAAATTTACTGCATTTATAAATCTTGATGAACGAGAACCAACTGAGGAAGAAATAAAAAAACACAATTATTTGGAGTTTTTTGATCAATTTTAATTTTTTTACATTTTTCATTGAAATTTAGATTTTTTTAAATAAGTTTGAAATATATAAATGACTACAGACCTATTAGTCCAGGCAATGAATGCTCAAAAAGAGGTATAGAGGGAATTGCATGGATCACAATTTTTGACTTTGTAACTTTGTTTGGACTAGTTAGGAGTAAAACATATCAAAAGTCCCCGCCCTTAGCCTTGAGCCGGCTGGGCTAGAAGGGCCTAAAGGTACAATTTTTTGGTTTTTCCTAAATATCTTGAAAACTACCAACTTTTAGTATTCCCTATTAATTTGAAAATTAAAGAAAATTAAATTTCCTGTAAGAAAAATACATAATATGTCTACTTTGGTCCAACCGTTTACAAGGTAAGCACTAATTTTGTTAACATTTAAAAAAATAACCCTTCCATAAGAAATACATGTAAATTTGTGGGTAACATAGGTACCCGATTGGGCAACGTTTTTTTTACCTAGAGGAAAATTAACAGCATTCAGAAAATATTGACAAAATTTCCAGTAATTTGACACTTCAATCATAAAAATTGGTCTAAAATTAAGGTGTTGGCGAGCTCACAAAAAACGTTATTTTTCAAGGAATTATTTCAATTTGTTATAATTTCTTGAAAAATAAAGTTTTTTGTGAGCTCGCTAACGCCTTAATTTTAGACCAATTTTTATGATTGAGGTGTCAAATTACTGGAAATTTCGTCAATACTTCCTGAATGCTGTTCATTTTCCTTTAGGTGAAAAAATCTTTGCCCAACTGGGCATCTAAGTTACCCACAAATTTACATGTATTTCTTATGGAAGGGATATTTTAAAAAAATATTAATAAAATTAGTGCTTACCTTGTAAACGGTTGGACCAAAGTAGACATATTATGTATTTTTCTTACAGGAAATTTAATTTTCTTTAATTTTCAAATTTAATAGGGAATACTAAAAGTTGATAGTTTTCAAAATATTTAGGAAAACTCAAAAAATTGTACCTTTAGGCCCTTCCAGCCCAGCTGGCTCAAGGGCTAAGGGCGGGGACTTTTGATATGTTATACTCCTAACTAGTCCAAACAAAGTTAAAAAGTCAAAAATTGTGATCCATGCAATTCCCTCTATAACCTTTCGTTGCCTGGACTATATAAACTTTGCAGATTTATAGAGTTGTAAAAAGAATGTTCGTAATCCAAACACATATTGAAATTTTGAGTTCAGCCCAATAGTTTACTTGGGATTAACTACTTTTTTGCGAGTTAATCTTTCAAGACATTCACAAATCCAGTAATGAATTAAATCCTGGCTTTACTGATAGACTGTTTTACGTTAACATTTATATTCTATAATGTTTAATCATGATATAAACATGACCGCAACTATTTGAATATACTAAAATGAGTATAACTATGGAGCGAGAGAGGGAGGGTAATTCGTATTCTTATCATTCGCCAGCGACAGGCCAACCCCACGAAGGCAGACGGAAGCACACGAGGATTTCTGAAATCTCCAATTCATTAGTCTCAATGTCACTACCTAGTGGACAATAAAGTTTTAGAACAAGATAACCACAACAAAAAACCGATTGATTCATCCAATGGAAAACGACGTCATGACCAAAATACCCCCGTTGCAGCAGACCTGCATACTCAGCGAATTTCAAATGCTAAACAACATATTTCAATCAAACAGCAAGATTTGACATGTTTTAGTAAGCTCCATAAGAATAACATGGGGAATGAGTATGCAGGTTTGCTGATACAGGTATATCAAAACTGGGTGTTTTAATTCAATATTTAGTAGATCTGAACTAGAAGAAGCTATTTACCAAGTTTCTAGAAGAAGCTATTTACCAAGTTTTATCAAGATATGTTGAGAAATTAGCGAGATATAGAATTTTACTTATTTCCCATAAGGTTAACATTGGGACAACGTACTGTGTTTACCACTTTCAATATCTCGGTAACCAATGGACATAGAGCAAAAATTCCTGCCCACAAAAATTCGATAAATTTTTTTTCGATGTAAAAAACTCATAAAACCCATTTTGGGGGGTTTATCCCCCTTTACCCCCCCTTCTGGTGATCCGATCGGGCTGGTTCACAAACTCGTCCAATTGATTACCAATTTAAATGTTTGTACCAAATTTCATAGAGATCGGACCATTTTTGCGGCCACTATTGTGCTAACAGACACATAGATATATATATATATATATATATATATTCTAACGAATAGTGTTTTTTGCTTCTGGGGGCCCCAAAACGAAAAGTTATAGTGGTCGCGAGCTTAGTTCTTACCATGAGACCTACGGTAATAGCTTCTTCCCTATAGGGAAATTCGCTAAAACCAAAACGCTTTAGCCAATGACATACTTGGTGGGACCTTGCGTACTGTAATCGTTGATTTTCGTTTCTTTACGTGAGGAACATACCTGTTACTGGCGACAGGTAAATGAAATTTCACTCCCTCGCTTCATAGTTGTATAATTCCACTATAATAGCTGATAATTTTTCACCCGAACAAAGAGATTGGCTTAATTGGGTGCTAACCAGGGCCTAGGACGCCGGGAAATAAACCGGCCAAAGAACGATTCGTGCCCGCTATAAACAATGGGGACAATACCGGCCAATTTCACACTCCGCGCCGCTACATTCGGTTTATGAGCTCGGTCGTCGGTGTCCGGGTAATATTTTGTGCACAGGGATAACGGTCTACGACACTTTTTATCAACTTCGATTTCATACCCTTGTCAATCGTCAATCCCGATGGTTCTTCAGATCGGATTTTCAACAGTAAAGTTGATTTTTAAACTTTGTTTGAACACTATATTGCTGCTGTGTCCTCTGTATTTATCATATGGTTTTCGAAAGGTCTATACCCTGCTACTAATACGGATATTCTTGTGGTAAATATCATGACACAAGTCGGAATTTTAATGAACTAAAAATTAATCCGTCTTTGAGATGATTTTTTCAGAAATCGCTCTTAAACGGAAATTATTTTGACTATTGTATTGTGTTACTGTGAAGTTAAAAAAAACCTTTTAGCGAATTTCCTTAAAGATATAAGCTATTACGGTAGTACTCATGGTAAGACCTAAGTCTGAGACCATGTTAACTTTTCATTTTGGGGTCCCCAGAAGCAAAAAACACCATTCGTTCGAATTTATATATATATATATATATATATATATATATATATATGTCTGTTAACACGATAGCGGCCGTAAATATAATCCGATCTTAATGAAATTTGGTACAGACGTGTAAAGTGGTAATCACTCGGACGAGTTCGTGAACCAGCCCGATCGGACCACCGGAAGGGGGGGGTAAAGGGGGATAAACCCCCCCAAAAATGGGTTTTTTGAACTTTTCATATAAAAAAATAAAATTTATCAAATTTTTGTTGGCACCAATGAATTCAACTCAAAACAACAAACAATTTAGTATTTTGAATCACTGCTCTATGTCCATTGGTTACCGAGATATTGAAAGTGGTAAACACAGTACGTTGTCTCAATGTTAACCTTATGGGAAATAAGTAAAATTCTATATCTCGCTTATTTCTCAACATATCTTGATAAAACTTGGTAAACGGCTTCTTCTAGTTGAGATCTACTAAATATTAAATTAAAACCAACCAGTTTAAACATACCTGTAGCAGCAAACCTGCATACTCATTCCCCATGTTATTCTTATGGAGCTTACAAAAACATGTCAAATCTAGCTATGTTGGATTAAAATATGTTGTTTTGCATTTGAAATTCGCTGAGTATGCAGGTCTGCTGCAACGGGGGTATTTAAATATGTTTTAAGTTATTGAATGCTTAGGCTTGTTAAAATCAATTGTTATACGAACGGGAATTCCTTCTTTTTCACGTTTATTAACGGGAAATTGTGTAAATGAGGATTTACTTCTACATCATTTAAAAGTTCCTTTATTTATGTTTGATGACTAATTCATATTATATTAATCCATTTTAGTATGTCAAATTTCTTTTAACAAGGTCAGGTAAATGGAAAAAATCCTCTTCAGGATCGGTAGATCAAGTCAATATTGTCCATCTAATAGGATATTTAGTATATAGAATAGATTTTTATATAAAATACAACATTTTACATTTTTTGCCACTCAAAGAGGAATAGGCCTTTTGTTTTGAGAACGGGACTATACCATCGATGTAAAATTTATTTCCATCGATGGACTGTGCTAAACTTTAGTTTTACTTTTTTACATTTATGAATTAAGTACCGATCAAGATGAGAATAAGGTAATATATTTATGTGCCGCCTGATATGTATGCATATTAAATACATAAACATCTAATTTAGAATAAATTTCATTCTCAATCAATTCGGTTGTTCAGCTGGAAATAGCTAGTTCTAACGGTCTTTTTCTCCTTAACATTGCATTAAGGGGGAGGTCTACCTTGACAGAAAAATCTGCGTCACAGAGCGAAATAACATTGTAAAGATAGGGCTAAAGCGCGCTGAAGTAAGCTTGCAGACGTTTCGTATCTGTACGACAAAAGATTTATTTTTTAAGATTTAATAAAAATGAGAGTGGGTTCACGTTTATCAGAATATTTTATAGGTCTCTATATTTTTTTATTTTTCTATAAAGCGTTTCTATAGTTAGAGACTTTAAAATCTAACAAAAAATTACCTTTTTTTGAAAGATTTACACAATTCCTGTGAATAAACGGGGATAAAATCAAAAATTCTAAAACTATAGAGACCTACAAAAACATATCCTTTTTAAAATGACACCAAAATATTGGAAATAATTTGAAAATCCAGCGATCAATGAATAAGATACAAAACCCTGTTTTAGCGCTCGGAACTTGAGGTAGACCGTCCCCTTAAGGCCTGTATGCAGACTACCGATGGAGGCGTAGATTTGTCGTTGTTCCACTGTATTGTGGCGTGCCGGCGACCGACGGTCGTAAACATAAACACTCACAGGAAAAGGAAGTCGACCGGGGAAGAAGAAGAAATTGTCTACGTGTACTTAGTTTGTCGGGAAAAGGCACATAGTATATGTAGTCGTATATGTTGACTGTGGAATTGGTTATGAACAGTACTCTCTGTGATTAAACTGATTGTGATAACTGTCCAGACGTGGGGTTACTAAAAAAGTAGTTTGAAATCTGTCTCCGTACACAAAAACAGATTAATAATTTTTAATAATAACCGAACCTTGTAAAATATGAGCATTGATTACTGAACGCTAATATAAGTCTACTACAGTATAAGATGTGTTCATTTTAATGACGGGCACAATTATTTTGATAAAGATAAAAAATTTATATGTAAATAGGTACAAACTATTTTATTCATAGTTAAAGTCCGTTTTAATCTAAAATTATTCAAATTTTTCCTTTTAAAGAAACTTGTAAACAGTTTGCAGATATTAAATTATTATTTTTATGTGAATTAAAAAAAAACATATTGCATCGAAAAAGTAGAAATTTGAATATTTTTTACGTTGTTTTTCAACCTACTAGTCGTTCCGTTATTTTTATTGTTAGGTACGAATTTCAAATAATTTAATCCACAGTATGCTGTTGAGCAGTCTCGAATGAGTTTATTTGATATTGGTTGATTAGTACAGTAGAATAAGGCCAAAAACACCCTTTGGATCGGCTTTAATTATAGTGCTCAAAAGAAGCACTGATCGAATTTTCGTGAATGGACCGCACCAGTTGTCGATCTAAAACTCCAATTTTATTGTACTTTGTTTGGCTTTGTAGCAAAGAGCATAACTACTAAAACGAAGTAAATTATGGCGTAGTTTGGCCGTAAGATAACTAAGATAATTTTACAGTCGTTTCATAATGTTATATACATTTTTGCTTAAAGAACTTCCATCTTACTTCTTTGAGCAGTTATTTCGGAATACTTGCAAGTTATATTTTGCAATACATCAACAATACAAAATAAATCCTTTCTTCCTTTTCGAATGGATAAAAATCTGTTTGAATAAAAATAATAGCACTTTCAAATTGCAACTCTTAAAATACTCTTCATAAACTGAACCTGGCCAGTTTACATTTATCTGCGTGTATTAATAGACAAGAATGATTTTTTAATACTTTTTTCTCAGACTTTGTGCAACGTAGGAAAAATGTAACCACATCATTAGAAAAGCAAATTTGCTAAACTCTTTCTAATGACCCCTAAAATCAATTCAGAAGGGGGGGTGCCGCATGGATCCTTAGCTGCGGAGGAATTTGGATCTAACGATCCTAACGCAGGAAGAGACCGCGTCGCCCTGAAATTTGGAGGAATTGGGACGTAACCAAAGAACTCTGTACTTTAACTATTGCAAATGGTTTTATAAAATGACTTTATTATTATCTTAATTTGACTTTCTAGAAAAGGGAATAGTATATTACGTTAACAGACCGGTAAGTTATGTTTTACCGAACTCGCATGATCTGGCGAGTGCGGGATTTTCATGCTCCACTGCGTTTCTCAATTCTTCAAACCTAACCAACAATAAACAAATATTTGGTACTGCTGGATTGTTTTCATTGTTTACTTCCGTCATTTCCTTTTTCAAGTGCACGGTACATTTATTGTGCGCTGCACGATAAACTTACCGCGCAATTTTCGGTAAAGAGTAACCTTCCAGCCAAGAGGAGGAACAAAGTTTCTGTTTCTGTTGTATGATGTAAAGAATTTTATAACGTTTTTAGTAAAGAAACAATTTATTGTATCTATAAGTATAAAAGAGGATGTTGGTATATATATATATATTTAGTTGGCAGGGATAAACACAAAAACCGCTGGACCGATGGCCACGAAACTTGGTACATACATGTAGAATTTCATGGAGTAGGTTTATACACCTTCAATTTCGTGATAACTTTCAGGGCTTAGCCCTGGGACCGTCTTAAAGGTACCCATGTCAGGGATTTTAAAATAAATTGGAGTTAGATTTGTTTACTAACAAAACATATGAAAGTAAAATTTAAAACAGGTGATGTAAATTAATGGTATTTCTTTCTGCTATTTAACTGTATTTTTGTTCAAATGAAGATTTGTTACTTGGTGCCAGGTGGTCAATGAATTAGACTTTTGCATTTTTTCAAAGTGCATTACACTATATAAAATGTTGGTATGTAGTATAACATAAAATAAATAACTGATTACTGAAGGACTTCAGTGATCACTGATCACTTATACTTGAAGGACTTCTTTTTTATGACAACTAACTGCTATTTAAAGAGGAAGAGTGTGCTACTGTAAAGAATCAGTTTTATCTTAACTTTAAAAAAATTGCCGGGACGGCTCATTCAATCTTTTTGTTCAATATAGAGTCTAAAAACGTGTCAGCCCTTTTTAATAATTGCTGGATTGGCTTTGTAATTTTTGTTCAAGGTAGACCCTAAAACCCTAAGAAAATGATCTTTTACAGTGAATAAAATTTCAAGCCATGTTCTATAGTTCCTCTAACACGTGTATGCCTTCATGAAGGAAAGAAATAGTAGAAATCCTATATCTTTCCTTCATGAAGGCATACACGTGAAGACATGCACATACGCAGGTCTGCTGCGACGGGGGTGCATAATAAAGTTCTAATTAAGGGTAACATATGCGAGCAGATTCAAAGTGCGTCGAAAAAGCCAAGGGTATAGACAGGCACTTTATACAGGAATAGAATACCCCCGTCGTAGCAGACCTGCTTACTAAGAGCGGATTTCTAAAAACTTTTTTTGCTTTATGGATGTACATTTGATGTGTTCAAAGAAGTAGATTTTACAACAAGAAAAATAAATGGGAAAGCAAAACTATACAACTGATGGGTGATATTGTATGTTTAATTTTAATCGTGAGCGAAGCCACGGGTTCTTCTAGTTCAATATAAAATCTAACCATAATTGAAACCTAAAAGGACTTTAATTTGAAAGAGGCTAAGCACGTTTCTGGAACGTATTCTGGCCGGGCCCAAGGACGAGAATTGCAATTTATATTGTTCCCGTAGAAGTAAGTACCAAATAAAAATCATCTAATCGTTGTTTAAGCCCCGGCTACCGTGAGTCGTGTGTAAGGAGCTGTAATTGGGAATTTGCAATTCCATGCGTGCTGCAGTGCGCTCGTGCCCCCCCCCCACCACCTTACGACAACCCCCCCCCTCTTACGACAACCCCCTCCTCTTACGACACCCCCCACCACCTTACGGCGAGACTTCGTTATACGTCTTAACTGCTGCCATCGATATTTAAACCGATTGTTTGGAATTTTCTAGTCTTGATGATAAATAACGATCCACCTGCTTTAGGTAAAACATATTAACCATAAAATATAGAACTCCGAATCCAATTATTCGAATATTTACCAACAAATCATAGATCATCGCTGTGTTGAACGTGTTTTTAAAAATTGAGTTTGTAAAACTTTTAAATAAAGTTATTAACATACTAGGGATCGCCTGCTCGTCGAAATTCAAAAAGAAAATATTTGGGTTTAGTATTTTACTCATTGATCTAATAAAATATGCGACTGCATCTGTTTTCATTTTATGTTTCCGTAACCAACTCATAAAGTACATGTTATTTGGTTATAATTTCAAATTTATTTTCTTCCACTCTTGAAAACCATAGTGAAATGTAATGGGACTGTGCACATTAACTGGAATAGTATATTACGCAACTAGTGCGGGAAGTAGGTGTTTACGTGCGAGAGCGCGGGAATTTCATGCGAGCAACGTAAACACCTTCCCGGATGAGTTGCGTACGATAGTTTTCACGACACTACCAGCAACAAATATACAGGGTAAGTAAAAAACAACATACTTCTATGAAAGTTAAAAGATTAAAAAATATTAAATAAACTGAAGAGAGAAAATGCGAACAAAACTATATTTATCTGTGCGGAGGAGATAACAAAAAGCATTATCTCTGCTATTCAGCGACCGAGTAAGCCTTTTTAGGAATACGTCTTATTGTCCCACAGACGGCAACAATTAATTGATTAAATAATATTGCACTTTATTAACTTATCGCTATTAACTGTACGTAGTCGCAACCTGGGAAACCAATTAAGTTACAATTGAGATATGGTCGTCATAGTTAAAATGTGTATGTTGTGTTTATGTATATGTATAATGTATGTAAATTGTGTGATATACTTTTTTTCTTGAGTTGGCAACATTGAGCATTTACCGCACTCGTGCGGTAAATGCTCAATGAAAACTCTTTACCGCACTCCAGCTGATTTGTTACCTCACTACAGCTGATATTTGCCGTGCTCTTTTGTAAACGGCGACTTCCCACACTGTAACGGAAGCGGAAATCGGCTACTTACTAGTGTAGTGTTGCGAAAAGTACTTTTCTAATGGTGTGCTCAGTTTTTCGTACGTTGCACAAAGGCTGAGAAAAAAGATTCACAAAATCATGCTGATCTATTAATACATAGGTAGAAGATAGACAAAAGTCATATGTGTGTTGGGTGAGTAAAGTACAACATTGTCTCACGAGTGAAAATGTTGGCACCCGAGCATGGGAGGGCGACAATTTTCACGAGTGAGACAATATGCTTTACTCTCGAAATACACACAATGTTTTCCTCTCACCTGCAATAATGAACATCCTGAACATAATAATTTATATTATGAACTTAGCAAGTAATCAAAATATCCATTCTGTTTCGTTCTGCTAATAGCGCCTGCATACGGGTAGCTACAACAATGCAAGCACCAGCGATCAGCTGATTGTTGCAACGTTATTAGCCTACATTCTTAATTCTTAGATGTTCTCACAGCTGATAGTTGTTTAATCTTATTTGATTATTCCTCCCACTAAATCAGCTGTTAGCGCCTGCATTCGTTGAGCAGCAACATATTTGCATGTGGGCGTGGAAATTTGAAGGCGCTCTAATTTTTGAATTATTGATTTCAGTGTTAATCTTATGGGTTTACTTTGTCTCCCGCCAGGAGACAAAGTAAAGTAAACAAAGTAATTCGATAAGTAAATTATTATCTAATTATTAATTCGATGGTCAGGGAAGGGAAGAGGGAAGGGTATGACATAATATATTATGCTCTCCAAGTTTCGTATTTGACTATAATCATTAACATGAAGAGAAATTCCAAGCAAAGCAGCTGATAGGAGTACACACAGTTTAATCAGCAAAGTATGCGACATTTCATGTTGTAGTACTGGAACTCCAGGTATTTAATATTTTAAACTTCTGGGCAGCTTATATTTACTATAAACTCCGAATTCAATGCTATGAGTAAACTTTTTCAATCTCTAATCTCTAAAATGTCACATTGGTTCACAAAAAACAAATTATTTATATAAATTTTATTGTTATAGTCGAATCTTAACGATCATCAATGTAAATAATAAATGTAAACATCAACTATATCATTGGCGACGCAAAACGAAATTCATCCCCCTACTTGCAATACCCCCCTCCCCCTTTGCGGGTTCATGACCATAGTCTGCCAAACCCGTTTATGATCCAAGGCACTCGGCTCTAATCCATGAATCAAGTCGAGATAGTCATATTCCGTTGGGGTTGCGTGTTCCCGAAATGCTTACGCGGTCCTGTTTAGATTAACTGCCAGATTTTGTGTTTCGTGTGCGAGTGGTAAATATTTATAAACGATTTGACTGGTGGAAGGGCAGATTCATTTGCAGGACTGACGAATCGTAATTATGTGTATTATTTGATTTAAGACTCTTGTTTAAAAACTTGGAAACTAATTAAAAATATAATAAAGTAACTGTATTTAAACTTTACACCTGACTTAAGAATATCAGGCATATACTGTTTATATTTATGACAATAGCTATCACATGAGACAATCAATAATAAATTTTATTCAATTATGAAAACCTTAACTTCAGTAGTTTAATATATATAAAGGTTATCTAGGAATACAAAACAACACTTATCATAAAATTGGCCCTCGGCCTAATCACCCTGAACATGCTCACATACAAACTATATAATGTTAACATATATCAATCATTTAATAAGAATGTTACTTAACAGCTTATAAAAAGATATTTAAAATCTGCACACTCGGGTCTTTAATGAAACACCTATCATAAAATGCCTGAACCGACTCACATACAAACTCTATAATGTTAACATATATCAATCAGATCATCATTTGACACATTTGGTCATTTGATTGCAGTACCTGATTTAGAAAAGTATTGAAGCGATGTTTTGTACTTCAAGATTACTTGCATTACAGATAAAACAGTGTTAAAACTTCGAATTTATTTTACTGCAAATAGAGTTATTCGTGGAAATGTCTTAATGCAGGTAGAGTCATATAAAATATGTTAATCACAATTAAACACTGTGGAGTGAGAACGAGCTACTTGAACTAGTCGGATATAGTTTTAAGCGCTCATATTATTCCAGTTCACCAAGTTTTCCCTTTAACTCCAAAGTAGGTCACTGAAGTAATCTAAAGCTTTAGTAAAAACTGAACCACCGTTTAAGAGCTCAGCTTATCTGGTTTAGGCCCAAACTACTATCTAAATCTATTCCGTTATTAAATATGAGGCTATAGTTTAAAGGTCGTTTTGATGAGTTGAAACTATTGTGGCACACTCAATAAAGATTCTAAACAACAACTGATTTGTCAAACATATATATTATATACTATTTTAGGGTAGAAAACATGTAATGAGGAGGATTTCAATTCAGATATAGACATAGTACTTTTTCAGGTTCAATTAACAGTTTCATCAGAACATTACAGATCCGAAATCGATTTTCGCTGACTCTACAACACAGACACGGAACTGTAATAAGAAAAAGTTAAACAAATTGTTTTTAATTTCCAACAGATAGAATCTGTTAATATTAGCATGGTAATAGGACGGTCGGCAATGATGGGCTACATTTGTAACAGGGTCCCCGCCCTGCGAAACTGGCGAATTAACATTTACAAACACAGTTTGTGTGTTTTACTCGCCATCCTACACCTCCGGAGGGTATTTAAAGCGCGCGACAACCTTATTCTGTTTTCTAATAGATTAACATTAATTTGAATATTGTAATTCCACTATAGTTCTGGACAGCCGTATTGGCGGGTGAGAGAGTGGGCTGTTGTTGAAAATAGTGTGTAACATTTGAATATTGTAATTCCACTATAGTTCTGGACAGCCGTATTGGCGGTTGAGAGAGTGGGCTGTTGTCGAAAATAGTGTGGAACATTTGAATACTGTAATTCCACTATAGTTCTGGACAGCCGTATTGGCGGTTGAGAGAGTGGGCTGTTGTCGAAAATATGTGTAACATTTGAATATTGTAATTCCACTGTAGTTCTGGACAGCCGTATTGGCGAGTGAGTGAGTGGGCTGTTGTCGAAAATATGTGTAACATTTGAATATTGTAATTCCACTATAGTTCTGGACAGCCGTATTGGCGGTTGAGAGAGTGGGCTGTTGTCGAAAATAGTGTGGAACATTGGAATATTGTAATTCCACTATAGTTCTGGACAGCAGTATTGGCGGTTGAGAGAGTGGGCTGTTGTCGAAAATAGTGTGTAACATTTGAATATTGTAATTCCACTGTAGTTATGGACAGCCGCATTGGCGGGTGAGTGAGTGGGCTGTTGTCGAAAATAGTGTGTAACATTTGAATATTGTAATTCCACTATAGTTCTGGACAGCCGTATTGGCGGTTGAGTGAGTGGGCTGTTGTCGAAAATATGTGTAACATTTGAATATTGTAATTCCACTATAGTTCTGGACAGCCGTATTGGCGGTTGAGTGAGTGGGCTGTTGTCGAAAATATGTGTAACATTTGAATATTGTAATTCCACTATAGTAATAATAATAATAATAATAATAATAATAATAATAATAATAATAATATCTTTATTGTTTCGACAATATATATATATTGCATACAATGCGTCAAGTTTGTTAATAATTTAATATGTTAAGTAATTTTGTAAGTTAATAGGTTAAGATTTCTTTGCAATCACTCTCACATTCATACATACATTTGTTGCTCATTCATACACACATACATACGGGACAACGTTGCCTGAAGATCGCGATTTATCATACTGCCCGGCGGCTCCTCATGAATTCTTCAACCGAATGAAATACCCCAGACACCAGGAACCGTTTCAAAAGGGGTTTGAATTGATTTTGATTCGCTGACATTTTGATCTCATCAGGAAGCACGTTGAACACTCTGAGGCCGACTTGTGTCGGAAGGTGCTCAAAAGCAGTCGTTCGGTGTTGTGGAATCCGAAAACTATCCCTGCCTCTTGTCTCGTATCCGTGGACATCTCGACCGCGAATCACAGGTCGCGATCGGATATACACACAGACCTCGAGCATAAAAAGACAGGGCAGAGTGAGTAAATCGAGCTCCCTGAATGAATCCCTGGGACGCTACCAAAGTCGGACAGCGCCAAATCGGGACTGTTTAAAATTCCCAAAACACCAAAGTCGGACAGTGCCAAAGTCAGACAGCGCCAAACCCGGACTGTTTTGAAACAGTCTCGATTTGGCGGGAGCGTCAGGTGCCAAACCGGGACTGTTTCATTTTTGCACAGAAACGTCAAAGTCGGACGGCACCAACTCAGGACTGTTTTGAAACAGTCCCGATTTGGTGGGAGCGTCAGGTGCCAAACCCAGACTGTTTCATTTTTGCACAGAAACGTCAAGGTCGGACAGCGCCAAACCCGGACGGCTTTGTTTTTGAACCTTACTGTACCGGGCTCCTCCCCTTTGTTCTCATGGGCTCGCTGTAAAGGGGACGATGACAATGGGCTAGTATTGCGATTTTAAATTATCAGATTGTATATAATTTAAGAATAATTTTACGTTTAATCCAACCCTTTTCTCGATCATAATTGGTTTTTCTGCACTCATTGTTGAATAATGTAATTAATTTCCTTTTGAACTAAATATGCTACGTAATTTATTAAAAATTAATTTTACAATCTCAAGAATTTTAATTGTGTTTTATTTTTTACCCTCTGTAATTAAATATGAGGTAGGCAGAATTTTAATATCAGCCATTAATGGGCCAATAATGTGATTTTAATTTAATTGAATTTAATTGGATTTTTAATTGTGATTGAATTTAGATTGTATTAATTTAAATTGATAAAAGTTAAATACAACCCATTTTCGACAATAAATGAAAAATATCCTATTTGGTAAATTCATTTCTTCATACAAAAAAATGAATAAATCCTATACCCGTACTTAAATTATGAGCAATAAATATATGAGAATACTCTTGCTTGCTCAATTATCTTAAAAACGGCTACCAGGATTACCTTGGAAGTCTTGAAATATCTAATTTCTGACTTTAAAAAAGTCTCATGTAGGTTATTTAGCTAAAGAAATTCTAATAAGTTAATGAATTTCATTTTAAAGTCGAAACACTTTACATTTGAAGTTGCCATGATAGCAACCAAATAAACAAAAAATAAACAAACAACCTTACTGCACCGTAAAGCTGTATACAAACTATACAGCCATGTAGGACAAATACGGCATGTGGGATAAAGTTCGCATGGAGCAATAAAAAATGTGCATTTATAAAAATTGTGACACTAACATGTTTTATAGTAATTGGATGAAGTGGTAAACATGAAATGATACCTACCAAGGCTCGGACCACAAGGGACTCATTATATAAACACATTAGTCCTTTTTGGACCATATATGTTCCAAATTTATTTTTCGGATTTTATGTAAATATTTAAAGCCTTTTTGCTAACGGTCAGGTATTGTCTGTTAAATGTATAGGTTCTAGAATGTATGTTTGGCAATTTAGAAAATTCAAAAAGGAAAACGTAAAATATATTTATAAAATATATCTATAATAGCATAGTCTATAAAATAAGTAGGTGCCCATTCAAATATTTGCATCCAATGTGATTTACCAAAGTACTAAGGTATTTTAAATAACAACAAAACTTACACAGCAACTTTATTTATTATATAAATGAATTGGAAATAACTGCTGGAGTACCACAAGGATCGGTTTTAGGTCCAGTCCTTTTTATTATATAAGTCAATAATATCAATGAATCCGTGTCAAACTCAAATTTATGTTTTTTTGCTGATGACACAACGTAATTATAAAAGACCATGATAAATCTAACCTTGAAATTAAAAGTTATATAAATTCACAAAACATTTTGCAATGGTTTAAAAAAATGAATTTTCAATTAATATCGAGAAACGAAATACATAGCAACATGACAAAACACAAAATACACAATTTCAAAACAACACATTGAACATAGAATTTTCAAAATAAATGGAATCAAATTATATAATAAATTACCATCACATCTAAAAAAAGAAAAAAAAATTAAAATTTTAAGAAAAAATTGAAAATGATTCTCATGGAAGGAATATTTTATAATGTTGAAGATTTTTAAAAGAAAATATTGAAATAACATTAAGATATTGAAACTAGGAAGATGTACAAAAAAAATGAAACAAGGAACAAATTGTGGTAAAGTTATTCAATAATACAAAAATGGTTTAGATACCTTCTAACGTCAAGTGATCCTAGAGTAGTCGTTTGGCTACTGCAGTTTCAATCCAACTAAAAAAGTCGTAGTCCAACTGCAGTAGTCGTTTGCTACTGCAGTTTTACAATAACTAAAAAAGTGATTCGGTGGCTAACGACAGGAAATAATACGAAGAACATGTTCAATCAAATGAAGAAAACTATATCCAATGAAAACGCAAAAAGCCCATTAAATACACCTACAGAGGGACGAACGGTACATTCCATCAAGTCCACTCAAGAATTCTAAGGGCATTTGAAAATATTTTTTGAACACCTGCCTCTCGGGAAACCCCAACGCAGCAAGAAAACTGTTATGTACTTCCGCCCTTCTACGTAGAGTTCTATTACATTCCAGATTAATCGTTGAACACCTAATAAGGTTGAATCTCTTTTTCAATTAATTTGTTAAAAATGTTAGTTTTATTTTAAAAACGTGGGTACAAATCCTGGTGTACAATTCTGGGGTCGGACTTAAGAAGCCAGGTTTAATTGGATTTATACCAATTATACAACTGTTCAGACAACCGTGAAACGTCAGTTTATTAAAATTCATAGTAATTTATCCGTCCTAAAAGTTCGCGCCCAGAATCGTACCCCCCGATCTGTGACGTCAAAATGACGTAGGCGTTTTTCTGTGGGTGTACAAAACCGGGGGGTAAAATTCCGGCGACCCATCCGTCGGCCAATAATATTATAGTAACAATATTACAAGATCGTGCCACAATCATTCTACGCTTATCTCTCATTCATAAATTGGCTTAAAATACCTTGTAGGTCACCATTTAAAGGAAAAATATTGAAATAGTATCAAAAGTATAACAACAAAATGTCACATGTTTTATTGAAGCAATGAGTAAAAACTGTAGTAAAATATTATCTGATTGAATTTCGACCTTTCGACCCGTAGGCGATCTCTAATATTTATAATAATAAAGCCACCGATCTTTATTTAGTGAAAATCCTTGGAAAAAATCTAATTTATGTTGGTAGTCCACAGCGTGATCGCTTGAAACTCATCTAATTTCAGTAAATTAGATGAGTCAGATTCAGATTACAGCGAGGGTTCTTTCAGAGAAAGTTGTTAGACCCAATTTTACTGTATAGCTTGATAAGAACTAAAGATATAGGTCTTTAACCAAAGAAAAATCTTTGAAATAATGAATGTTAGTTGGAATTTTATAGAACTTTTATAATTTTATAAAGTATAAAAGTACGCCTAAAATATGTCCGATTTAATTTACTTGTCCAATTGCACATTTGAATTGATATTTCTGGATTTACTATGAAAGAAACAAAATTGGAGTTCTAGTTTCTCTATAAAGCGTACATTTTCTTCAAACGAAGGCTATTAATTACAATTCAACATTTGAATATTGGGTTTTATTTTCCAATTCAATTTATGTATTGAACTACTACATTGTTTCAAAACTCAAAACTACTCTTAAATATTTCTTTAATTTCTATTACAGCGCTATGGTATAGTACGGTATACCGTAGTATGGTATAGTATAGTATGGATAGTACAGTACTATGGTGAGAAATAGAACCCTTCCATATTCCTTATACGGATTTACAACTAATTTAATAGCAAAAGGGTTTTAATTTTATTAGTTAGATTTTAATTAAATAGATTTTTGTGCTTACTCAGCTTAAAACCTAGGTTTGGAAACAAAGCCAAAAAAGGATTGGAAAATTTATTTTTTTCAAAAGTTTCAAAGCGTATAACACATACTCGGCATACAAGTTAAGTAATATTTTATTCTCTAAATCCAATTTAATTTCTTGAAGTGAATTAACTAGGTGTATACTGTTTATTAGTTGACTGCACAATACGGAACTTGGAGTGGCTGCTTAATTTTTAAAATATAATTAAGTTTGAAATTTTAGTTAGTAATAGTAAGTTCTGCAACATATTTATATTGCGAATTTAAAGGTGCTGCTATACATACACGTCACGTACGTCCACACGGGGCCATAGAAGGCATATACGGTCCCATAACTGCTATGGCCCCGACGTCCACATACGGCCAATACGGCGATTCCGGACAGGGTTCTATACATATTCACATTCGCACGGTACGTAACGTCCTCGATCGCATGCGCACATGAGGATGCGACATCCAAAGTCGCGGTGAAAAGCGGATTAAATAAGTACCCCTGGCGTGAGAATTAAGTATATATGGAATACAGATAAATATGATAAATATAATTTTTTTGTTGTTACATGCTTAATAAAACACAAGGTATAAACTTAAGGTTTGCTGTTACTCTAACGTTTGATATTGACACTTTTATATATTCGTAACCCTTTTACTTTAAAGGGGATACATCTTACTGACATTTATAAGATATTATAAGCAATAAGCATCAATATAATTAATATAAATAATGAACGCCAAAACAGCACTTTGTACAGTTTTAGTAAAAAATTTGCTTTCATAACAGCCGCTTGGGCGAATGGTATTGATAGAGTCTATAGGCTACACGTCACGTCACGTCGCGTCCCCATTCGGCCAATTCGGCCGTGTAACTAAGAAAATGGACTTAACGTGAAGTTTAGAAAGGTTATTAGAAAGGTCATTCACAGGTACTGAGAACGGACACGACAATCAACAAGCACAAATTAATTCTATCACTTGGAACGGCCAAAACACATTCCGACTGCAACATTCCTTAAACCTATCAGGTCATCCCGGCGTAGTTACCGATGTATTTCCAGGTTGGCGGGAAATAATAGAGTTATTACCTGCCATTCAACTCAAAAAGTCTAAATTCCTTTCTAAAAAGGGGTGGTTATGGAAAAACAATTGTAAATTCTGGTTAATTCGTAGTAAAAATATAAAATGGTTTCAGAATTTTCAGACTTTCCCGTAAGTCACCTCCTTATTCTTAAGTCATGCCGCATAAAACATTTACTAAACTCAAGAGTTAACAAAAATGTTGCAGGGATTTTTTTTAACAGGGACAGTCAATTGTTTGACATAATAAAATGCCCTAAATATTACCCAGGAATATATTACAAAAACATGTTATCTAACTTGGTCTTGGTAAACAGGATTACTGGCGGATCTAAAATAGGCCTATATTAAATGACTCATTGCACGAACTCGATTAAAAAACTACCACTTCATAAACAAGAAAAATCACGAGGACGTTCACCACAGTTAAGAAAATATCGTGTAAACGTATCCAGCTGTTCTGTTTCAAATGTCCCTCGACGGAGGAGCGGGATTCTCATAAAACAACCAATAGAATTTGGGGGTGTGGTTTAAATACAGCGATGGGTGTGGCTAATATGGCGGAGAGTACAGTCAATGACATAAATCGGGATGTGGCCAAAAGTGCTTAGTTCCGTTTGTGCGCGAGGCGCCAAACCGAGACTGTTTTAAAACAGTCCCGATTTGGCGGGAGCGTCAGGTGCCAAACCGGGACTGTTTCATTTTTGCACAGAAACGTCAAAGTCGGACGGCGCCAACTCAGGACTGTTTTGAAACAGTCCCGATTTGGCGGGAGCGTCACGTGCCAAACCCAGACTGTTTCATTTTTGCACAGAAACGTCAAAGTCGGACAGCGCCAACTCAGGACGGAAAAACAGTCTCGATTTGGCGCTGTCCGACTTTGGCACTGTCCGACTTTGGCGCGTTCCCGAATCCCTGCACGACTCTCTGAAATTTAATTTTGCCATGATTCGAACTGCCTTTTTCTGGACAGCCGTATTGGTGGTTGAGTGAGTGGGCCGTTGTCGAAAATAGTGTGTACAGTATTGTTATTCCCATATAGTTCTGGACAGCCGTATTGGCGGGTGAGTGAGTGGGCTGCTGTCGAAAATAGTGTGTAACATTTGAATATTGCGTAATTCAACTATAGTTCTGGACAACCGGACAGCCGTATTGGCGGTTGAGTGAGTGCATGGGCTGTTGTAAATCTTCTTGTTCGAGATACTGTCCTCAATTTTCCATTTGTTGATCTATTTTCCTGGAATCCAACGATGGTGTTGAGGTCCGTGCGCCGATGTCACATACTGTAGGTGAGATGTGGTCCGTCGGGCTGCACTTCTTGATGTTTTCGCAGGAGCGCTTTCGGCGTCTTGCCATTTTCAACTGCTACTAATTCTCCACATTGTTCTGTCTCCGTTTATATAAGGTTTTGAATGGTTCTAGAATGCGTGGGATGCTTCGCGGTGATGGGGTTTTCTTGGAATTCGGGGGGGGGGGGGGGGGTGTTTGTTCTTGGAAGTATCCGGGGGTGGATCACTGGGCTATTGTTATCAGATTCTTCTACTGTCGGGCTGTTTCTAGTAATTTCCTGTTATGATTTGGTCTTTTAATATTTTGAACGTTTTACTTTCTGAGCATTCTAATTCTTGGTTGATAATGTTGTTTTTTGTTTTTTCTTTAAAAATGTGAAGGTTCTCTAAAAGGTCTAGTTTTTTACTTTTATTTAAATTTTCAACTACTTCTAGTGTTTCTTCTATTTTGCCGTATTTATGATTTTCTTCCAAAATGTGTAAGGCAAAGTGGGACTTCGGTTCTTGCTGTTTTAATGCATAAAGTACCTGGTGGACCGAGCCTTGCTCGGTGTTATTTCATGTTTACCAGTTCATCCAGTTACTATAAAATATCTCAATGTCATAAAATGTATCAATATAAACCTTTTTTATTGCTCCATGGACTCTTCATCCCACCTGCTGTATTTTCCCTTGATAGCTGTAGATTCCAAACAGCTGTTATTATTACTTCATTTGTTTACACTTTCCTTGTTTATTTTCGTTGCTATCACGGCAACCCATAAGGCCAATGTTAAAATTTTACTACTTTAAAATTCGATTTATTACGTTATTAGATTTTCTCTGGCCAAGTAATCTGCGTAAAAGACGTTTTTGAGTCATAAATTACTTATTTCCAGACATTGATAGAAATCCTCGGAGCCGTTTTTGAGATAAATGTGCAAGCATACAAGCAAGCATACAAGCAAGCATACAAGCAAGCACGCACGGCCGGACGATAACATTGCTCATATAAGAGTATAGGAGATATAGGAAGGAAAGAGATATGTTCTTTATATCTTTGTTTGAAATTTCTTCCCACGTATACCTTTGTCCCACGTATACCTTTTTACATGTTAAACATTTTAATTTGTACACTCCACTTTTTGAAAACTTGTCATTATTTTCGATTTCGGTGTGTAATTTAGTTTTTAAGTTGTTATTCGTCCGGAACGCAACGTTTAATCCCTGTTTTTTGAAAACTTTAGCGACCTGGTATATTTCTGGACCTGTATAAGTAAACGTAACCCATTTAGCCTCATTTTTGGTATCAACAGCAGGTTTTTGTTTATTCATTAATTTGTCAATTTCTTGTTTTCTATATCCATTTCGTTCGGCTAAACTGTATATGGTGTTTAATTCTTCCTTGTATTCTTTTTCGTAAAAGGATCTGAGATATCTGAGAGGTATTTATGGCAAAATACCTCTCAGACAACCTCCAGATGACTAATGCATATAACATTAAAAATAGCATCGAATTAACAAAAGCGCTTAAGAACGTTACAGTGACAGAAAATACTCATCTAGCTTCATTTGACATATCAAATCTTTACACAAACATTCCATTAAAGGAAACTATCCAAGCAGTTTATGAAAACTTAAAAACCACTAAAGGAGAAGAAGAAGCGAACCAAGCCAAAAATGTACTATCAGTAATTTTAGACCAAAATTATTTTCAGTTCAACAACACGATCTACAAGCAGAGTGAGGGACTCGCAATGGGATCGCCGCTCTCTTCGATCCTCAGCGAAGTATTCCTACAGAATATAGAAAATAAACTTGTACCCCGGTTAAAAGATAAACTTCATGTCAAGGAATGGTATAGATACGTTGACGACTGTTTATGCATTATTGAGGACAAAGAACCAAAAAAATGCCTGGATAGTATCCTAAATAAACTAAACGAACAACATAACAATTTAAAATTTACAATAGAAACAGAAAAATTCAACCGTATAAATTTTCTAGATTTAACATTGATGAAAACAGTACCGAATTTAAAATTTAGCATCTACAGGAAACCGACATTTAGCGATGCATTGATAAACAAAACTTCCAACCATCCCATTCAACATAAGTTAGCAGCATTTAGAAGCATGAAGATACATCGGGCAAAGAATATTCCACTAGACGAAAAAGAATACAAGGAAGAATTAAACACCATATACAGTTTAGCCGAACGAAATGGATATAGAAAACAAGAAATTGACAAATTAATCAATAAACAAAAACCTGCTGTTGATACCAAAAATGAGGCTAAATGGGTTACGTTTACTTATACAGGTCCAGAAATATACCAGGTCGCTAAGGTTTTCAAAAAACAGGGATTAAACGTTGCGTTCCGGACGAATAACAACTTAAAAACTAAATTACACACCGAAATCGAAAATAATGACAAGTTTTCAAAAAGTGGAGTGTACAAATTAAAATGTTTAACATGTAAAAAGGTATACGTGGGACAAAGGTATACGTGGGAGGAAATTTCAAACAAAGATATAAAGAACATATTTATGCATTAAAACAGCAAGAACCGAAGTCCCACTTTGCCTTACACATTTTGGAAGAAAATCATAAATACGGCAAAATAGAAGAAACACTAGAAGTAGTTGAAAATTTAAATAAAAGTAAAAAACTAGACCTTTTAGAGAGCCTTCACATTTTTAAAGAAAAAACAAAAAACAACATTATCAACCAACAATTAGAATGCTCAGAAAGTAAAACGTTCAAAATATTAAAAGACCAAATCATAACAGGAAATTACTAGAAACAGCCCGACAGTAGAAGAATCTGATAACAATAGCCCAGTGATCCACCCCCGGATACTTCCAAGAACAAACACCCCCCCCCCCCCCCCCGAATTCCAAGAAAACCCCATCACCGCGAAGCATCCCACGCATTCTAGAACCATTCAAAACCTTATATAAACGGAGACAGAACAATGTGGAGAATTAGTAGCAGTTGAAAATGGCAAGACGCCGAAAGCGCTCCTGCGAAAACATCAAGAAGTGCAGCCCGACGGACCACATCTCACCTACTATTTTCCTGGTCTTACATCACGGAAATGCAACCTTTATCTGTTGTGTGCTTTTCATTTAAATAAGCTGTATTCAAACCTTACAATATGCTTATTCTAGATAATAACTACAAAGTGAGTTCCTCGTTCAGGAATACTCTCCCGCTTAACTTTGCATTACACCGAATGGAAGGAATAACGAATTCAGAGTACTCAGAGTATAAAGAAGCTTTTGAAAATGATTAGTGATGTGACTACAGTGAGGTCTATTCCATGCAGAACCAAGAATGGCACCCAATGCAGGCGTTGTTTCCTGCACGGAGTATACACTTTTCCTTGCCACATATCGTTGGGTTCTGCCCGTTTGGAGAGTTACTTAGAAATGACAGACATCACATCGTCAGGAACATTACAGCTGACTCGTTCCGCGAAGAATTCATCGTATATGAAGAAGTGTTATGCTTAGTGGGAAACGAGACACACAGAAGGATCGACATCATAGCTGTCGATAAACTAAGTTCAGATATGTAATAGACCTAACTGTTAGATTTGAAAACAATAAAGAACAACCGTTGGAAGTAGAAAGATAAAAGAAAAAGATGTATGAACAAAACCTCCATACCTAAAGGAAAATATAATTTAAAAAATATCTAAGTAATTTTTTTTATTGAACCATGAACCAAGAGGGGCGATTGCCAATTTCTTTTAACAATTTTTGAGAAGACTCCTTATGGAAAAATATTTTGAAGAATATTGTTATAAAAACTATTAAAACCCAATATACGTAATTTATAATACTTCAATACTTTGTCTTCTTTAGTTAACTTTACATTTAATTGCAACCTTCGAGTTCAGAAGCTTTCTCAATAGAGTGAGAAGGTTGTTAGTTTATTTCAAATAAATCTTTATCATACTGACACAGAATCATGCCTTCTGTTCTTTTTCGTTGGTTCAAAGGTACCCATCGCCGTACCAGTCCGGCATGGGCCAGAAAGTTTTTTTTCCGGAATACGGTTACAAGAAACAGAAGTAAACAATCAGCTGATTTACAGCAAACCGACGTTTAATGCATGTTTACAGGTTACTTTTTAGAGGAATGTTGTGGAACACCGGCAGCAGTACCAAATGTTTGTATATTTATTATTGGTTAGGTTTGAAGAATTGAGAAACGTAGTGGTTAATGCATGGAATGCGTTATGATTAAAAATATGTTTTTTTCTGAGTAGTATGATGAAAAGTATCGTACGTTACACGGACGGAAAGTTTTACCGTACTCGCATGAAAATCCCGCACTAGCCTCTGACTCGAGCATTAACTATCATGCTCATCCGGGAAAACAGTACTTTCCGACCTGTAACGTAATATATACAGGGTGTCCAGAAATTATGGTAACATATTTTAGTATGTGATAGTACAGGTAAAAATAAGAAAAAAAGTTCATATAAACAAAGGTCCAAAAGTGCTTCGTTTTCCGTCTGTGTGTCTGTTTGTGATTTTTACATATTTAATCATATCTCAAGAACCTCTTAACGTATGAACTTCGAACTTGGTATATGGATGACCACTATTAAGAACTACTTTTGTAAGAAGTATCACATTTTTACTTTGTACCATTTCAAAATAGCGACTGTTTTTTATATTCAAAGCTAAATATCTTAAAAACCGTAAATTTTAGAAAAATTATAAGAGACAAAAATGTTGCGACATTTAATCCATTCAACGCTGGTATTAAGATTATGATGATCGGACCACTAATAACGAAGAAATTTTAACTTCCCCAAATAAAAACATGCGAATTTCAGACAGTATGTTCTAAAAAACTATGTTTTTATTCGGAAAAGTTGAAGTTTCTCCATTATTCATAGTCCGATCACCTTAATCTTAATATCAGCGTTAATTGTATTAAATTTCGCAACTTTTTTGTCTCTTTTATAATTTTTCTAAAATTTACGTTTTTTAAGATATTAAGCTTTGAAAACAAGAAAACAGTCGCCATTTTAAAATGGTACAAAGTAGAAATTTTATACTTCTTACAAAAATAGGTCTTGATAGTGGTCATCCATATACCAAGTTAGATGTTCATACGTTGAGAGGTTCCTGAGATATGATTAAATATGTGAAAATCACAAACAGACACACAGACGGAAAACGAAGCACTTTAGAACCCATGTTTAGCCTGTATGAACTTTTTTTCTTATTTTTGCCTGAACTAACATATACTAAAATATTTTACCATAATTTCCGGACACCCTGTATGCTGTATGGGCGCAGAGCTCGGCCGAGGCCGAATGTTTGCGCTCAGCTCTCGTCGTTCGGCGCACAAAAGCCCATCTCCGATTGTTTCGAGTCCCCCCCTCGCTGCGAGCCCATTGTCGCCCCCGGGCCCCCGGCAAGAGAACAACCTGCTGCAAATTACTTGACGCACCTCCAACATATCACTTTGCACTTAGGTTTATCCTATACTCTTATATGAGTAATGTTATCGTGCTTGTATGCTTGCTTGCGTGCTTGCACAATTATCTCTAAAACGACTCCGAGGATTTCCTTCGAATTTTGAAAATGAGTTATTTTTAGCTCAAAAACGTCTTTTATGCAGATTACTTGGCCAGAGAAAATCTATTAACGTAATATGTCAGATTTGAAAGTTGTAAAATTTTAACATTGGCCTTATGGGTTGCCGTAATGGCAGCGAAAATAAACAAGGAAGGTGTAAACAAATAAATTAATCATACCAGCTGTTTGGCATCTACAGCCATCAAGGAAAAATACAGCAAGTGGGATGAAGAGAACATAGAGCAATAAAAAATCATCAATTTTATGACATTGAAATATTTTATAGTAACTGGATGAACTCGTAAACATGAAATAACACCGAGCAAGGCTCGGTCCACCAGGTACTTAACTTAATTACGGTTAAAAGTTTAAATATACAACGAGTATAACTTAATAACATTGACTGCATTAATACTATTTCCAGTACATTAATTGGTTTAAAAAAATATTTTATTTCAAGCGTATTATTGCAATTTGAGAAAACGCTAAGAACATATTCTAATAAATGTTAATGTTTATAGTGTTTTTTTATTTTAAATTCAATACTCCTTCCTTAAAGGATACACGTAAACTAACTGTATCGACATAATTTTTAAGGTTATTTATTGGATTTTAGAAAAATTAAAGTAAAATGCTTCAGTGGATGCTTTATTTGCCACTATACTAAGCAATCAACCCGGTTTCATCCGTGGAAAAACAAAAAAAAAACTTTCTTAAATTCAGGATTAATTTGTCATACGTCATAGGTTGCCATGAAAACTTCATAAGCTTCTCTATAGTTTAACATTAAAATTTTGAAGTAACACCCTGAGGAAATTTTGAAAAATCCTTTTTTAACAGATGCCTACACAGAAAAAAATACATTGGTGAAATCAACAAAACCATATTTGTTGAGGGATTTTTACCAATTTATTTGTTGATACAACAAATGGTTTTGTCGGAATTACCAACACTATATTGTTAGAATTACTAATACATACTATTATTAGTATTATTAGTAGTAATTACTAATACTAATACTAATACTTTGTTAAAAACACATTTGCTATAATACCAGTGCGCGCTGTATTCATTACAAACACATTGGGATTGCCAGCAAAATGTTCCATACATTTGCTTTTTTAACACATATTTTGTTTGCTATAATCACCAATGTTATGTTATTCCTACAAACTGAATTTTCTATCCCAACCATTGTGTTACTGGTAAACCGAACAAAAAAAATGTAGGTTGTATATAACTGCAAATGCTTTTTGCTCGGTTTACCAATATTTTTGTTGTTCCAGCAGATATATTTTTTCTGTGTATGCTCTAACATTAACGTCGTTACAAATTTTCAAGGTTTTAGGCCAAGTAGTTAGGGCTTAGAGTGATGATACGAGATTGGTAATTGTCAAATATACATGTATAATAGATTTTAAATGCTTTTGTAACAGTAAATCCTTTATGTATTCGATAATTTTTAATGACATAACACATACCTCTATATGCTAATTCACAGTCTGTGGTCCTAACAGCCGTCGAAGACATTCCGCTGCTAGGACTACACCGTGACCTCTGACCCCTGACCTCGTTGACCTTTGTGACCTTGTGACCTCTGTTGCAGATGTGAGGTCGCGGAGGTGCCAAAGGTCGGGTCTGCCCAGAGGCGGACGCCCTTGATGAGGCACTGCACTGGTCAGTATGTTTATACTACTGAAATTCATTGTTGGTGATGGGGATTTTATATTTTGATTTGGATGGCGGACATTTGCCACCACTGATGAGTAAAAAACAAGTTTCACGACGTTTCGGGATCTGGAAGCTGATCCCGTCTTCTGTACCGTTTGTTTTAAATTTTAAATTTTTGACAAAAAAAAGAAGTTTTTAGTGGAAATTGTCTCAGGTAGAAGGGTAAAAGTGAAAGTTTCGGTCTCAACATGTACTGACCTTTGTGGAGCTAGACGCGTAAGGGAAATTTTCCATTCCTGAGCGAGGTGGTGGATCGACAGGACGTATGCAATTGACTCTCTTGTCTGAGGTAAGATTTAACCGTCGATTTTGAGATTAATTTTAAATCATAATGTTTTTCAAGGGTTATTTAATTTGGTTGATCGTGTATTAAACTTTCCAGCGAGATATAATTTTTATTTATTGGGGAAGTAAGACTTTTGTCCTGTTTTGTGCAGGGTTTCACGATCGGGGTTCCGAGTCACCTCATGGCTGCGTTTTTCCTTTCTTATATCCATTCCTCACCTTATCATAAACTTTTCTGATTTACTCACATTTAAAACAGTACATGTTGGGTCCTACCAAGAAATTATATTAAGTTGTGTAATTTAGGTTTTAGGATTAAAACCAGTGTTGGAATTATCCTACCTTGATCTTTTAAAATACATACAATTTTATTTGAATTTTGTTGGTTTTAATTACAACGCCATGTGTTACCACTCCAGTATATCTAAATTATAGAGTGGAAATGATCATGTACTGGATGAGGAGTTTAACTATTTTATTTGTTGGGGCGCAAATAAAATAGGTGGTACACTTCAGGTGGAAAAAACCTAGAACTTGACAAGACACACAAAGCCAGGATAACCTGGACAAAAACATAGCTAAAACAGAGAACTGTAAAAGCAGACACAACACACTATGCTGAAAAGAAAAAAACACACAATAAACACAAGTGTCACAAGTATCGAGAATCACCAGGCAGGAGAGAGCACTTGTGACACATTATGTTTTTTTCTGTGTTTTCTTTTCCAAATCCAAATCAAAATATGTTTATGTTAGATATTTACTTTGGATTATAAGTATAGTAGAATCCTAACTATGTAAAGTAGAATGAGCAAGCCTACTTCTATAGAGATCGATTTCGGATCCGAAGATTGCGTAAATCATTCCTCAGTCAATTCATCTCCTTTGTTTGTGTTTATGTAATGTTTATCATCTGGAACTGACTTTTTATAAACAACGAAACCTGTCGGGTGAATAAAGTTTTTTTCACTAGTTTGATTGACCTGGATCCTGGCTGAGGATGGTTCTATATACGGATACGAAATCGATCTCTATAGGATCTCCAGAAAAAGGATTGCTAAGGAAAGACTTGTTCATTCTACATTGTATTCAAGAGATCCAGTGGCTAAAAATGATTGACATGTAAGTTGAAGAATTATCTGGTTCGAAATTTACAGCCATTTCTAACAAGGCCGCGGTGCAAATAATTGGCAACGTGGCAGTAACTTTTAGTTACCGTGATAGCACCATTGACTATGGATGTATAAGGCAGTCCCATTCATAGTCAATGATAGCACCTAAGGGTTAAAATAGCGTACTCTCATAGTCCATCTGTTGTTTACATCAAATTAGCTGACTTTGAGGACCAATGCAAAGTGACTTGATGGCTTTGCTTTGTGTATTGGTACTCAGTTACTCTCAAAATCGACGGTTCATCCAGTAAATCTGATACAAATGACCCTGATATTTAAACCACGTACCCTAATTTAAAAAATTGGAATAAAACCCCACCTAAAACATGTCTTTTAGAAAATTCGTATTTCATAATAAAGAATTTTTATCATGGAATATAATTCATGATAAAATAGGTAAATAAAATTATTCATATTAAATTTAATGTTAACATTTATGTAAAAACCCTAAATTAAAAATTTAATCAACTTTTTTTATTTAATTCATTAAACAGATTCGATAAGAATACATCACACAAAAAAAGACTTAAGATAAAAACATTTCATTTTGATAAAAGTTGACGTCCCCGAGTAAAATGCCAATAAATAAATTGATTTTTTTATGAAATCTACTAAGAAAAATTGAATACCAAAAAAAGAAAAAAAATTTTTTGAAAAAATTGAAAAAAAGAAAAATTGATTTCATGTTATTCGATAAAGGTGAATCTTTGTAAGTTTCACTAGAGTCAAACAATCTTTTAAGTTTGAAATGTTCAACGATTCAACATAAATATTTTTCCACAGACCTCTCATTCATTTTAGTACTATTTCTCATCAGACATAGTGATTATTTGTTCAATAATACGATCAAATACCAACGAAATACGTATTAAATTAATGAAATTAATATTATTAAGATTGAAAGGCGCCCGAGTTGCACAAGTCGTTGTAAATGTTTTGATTTGTCTTTTCCGCAAACAGGGAACTGTATGTTTGTCAGTTAGTAATTAGCAAACGGGCAGCAGAGGACCAGATGTTAAGCTCTCACAGCCCTCCCCCCCAACCCCCCCACCCCCTCACAACAACCCTCTCTCAGCGCGGGAGAGGGCTGGGTATTGAGATAAAAGTGTAACACCCTGTACACCTTGAGGGGATTCTGAACTAAAAAGGATAAAATTTTAAACTAAATGAAAGAAACGGATGAACAAAATTTTCAATGTAGGATAGTGTAAAAATGATAAAAAATATAAATTTATTTATATTTATTTTCATTAGGCTAGAATTTTTTATATGTTTTTGACGAAGTTTCTTAAAATTGATATTCCATAAAAACTATGTTTGGATTTTCTTAAACTTAACATTATTTTGAAGGGGAGACTTAAACTTCACATTTAGGTAGAATTATGCGATCATCTCTAATGGGTTTTCTCTAAATGAGAATGGTTTTTCAAAATTATTCAAAAAATTACACTATTTTTAAAAATTAGTATTTTTTAAATTGAACTTTAAACTAATAATCTACCCAAATATGAAATTAAACATCTATTGAACACAGTGTAAAAGTTTGAATGATGTACATTTATTGGTTCCCTAGATATATCCATTTTTGTATTGAAAAACAGGAAAAAATAACTTTCGGTAACTGTGGTTGAACGAAACACGAATACTACATCCCAGTGTGATATGATTTGTCTGTAGCCTATTTTTTGCCACGAAAATGCTAAAACATGCTGCTTGTAATTTTCTCTTGTGTATCCTTAAGGACAAAACAAGACCAAAACATAATTTTCCAAATGATAACTTTTTACCCATATTTATTATAGTTATTATTTCATTATTTATATGGGGCCTACCCCATATAAATCCCAAATTATGTTTCATTAAGACGTGTTTGTAATGTCGGTATAGATAATTAAATATCTTTTGGTAGGGATTATATACCTTGGAAGAGTATTTAGTGCTTTTATTGTCCGGCAAAATTTTGTTTCGTTGTTCGGGACATGTAAAGCAGTTTTTCAAATTTTAAATTAAAATTTTTGAATTTCTAAAATGTAAATACTGTATACACATATATCTAAAGTGACCATAAATATAAATTTTTCTTTTATTTTACTTTTATAAAAGTAAAATATTCTCTATTTTGTTCATCGTAAATGGCATCACGAAATAAAAAAACTATCTCTGACATATTTAAAACAGTTCGTTTCTTTGAAACCGGGATCAACTTACTAAGTACCTAATAAAATGTTGTACGTAAAACCAAAATACACAAACAGATATATTTCCATACAGAGATTCATCTTTACATTTTAATCTTAGGAGTGGTAAGATAAAACTATTCCAAAAATCAGAACAAGGTGTCGCAAGCTACGGTTTCAATTGTTAGATGTTCTCGCTTGTAGATAAAGAGATTAAGCAGGGATTATAGCATCATCCACAGCCCTTATCTATTCTTATCAAACGATTTAAAACGTAAGACTGCATCTAAGCCCTGTAGCGTATACGACATGAGGAGCGCAAACATTATTTCTGCTCGCTTTAAAATAGAGTTTTTAACGAAATTAGTGAAAAAATCAACCTAAAAGAGAAAATAACTATGAAATTATAATCTAGAAATAGATGTAATTAATCAAAAAAGTAAACCATTGAAATTAATCCAATCAGCCAGTCTGGCTAAATAATGAATTTTGTGTATACTGACGATAGTTTTCCATGACCTTTTAGTTTTTAGCGAATTTCCCCTATAGGGAAGAAGCTATTACCGTAGGTCTCATGGTAAGACCTAAGCTCCAGACCATGATAACTTTTCTTTTTAGGGCCCCCAGAAGCAAAAAACACCATTCGTTCGAAATTTTATATATATATACCTATCTATATATATGTGTCTGTGAGCACGATAGCGGCCGTAAAAATGGTCCGATCTTAATGAAATTTGGTACAGACATGTAAAGTGGTAATCCCTCGGACGAGTTCGTAAACCAGCCCGATTGGACTACCGTAAGGGGGGGTAAAGGGGGATAAACCCCCCCAAAAATGGGTATTTTGAGTTTTTTACATAGAAAAATAAAATCTACCGAATTTTTGTTGGCACCATTGAATTCAGCTCAAAAAATCAAACAATTTAGTAATTTGAATCACTGCTCTATGTCCATTGGTTACCGAGATATTGAAAGTGGTAAACACAGTACGTTGTCCCAATGTTAACCTTATGGGAAATAAGTAAAATTCTATATCTCGGTTATTTCTCAACATATATAGATAAAACTTGGTAAATAGCTTCTTCTAGTTCAGATCTTCTAAATAATGAATTGAAACCACCCAGTTTTAATATACCTGTAGCAGCAAACCTTCATACTCATTCCCTATGTTATTCTTATGGAGCTCACGCTATGTTGAATTGAAATATGTTGTTTTGGATTTGAAATTCGCTGAGTTTGCAGGTCTGCTGCAACGGGGGTATTTTATGATAAGGTACAACAATTTTTTCCATGCAGTTATCACTTTAACGTGTGGCGACACTTACTTTAATAGGTGTTATGATCCATTTTCAGCGTGTTTTCTTCCACGCGATGTCGGGTTTTAATTGACGGCAGTAGAAAGTTATTTGTAATCTTTCATCTTTTGCGGTTATTTAACGTATCGTGTGTGAATTAAGTATTGATCTGATGATATGAATCTGTTAAGACTTGTTTTCATTACATTGGAATTTTGTTGTATTTTGTATTTTTATGTCTACACAATCTACTTCAAGTATAAATATTTTTCAAAATGTTCTTATATAAAATCTTGTGACGTTACCAAATATAAATTCGGTGATTATATTTACGTAGAGGTGGTGATTGGAGGAGGGGGTTGAACAAGAAAAGCCATCCACAGTTATCAGATATCGCCCCCCCCCACCCCCCCACACCCCCCCACTCCCCCACAGCTCCTTTGTACACCCCTCGTCACAAAGACTCTCGTCCGCCGCTCTTTAGCATATTACAACACAGATTTTTGTTTACCAACGTTCTTCCCCCACTTCGCTGCCACCCGGTCTTTAATGGTCAAAATGTAATTTTTTCCGTTTTTTTTGGTCAGAGAAGAAAAATCCAATAAAATAGAGTTAGGTCTGTAATTTTAATAAATTAGATGAAACTTTAGTATTTTTTTAAAGATGAAAATTAATAAAAGGTAATTAGATATTTTTTTGAAATATATGTATAAAAAATCATATTTGAAACATTTATGTTCTCCTCTATGCGTTTTATTCTCGGCTGATAGATGACAGTACTGGTAAAGAATTTCAGCGCCAGAGTGACTTTTCGAGCTAACCAACTAACGCCAATGTTTCATAAGATAGCATTACAATTTAAAGCGATAAAAAAATTGTAAATTTAGTCAAGAGTCAAAAAGTTTATTTCTAGAAAATACATTATTTAAAAGACACTTTGAACATACAAATGGAAGTTAGTAGATTTTCGAACTTAACTTAACCCAACATTTTTTCAGAATATGGTTTGGTCGAACTGGCCATCTTTGGATTATGGCTCGAACAAGTTAACCTTTCTGCTATCTAGCCCATAATGATGGATATAAAAAAGTAAAATAAAAACATTTCGATCAAAATTAACTGGAGTTTGCAGCCCAGAATATTGAACAAGACGAATCCAAGTGGGATCTAATTCGAGAATTGAGGTGAATGACACTATTCATCATGCAGCCTTCAAGTAACTTTCACCCATCGTGCACCTCAAGGCTCTGACTGGGAACAGGTCGTAGCTCAGGTGCACGACAATGGCGACATTGTTACCGGTTGTGTAAACAATTCCTTCGGTCAGGGTTACCACTCTGCAGGAACTAAAATTTTGTTTTACTACCTCGGGGCAATTGTATTATGTTTTATGTTTTCCGGGCAAAACTTAACTGCATGAGAGAGGGTTGGAAAATACTGAACGAAACACTTTGAATACACTAAATAAATTAGAATCAATGGTTTTAATGTCAAATAAATGACTTATCAAGCAGACAGCAAAAATATATATTTTAATGAATCTAAATTTGTATCAGTAGCGTCTTGAAGCTTCTATCGTACCAAACTCATGTAGTAGATTAGTGTCTTTGCATTTTGGGGCTTTTATAAATTATTTACGTGGTAGAAAAAAACAACAGGCAAGCAACAGTTTTTGAACCAATAAACAACGAATAAACCCCATTAACTCTCAATTTTTGTTAACTCTGAATAATCAACAAAAGCGTACATCAGACCATGAGGATAAATTATGTACCTCGAGTGATGTTTCACTCGTTATCTATTTACGTTTTCACTATAAACATATTAATATCTGTTGTAATATTTTTAGAAAATAATAACAAATACTGGCGATGTCTCCATAAAAATGTTTACAAGCAGTTTTTTTCAGAAATAACACTCGTTACGAGGAGATTTTGCAAGGTTCCAAACTGTGTAACAGCCATTGATGAGTTATAGCTACAGTCATTATTGAGGTTATTGTAATCTATACCTCTCCACTCGCTTACTTAACTCTTCAAACATCTAAAAATAAGTCTTGGTACTATACATTTTCTTTAGATGTTACGTAATATTTTAAACATGGAAAATACAAATTAAAATATCTTCATTGTCATGAACAAGTAGGCTTACATGTATTGGCAACGACAGGAAACAGACCACAGCTCTTAGTCCATTAATATATTCCATCATACACTTTCACATTCGAGCTAAAAATCAGTCTTCTTAATGCAAGGTGCAGTATATAGAGAGCAAAAAATTAACAAAAATAATAATAAACCAATCAATTGAGTGAACAAATAAATAAAATAATTTAACAGTAATAGTAAGGACAACAACAAGTAATAATATTCAACAACAGTTAGGTCAAAAATGAATAAACAAGTTTCGATTCAAAAGGATTTTGTTACCGGTTTTCTTACTTTATGGACCGTGAATGCCGTTGACCTGGAGGTGTTACGCGATTCCTGGATCTCAACGCTGTAACTAAAATTGTTTCACAGAGTGTCCTGGATGCAAAAAACGTAAAATCGGACTTTCTTCGGTCCGCAAGCTTCACGCACGTGTGAGCATCAGGCTCGCTGCCGTGGATGGCTTGCGACCAGCAAAACTGTAAATCAAGTCCAGTCTGTTTGTTTCACCTTATTTCAACATTTTCAAATGTAATTTCAAACTTGGGGGTGACCTGTGCTCGAATATTTCCTTTGATTATGTTTAATTTAATCTAAAACAGTTTTAACCTAGTATAGGTAGTTTTATATAAATTACAAAAAAAAGGTTTAAGGAATAATTCAAAAACATTTATTTTTACTTTTAGTTTGAATTTATTTTTAATACGCAGGCCTACTCGTTTATTATGTAAATTCCTCGTAGTCAAAAACATAATAGTTTCGAAAAAGTTTTAAACGAAACGTTGCTGATGAAGGATAATAGGCCTATTAATCGCCATTTTTATATCAAACCTGTTACCTGTATAAATCAAACCAGTATAAATCAAATCAAACTATGTTTATTCTAAAGTATATATTTGTAGATCGAATGTCGTCACACTGCAAGCTAAATAAAACCTTAAAAAAATAAGAAAAAATAAAGGATGAAACATAATTGAATATGGTGGTTGCGGGGGGGGAGGGGGTGGAAATGAATTTCTCTAGTGGATATATAGGGTTTTCTACTAGACTTTTTAATTTATTATTGAGTATTGTCTTCATATTTTATGTTATTTGGTAAATGCTTCAAAAATTGTAGTCCTTTATAAGAAGGACTACTTATGTATTCTCTGCCATGTTAATAAAACATTTAAATTACGTTCAGAAACTACTACTAAGTAAAGCAAAAAGCCTCTAAAAGATAGAATAATAATATTAACGACGCTTACTAAAGCAGACAAACTCTTTGTGGAACAAATAAATAAAGAGTAGAAACTAAAATTATGTTGTTGTTTTTTATTATTTTAGAACACATTTTTTTAGCTTAAACCATGGCGCTTACAAATTCATTAATTTACAACTTTTTAAAAACTGTTTCCAGTAATTATGAGGTTATAATTAATTTATCTGTTAAAATTCCATGAACGCTACTCATTATTTATTAAAAAACCGACCGCTTAAATGTTACAATCTCTAAACTCTATATTTTGTAATGACGGTTTCTGACGGATTACAAGTCACAGATTGTTAAGCTAGAGCCACCCTCCTCCCATCCACCCCCAACGATCCCCCCCCCCACACCACAACCCCCCATCAACGGCCTCAATTGAATAACATGATTGACAGAACGATAACCTCCCGGGACAAACACGGATAACAACCATCCAGACGATTCCGACTCCCAATTACTCTAAAATCTCTTACCCTTCAATTACTTGAAACCTTTCGAATTCCCATTTTCGTTATTTTATTGCTTCGCTAAACGGTGGGTTCACCGGTCGACTTATTAAATTACACAATGTTGTGGAAAATGTGATGGGAAATGTTTTATTATGGTATATTTGTTGATATACAGTGATGTATAGTGGTATAAAAAGTTATCAATTGACTATTCTAGATACTTCTTATGTGAGACTACTTATTAATTAATGTTTGGACATTTCCATTCGCTTCTAGTGTTTAAACTACACTACGTTTCGAGAGGTATTGAAGCTCCTCTCGTTTTCAAGTGACTCTACCTAAGGTTACATTAACCTACTTATTTCTATTTAATCTACATTTTTTTGGGTTTTTTGTTTTTTTAACACACAATTTATATTTAATCTAAAGTCTAACAGCACAGAAATCTCACTCACACAAAAGTTCATACAAAACACATTGAACACATTACAGAATATACACATAAGACATTTAAAACAAAAAACAATACCTTACTGACGGCAATGCCTCCAAGCTGGCAGCGGTACGAAACGCACGCACAACCACTCGCACTCACACACGCTACTCGAAGGGTCACTTGAAAACGAGAGGAGTTTCAATACCTCTCGAAACGTTTGTAGTTTAAGCACTAGAAGCGAATGGAAAAGTCCAAAAAATTAAATAATAATTACAAATCCTTCGCTATTATGAATTTTAAAAATACAACTACTTACTTGCTTTAATTAAGTACAAATTAAATATCGTTGAGTATGATTAATACACGCAGAACACAGAGCTGCGTTAATTTAAAGAAATATGAAAATTAATGCCTTCCAGATTTCTACTCATAAACACCAAAAGATTCATCGCCAGGGTATTATTAATCAATTGCCTGTGTCCGACAATCAGACCACCAAAATATCTCTTGGTATAGTCTTAGATAATAAATAAATAATTACTTCAGATTCAAAGTCAATGGTATAGTTCAGGATCTAGACGGTGGGGTGGGTGCGATTCCGCCACCCAGGCAGTCACAGCTGCCGTCAACTGAAGTATCGGCAGTAACTTATTGTACTTGTTTGATCTCGAAGAGAATCTGTGAAGAGTATAAATCATTACAGCTCAATATCTGACAGTAGATATTTGGATTGTTGAAAAGGGATAAAAATAAAATCATTAGGCCTAACAAATTTTATAATACAGTATAACACAATTATTGTCAACATTTCCAAGTTAAACTTCCTCCCTCTTCTTTAACTAAAATAAAAAATCACTCTTAATAACTAAAACATTAAAGAATACTAAAACAAAAAGAATGGTAAATTAACAATACAAAAGAAGTAAAAAATATATGGTTAGGTATCTCATTAAATTAACTGAAATGAGTTTCCAACTCGCTCGAAGAAATAAGTGCCGCGACTCTCTTTTTAACATACAATTAATAATTTAATTAAATAGTTTCGTGAAAATCAAAGAAAGGAAATTTGGAGTACTTTGTAATATTGGATAAATATTTAAACTTTGACGATAGAGATAGTGAAACTAATAATTATAATCAAAGGGGGAAATTATCTTTGAATTACAAAAACAAAACTGACATCTTCATGTATAAAAAGCCATAATTTCAAATTTATTAAAATTTAATTACTTTAAGTGGTAATTGATAATAAAGTTTTAAAGAACAAAAAGTAAAACTCCTACGATATGCTACATTATTAGCTTTTAACAGTGCAACACCATTTTGTAGCTTTAGGTTTTTCAGAGTGAATATTAATATTGCCACTTGTATGACCACATCTATAAAAAATAATAAAACAATCCGAAAAAACTATGTAAACGTTTAAATGTCTTAAAGGAAGAATATTTAATCGTTTAAAGTATAATAAACTGTATCAGAAAACAGACACATTCTTTCTCCCTTAGGCTAAAGTCATTTAAAAGAAGAAAACCTGTATGATAAAATTAAACAAATTAACAATTAATTACCTCACAAATGTAACTTATACCAAATTTTATCAAAATCGGTTGGTAATTTATGGAGATAGCGGGTTTTAAATATTTGCCATAAGAATGACATTAGTCAACGTACTGTATTTTCCACCAAACTATAATATTAATTATCCACCACCAGTTGACGACGAAGACAAATATTTCAAAATACTGGATTATTTAGTTTTTAAGCAAAATTGACTGGAAAACATCGGGGAACAGCTTTGAATTGTGGAATAGCAGTGGAGGTTTACAAATTGCATTACGGAATCCCTAAATTTGTTTTTGTGAATTACTCTATAGGGAAGAAGTAACTTTATTAAATTTATTTCGGAGCATATTGCTGTACATTATTATTAGAGTAAAAAAAAACAGGGACTCTTAAAGGTTTAATTTGTTGATTTGTATACTTCCTGAATCTTCTATACCTACTGAATGTCCGGCTTGCCAGAAGTGGCTACCTTTTTTTTTACTCACGCATGTGTTTTTCGGCCCCTTTGTTCTCATTTTGGACCCTTTTTGTCTGTTTTCGGACCCCTATACACGGTTCGGGGGGGGGGGGGGGGGTTCCCTCATTTACCTCTATTTCAAGGCTATGTCTACTATTTCGGGGGGGGGGGTTCTGACCCCCTAACCCCCCCATTGCCTACGGCCTTGGACCTATAGGATTAAACAGCAGAGATTCGTGTTGTATATTGTATAAGCTATGAGAATATCTTAAAATACAGTAAAACTGACAAGTCTTCTTAACAACCTACTTTTTCGTACACAACTAACTGTCTCACAAACGTATTTAAAAAATATAACTTCCTTATACGATCGTTTCATTAAAAACTACTTACCGGGCCCTAAACTTCGGGTCATAAAATTTACATCAAACTCAGATTTACCCAAATATGTTACAGTCTGTCCTTTAGCCGGTAAAAAGACATGTTTCATGTAGGAGGGGGTACGTTACCGGAGACATACATAGTACATAACACCCCTGGCCCGGCGCTGAGTATTTCACGGCGAGGCGGCCGCCTGTCCCGGCCCAATGTTCTTGTCTTGTACGACTACACCGAGACGGTACGTTACCGGAGACATACATAGTACATGGCACCCCTGGCCTGGCGCTGAATATTTCACGGCGAGGAGGCTGCCTGTCCCGGCCCAATGTTACTGTCTTGTACGACTACACCGAGACGGTTCGTTACCGGAGACATACATAGTACATGGCACCCCTGGCCTGGCGCTGAATATTTCACGGCGAGGAGGCCGCCTGTCCCGGCCCAATGTTCTTGTCTTGTACGACTACACCGAGACGGTTCGTTACCGGAGACATACATAGTACATGGCACCCCTGGCCTGGCGCTGAATATTTCACGGCGAGGAGGCCGCCTGTCCCGGCCCAATGTTCTTGTCTTGTACGACTACACCGAGACGGTACGTTACCGGAGACATACATAGTACATGGCACCCCTGGCCTGGCGCTGAATATTTCACGGCGAGGAGGCTGCCTGTCCCGGCCCAATGATACTGTCTTGTACGACTACACCGAGACGGTTCGTTACCGGAGACATACATAGTACAAGGCACCCCTGGCCTGTCGCTGAATATTTCACGGCGAGGAGGCTGCCTGTCCCGCCCCAATGTTACTGTCTTGTACGACTACACCGAGACGGTTCGTTACCGGAGACATACATAGTACATGGCACCCCTGGCCTGTCGCTGAATGTTTCACGGCGAGGAGGCTGCCTGTCCCGCCCCAATGTTACTGTCTTGTACGACTACACCGAGACGGTTCGTTACCGGAGACATACATAGTACATGGCACCCCTGGCCTGGCGCTGAATATTTCACGGCGAGGAGGCTGCCTGTCCCGGCCCAATGTTACTGTCTTGTACGACTACACCGAGACGGTACGTTACCGGAGACATACATAGTACATGGCACCCCTGGCCTGGCGCTGAATATTTCATGGCGAGGAGGCTGCCTGTCCCGGCCCAATGTTCCTGTCTTGTACGACTACACCGAGACGGTACTTTACCGGAGACATACATAGTACATGGCACCCTGGCCCGGCGCTGAATATTTCACGGCGAGGAGGCTGCCTGTCCCGGCCCAATGTTCCTGTCTTGTACGACTACACCGAGACGGTTCGTTACCGGAGACATACATAGTACATGGCACCCCTGGCCTGGCGCTGAATATTTCACGGCGAGGAGGCTGCCTGTCCCGGCCCAATGTTCCTGTCTTGTACGACTACACCGAGACGGTTCGTTACCGGAGACATACATAGTACATGGCACCCCTGGCCCGGCGCTGAATATTTCATGGCGAGGAGGCCGCCTGTCCCGGCCCAATGTTCCTGTCTTGTACGACTACACCGAGACGGTTCGTTACCGGAGACATACATAGTACATGGCACCCCTGGCCCGGCGCTGAATATTTCATGGCGAGGAGGCCGCCAGTCCCGGCCCAATGTTCCTGTCTTGTACGACTACACCGAGACGGTTCGTTACCGGAGACATACATAGTACATGGCACCCCTGGCCCGGCGCTGAATATTTCACGGCGAGGAGGCCGCCTGTCCCGGCCCAATGTTCCTGTCTTGTACGACTACACCGAGACGGTACGTTACCGGAGACATACATAGTACATGGCACCCCTGGCCCGGCGCTGAATATTTCATGGCGAGGAGGCTGCCTGTCCCGGCCCAATGTTCCTGTCTTGTACGACTACACCGAGACGGTTCGTTACCGGAGACATACATAGTACATGGCACCCCTGGCCCGGCGCTGAATATTTCATGGCGAGGAGGCCGCCTGTCCCGGCCCAATGTTCCTGTCTTGTACGACTACACCGAGACGGTTCGTTACCGGAGACATACATAGTACATGGCACCCCTGGCCCGGCGCTGAATATTTCACGGCGAGGAGGCCGCCTGTCCCGGCCCAATGTTCCTGTCTTGTACGACTACACCGAGACGGTACGTTACCGGAGACATACATAGTACATGGCACCCCTGGCCTGGCGCTGAATATTTCATGGCGAGGAGGCCGCCTGTCCCGGCCCAATGTTCCTGTCTTGTACGACTACACCGAGACGGTTCGTTACCGGAGACATACATAGTACATGGCACCCCTGGCCCGGCGCTGAATATTTCATGGCGAGGAGGCCGCCTGTCCCGGCCCAATGTTCCTGTCTTGTACGACTACACCGAGACGGTTCGTTACCGGAGACATACATAGTACATGGCACCCCTGGCCTGGCGCTGAATATTTCACGGCGAGGAGGCCGCCTGTCCCGGGCCAATGTTCTTGTCTTGTACGACTACACCGAGACGGTTCGTTACCGGAGACATACATAGTACATGGCACCCCTGGCCTGGCGCTGAATATTTCACGGCGAGGAGGCCGCCTGTCCCGGCCCAATGTTCTTGTCTTGTACGAATACACCGAGACGGTACGTTACCGGAGACATACATAGTACATGGCACCCCTGGCCTGGCGCTGAATATTTCACGGCGAGGAGGCTGCCTGTCCCGGCCCAATGATACTGTCTTGTACGACTACACCGAGACGGTTCGTTACCGGAGACATACATAGTACATGGCACCCCTGGCCTGTCGCTGAATATTTCACGGCGAGGAGGCTGCCTGTCCCGCCCCAATGTTACTGTCTTGTACGACTACACCGAGACGGTTCGTTACCGGAGACATACATAGTACATGGCACCCCTGGCCTGGCGCTGAATATTTCACGGCGAGGAGGCTGCCTGTCCCGGCCCAATGTTACTGTCTTGTACGACTACACCGAGACGGTTCGTTACCGGAGACATACATAGTACATGGCACCCCTGGCCTGGCGCTGAATATTTCATGGCGAGGAGGCTGCCTGTCCCGGCCCAATGTTCCTGTCTTGTACGACTACACCGAGACGGTACGTTACCGGAGACATACATAGTACATGGCACCCTGGCCCGGCGCTGAATATTTCACGGCGAGGAGGCTGCCTGTCCCGGCCCAATGTTCCTGTCTTGTACGACTACACCGAGACGGTTCGTTACCGGAGACATACATAGTACATGGCACCCCTGGCCTGGCGCTGAATATTTCACGGCGAGGAGGCTGCCTGTCCCGGCCCAATGTTCCTGTCTTGTACGACTACACCGAGACGGTTCGTTACCGGAGACATACATAGTACATGGCACCCCTGGCCCGGCGCTGAATATTTCATGGCGAGGAGGCCGCCTGTCCCGGCCCAATGTTCCTGTCTTGTACGACTACACCGAGACGGTTCGTTACCGGAGACATACATAGTACATGGCACCCCTGGCCCGGCGCTGAATATTTCATGGCGAGGAGGCCGCCTGTCCCGGCCCAATGTTCCTGTCTTGTACGACTACACCGAGACGGTTCGTTACCGGAGACATACATAGTACATGGCACCCCTGGCCCGGCGCTGAATATTTCACGGCGAGGAGGCCGCCTGTCCCGGCCCAATGTTCCTGTCTTGTACGACTACACCGAGACGGTACGTTACCGGAGACATACATAGTACATGGCACCCCTGGCCCGGCGCTGAATATTTCATGGCGAGGAGGCTGCCTGTCCCGGCCCAATGTTCCTGTCTTGTACGACTACACCGAGACGGTTCGTTACCGGAGACATACATAGTACATGGCACCCCTGGCCCGGCGCTGAATATTTCATGGCGAGGAGGCCGCCTGTCCCGGCCCAATGTTCCTGTCTTGTACGACTACACCGAGACGGTTCGTTACCGGAGACATACATAGTACATGGCACCCCTGGCCCGGCGCTGAATATTTCACGGCGAGGAGGCCGCCTGTCCCGGCCCAATGTTCCTGTCTTGTACGACTACACCGAGACGGTACGTTACCGGAGACATACATAGTACATGGCACCCCTGGCCTGGCGCTGAATATTTCATGGCGAGGAGGCCGCCTGTCCCGGCCCAATGTTCCTGTCTTGTACGACTACACCGAGACGGTTCGTTACCGGAGACATACATAGTACATGGCACCCCTGGCCCGGCGCTGAATATTTCATGGCGAGGAGGCCGCCTGTCCCGGCCCAATGTTCCTGTCTTGTACGACTACACCGAGACGGTTCGTTACCGGAGACATACATAGTACATGGCACCCCTGGCCCGGCGCTGAATATTTCATGGCGAGGAGGCCGCCTGTCCCGGCCCAATGTTCCTGTCTTGTACGACTACACCGAGACGGTTCGTTACCGGAGACATACATAGTACATGGCACCCCTGGCCCGGCGCTGAATATTTCATGGCGAGGAGGCCGCCTGTCCCGGCCCAATGTTATTGTCTTGTACGACTACACCGAGACGGTACGTTACCGGAGACATACATAGTACATGGCACCCCTGGCCTGGCGCTGAATATTTCACGGCGAGGAGGCCGCCTGTCCCGGCCCAATGTTCTTGTCTTGTACGACTACATCGAGACGGTTCGTTACCGGAGACATACATAGTACATGGCACCCCTGGCCTGGCGCTGAATATTTCACGGCGAGGAGGCCGCCTGTCCCGGGCCAATGTTCTTGTCTTGTACGACTACACCGAGACGGTTCGTTACCGGAGACATACATAGTACATGGCACCCCTGGCCTGGCGCTGAATATTTCACGGCGAGGAGGCCGCCTGTCCCGGCCCAATGTTCTTGTCTTGTACGACTACACCGAGACGGTACGTTACCGGAGACATACATAGTACATGGCACCCCTGGCCCGGCGCTGAATATTTCATGGCGAGGAGGCCGCCTGGCCCGGCCCTATGTTCTTGTCTTGTACGACTACACCGAGACGGTACGTTACCGGAGACATACATAGTACATGGCACCCCTGGCCCGGTGCTGAATATTTCACGGCGAGGAGGCCGCCTGGCCCGGCCCAATGTTCTTGTCTTGTACGACTACACTCGAGACGGTTCGTTACCAGAGACATACATAGTACATGGCACCCCTGGCCCGGCGCTGAATATTTCATGGCGAGGAGGCCGCCTGGCCCGGCCCAATGTTCCTGTCTTGTACGACTACACCGAGACGGTTCGTTACCGGAGACATACATAGTACATGGCACCCCTGGCCCGGCGCTGAATATTTCACGGCGAGGAGGCCGCCTGTCCCGGCCCAATGTTCCTGTCTTGTACGACTACACCGAGACGGTACGTTACCGGAGACATACATAGTACATGGCACCCCTGGCCCGGCGCTGAATATTTCATGGCGAGGAGGCCGCCTGTCCCGGCCCAATGTTCCTGTCTTGTACGACTACACCGAGACGGTTCGTTACCGGAGACATACATAGTACATGGCACCCCTGGCCCGGCGCTGAATATTTCATGGCGAGGAGGCCGCCTGTCCCGGCCCAATGTTCCTGTCTTGTACGACTACACCGAGACGGTTCGTTACCGGAGACATACATAGTACATGGCACCCCTGGCCTGGCGCTGAATATTTCACGGCGAGGAGGCTGCCTGTCCCGGCCCAATGTTCTTGTCTTGTACGACTACACCGAGACGGTTCGTTACCGGAGACATACATAGTACATGGCACCCCTGGCCTGGCGCTGAATATTTCACGGCGAGGAGGCTGCCTGTCCCGGCCCAATGTTCCTGTCTTGTACGACTACACCGAGACGGTTCGTTACCGGAGACATACATAGTACATGGCACCCCTGGCCCGGCGCTGAATATTTCACGGCGAGGAGGCTGCCTGTCCCGGCCCAATGTTCCTGTCTTGTACGACTACACCGAGACGGTTCGTTACCGGAGACATACATAGTACATGGCACCCCTGGCCTGGCGCTGAATATTTCACGGCGAGGAGGCCGCCAGTCCCGGCCCAATGTTCCTGTCTTGTACGACTACACCGAGACGGTACGTTACCGGAGACATACATAGTACATGGCACCCCTGGCCCGGCGCTGAATATTTCATGGCGAGGAGGCTGCCTGTCCCGGCCCAATGTTACTGTCTTGTACGACTACACCGAGACGGTTCGTTACCGGAGACATACATAGTACATGGCACCCCTGGCCTGGCGCTGAATATTTCACGGCGAGGAGGCTGCCTGTCCCGGCCCAATGTTACTGTCTTGTACGACTACACCGAGACGGTTCGTTACCGGAGACATACATAGTACATGGCACCCCTGGCCCGGCGCTGAATATTTCATGGCGAGGAGGCCGCCTGTCCCGGCCCAATGTTACTGTCTTGTACGACTACACCGAGACGGTACGTTACCGGAGACATACATAGTACATGGCACCCTGGCCCGGCGCTGAATATTTCACGGCGAGGAGGCTGCCTGTCCCGGCCCAATGTTACTGTCTTGTACGACTACACCGAGACGGTTCGTTACCGGAGACATACATAGTACATGGCACCCCTGGCCTGGCGCTGAATATTTCACGGCGAGGAGGCTGCCTGTCCCGGCCCAATGTTCTTGTCTTGTACGACTACACCGAGACGGTTCGTTACCGGAGACATACATAGTACATGGCACCCCTGGCCCGGCGCTGACTATTTCACGGCGAGGAGGCTGCCTGTCCCGGCCCAATGTTCTTGTCTTGTACGACTTCACCGAGACGACCTTTCGGCTGTGTGGCTCTAATATGGGACAACGGAATACGGAATTTTACTTTTTTTATCGAATTTGCTGCATTAGACTCTTAGGTAAACGTACCACTAGCCGAAACTACTCCAATGTTTGACAGTATTGATTTATTTGCTTTATAATGCGGATCACTTGCGAAATTTCATATGAATGAATTTTTTAGTGAAAATATGTTTAATCTAGGCATTTTTATAAAAAATAAGTATCATTTACCTATTTAAAAAATGGTGGGTGTTTGAAGTCTTCACTACACTATAACCTCGCTTTCGGAGTTCTCCTTAACCCCACATCAGAATCATTAAGGAGGTAGCTTTGTTTATTTTCTACTTTAGCGATACTTGTTGATAGCATAATAATTAATATGTTCAATATTTCATAAAAAATAACTTTTTTATGATTTTTCACAAAAAATTGTAATTTCAACAATGGTGAGTTTGAGTCTTTTTTTACCGTCAGGCAGTGATGGAACATGGACAAAGGTTGAGTTGATTAAAAAAAACTGGAGAAATATTTAAAACCCCTTTCTTTATTACGATAATTTTGGAAACCAAACTAAATTTAGAAAACCGTGCAATTAATAACAAAGTTGATATCTCTATTTTTATGAAACCATAGGTTATTAAGTGCACCTGGTTTCTTACACTGTAATGCAGAGGTGCGTTTACCTTAGATGTACTGAGATAATGAACTTAGACCCGGCCCAACGTTCTTGTGTTGCGATTACACCCTAGACGACCACCTTTCAGGCTGTGCAACCCTATTGTGGGTCAACGGGGTTTTACTTTTTTATCGAGTTCGCTGAACTAGTTTCTAGATGTAAGATAATAATCTTATGCCCCGGCCCCCCGGCCCAATGTTCTTGTGTTGTGCAATTACACACGAGACCTTCTGGCTGTATGACCCTAATATGGCTAAATGAGGGTCAACTTTTTTTAATATTAATAAATTCAACTACCTGAGATGCTGAACGAATGAACCTATGGATAGCTAAAGATGAGCGTGAATTAATGAATAGTGTAGAATGAATGGGACGCCAAGGTGGTCCTGTCATTGGCTGGTGATATGTAAAAACGTTTTTTCCATTCGTCCTAAATGTAAAACAAAAAAAAATTGCACTTTGCGAAACAAGCAAAAAGTTTTTATATCAATGTTATTTCGTTTAACTTGTAGACATGTAAAAAAGGAAATAATTATTTAGGTTAGTTTTCAAATAACTTTAAAACCGTTACCAATTAATTTACAACGTACCTCAATTAATTGCGACTGTTACCAAACTTAAAGTCAATGGATGGAGACAATAAATACTGATTATTTTCATCCGCTGACAAATTTTAGACGAAAAGGTTTGATAAAACGAAATGTGATTTTATCCAGAATACATGAATTTAACTAAGATTCAATATTTAATATACAACAAGAGGGTAAGTCAGGGAGAGATGGACCAGTTGTGTAATTTCAAAACTAGCCGATAGAGACCGTCACTAGTAGTGTGCTTGTGTCATGTCGGATGGTATGTGATTCCCTTCACATTTCCAGAGCAACAGATGTTCGTGTTTACAAGTTATTAAAGAAAATATAATTCTGGTAAGTGAATACTTTTGACAGATTTCACTTTTTGTGATCTAAGTCCATGAAGTGTTCGTACAATTTTGTTCCTGGTCGTTTTAACGAAAGTTGATAGTGTTGCAATTCATTGCAAAGCACTTAGGCGGCTCTGCCATTCTCACAGACATCATGGCGGCCTGGACCATCTCTCCCATCCAGTTGGGAGAGATGGTCCAGGTCGAGTCGGGATAGATGGACCATAGTGGTTTTTATTAAATATACATAAATGTGGTTTAATATTTTATAATATTTTAGGAAATGCACAGTTATGTGCGAATAACCATATCTATGAGAAAATGAAATTAGTTTACTCTTACTTAGCCTAATATTTTTATTTTTTTTAATTTTTATTGCCTAGACACAGCTAGTATTTTGGCCAATATACACCATCAATTATTTTTTTTATAAAATACTATAATTTACTGTATTTTTAACTTTCACAACATTTGGTCTATTTTTTGTCAATCAAAATACTCATTAAAATGTAATTTGTTGCTGTAAAAACCTACATAATCATTTTTATCTACCTTTTTTAGGTTGGTCCATCTCTCCCTATATGACTGGTCCATCTAACCCAGAGTATGAGGGTGAGATGGACCAGTTGGAAATAATTGAGTCAACTAATTTCAGCCAGTATTTCATGAAATATGACTTTAGTTATATCATATACTATTAAATTAGTTCATGAGGTAAATCTTAAGCAAACAACGAAATCGATTGACCCAAAAACAACAAAATTATTTGTCTCCAAAAAAAGGGGGGCCATCTCTCCCGGACTTACCCGATATTTTTCAGACATCGCAATCATGCTCTGTGCGATAGCCATTTATTCCATAAAAGATGGAAGATGATGTATTGATAAATTTATGTGACAAAAATTTATGATGATGATGGAAAAAACTTCCTGGACTCGTAATTATTAATTTTTAACTGTAATATAAACTAAAAAGCCAAGCTTCCTAAACTGAGCAAAAAAAATAATATCTGCCTTTTGTTTAGTCTTGCATTAAATATATGTGACTAAAATTTATGGCGATGATGAAAAGAATTTCCTGGCCTTGTAATTATTAATTTTTTAAACTGTAATATAAATTTTTCGAAAAGTAAGCAATCTGAGCTGAGCAATAAATATAACATCTGCCTTTTGTTTCGTCTTGCATGTATACGCTTCATCGCCTTGCTATAAAAGGCTCAAGGTCTTCTTTGCTGAAACGTATAAATATTTTACTGCACTACAATACTAATAGAAACTCTTGTACGATTACAAGACTTGTGTGTGTGGAAGTTCGATAACTTCATGGTGTTGAAACAAATACAATTTTGATATATCTTTAAGGAATTATACGTTTTTTAACTCACATTTGCCTCTTTGCCATCCCACATTGTTTGATGACCTCCGCAGATACCAACAAGGAGTCGAGCTTCTTATCTGAAAGCTCTCACTCCCAACGTTGTCAATCGGAAGTTTTGTCGAGTAACATTAATCAAACAGTGTTGCCAACCCCCTAACTACAGCATCTACACAATACATAATACAATTTTGTTTAAATAAGTACATTATCAGGGAATGCACAGGATATACAACTGTAAAAAGATAATGTTAACGTTGAATATTTTTAATTAGACTACGCAATAGACTAAATGATAAGTATACCTCAAAATAATAACATTATTAAGTTAAATATTGAACTAGCCGCTCAGCTTATTTCATTCTAATCAATAGTTTTGAGATTTTAAATATTTATATTCGTGATCCAAAATTTAAGGCTAATACCACATCCACTTTTCAGCTCTATTTATTTATTGTTTCTCTTTTTAATTAAATAACTTCTTGATTAGCATGATACGTGTTGTCTTATGTTCTGGATATAAATAAAAGACGTCTTACAACACTTAAAATATACTTACACTTATACTGTACTCATATACAAGACGGTAAATATACATAAAAGATGGCAAATTGCGATCGATTTCGGTTGGTCACACCAACCATCATCAGGCCCAATGAGAGGCTCTTTTTAATTCCATTTACCAAAAGCCAGATATGTGCTAGGTCGTAAAAATTGTGTCAAGTTCAATGTTTATTTTACCAAGCTGATAAAGTTACTTGATTGATAACAATAGACGACCTTCACGGGGCGTTGTAACAGAACCGTAGGTGCTGAGTAATGCGAGATAACATTATTGAAGACGCGAGTGAGTGACAAGTCTCCATGAAACAACAGATACCCATCTAATCTAGCGGCTAGTTTTCTCTCTAGACAGTCTCCTTTCACGAGTGTGTAGGCCCTACTGAGGGGCTGATAAATTACGTGTGGATGGCTCAATGTAGTTTACAACTTACCTTTAACTTGGAAAAGTCATAACGGTAAAACAATAAATTAACTATACAACCTGACAAGTCATGAATCATCCTAGTTTCATCCAGTAACCTTTTACTTGATGAGAAGAGGTGTACCACTAGATTCCACCTGTCCCTACTAACAGTATTAATTTAAAGAAAAGAGTCCTCGTGAATAACTTTCCACCCGGAAGCTCCAGTCGTAGTTTCCATGTGCAGCCCTCGATGCACCGTAATACTGCAGTTGTTTTAAAATATGCTGTGGCCCCGCTGTACTACTGTATAGTTGTTTCACGTGCGGTGCGGGCCCGCTGTACTACTGTGGTTGTTTCACGTGCGGTGCGGGCCCGCTGAACTACTGTAGTTGTTTCACATGCGGTGAGGGCCCGCTGTACTACTGTAGTTGTTTTCACGTGTGCTGTGGCCCCGCTGTACTACTGTAGTAGTTTCATGTGCGTTGCGGGCCCGCTGTACTATTGTTGTTGTTTCACATGCGGTGCGGGCCCGCTGTACTACTGTTGTTGTTTCACATGCGCCGCGGGCCCGCTGTACTACTGAGTTGTTTCACGTGCGCCGTGGGCCCGATGTACTACTGTAGTTGTTTCACTTGCGCCGTGGCCCCGCTGTACTACTGTTGTTGTTTCACGTGCGCCGTGGGCCCGATGTACTACTGTAGTTGTTTCACTTGCGCCGTGGCCCCGCTGTACTACTGAGTTGTTTCACGTGCGCCGTGGGCCCGATGTACTACAGTAGTTGTTTCACTTGCGCCGTGGCCCCGCTGTACTACTGTTGTTGTTTCACATGCGGTGCGGGCCCGCTGTACTACTGAGTTGTTTTACGTGCGCCGCGGGCCCGCTATACTACTGAGTTGTTTCACGTACGCCGTGGGCCCGATGTACTACTGTAGTTGTTTCACGTGCGCCGTGGGCCCGATGTACTACTGTAGTTGTTTCACGTGCGCCGTGGGCCCGCTGTACTATTGTGGTTTTCACGTGCCGCGGCCCCGCTGTACTACTGTAGTTGTTTCACTTGCGGTGCGGGCCCGCTGTACTACTGTAGTTGCTTCACGTGCGCCGCGAGCTCGCTGTACTTCTGCAGTTGTTTCACATGTGCCGTGGCCCCGCTGTACTACTGTAGTTGTTTTCACGTGTGCCGTGGCCCCGCTGTACTACTGTAGTTGTTTTCACGTGTGCGGTGGCCCCGCTGTACTACTGTAGTTGTTTTCACGTGTGCCGCGGGCCCGCTGTACTACTGTAGTTGTTTCACGTGCGCCGCGGGCCCGCTGTGCTACTGTAGTTGTTTCACGTGCCGGGGGCCCGCTGGACTACTGTAGTTGTTTCACGTGCGCCGCGGACCCGCTGTACTACTGTGGTTGTTTCACGTGCCGCGGGGCCGCTGTGCTACTGTAGTTGTTTCACGTGCCGGGGGCCCGCTGGACTACTGTAGTTGTTTCACGTGCGCCGCGGTCCCGTTGTACTACTGTAGTTGTTTCACGTGCCGCGGCCCCGCTGTACTACTGTATTTGTTTCACGTGCCGCGGGCCCGCTGTATACTGTAGTTGTTTCACGTGCCGCGGGCCCGCTGTACTACAGTGGTTGTTTCACGTGCGCCGCGGGCCCGCTGTACTACTGTGGTTGTTTCACTTGCCGCGGGCCCGCTGTACTGCTGTAGTTGTTTCACGTGCCGCGGGCCCGCTGTACTATTGTGGTTTTCACGTGCCGCGGCCCCGCTGTACTACTGTAGTTGTTTCACTTGCGGTGCGGGCCCGCTGTACTACTGTAGTTGCTTCACGTGCGCCGCGAGCTCGCTGTACTTCTGCAGTTGTTTCACATGTGCCGTGGCCCCGCTGTACTACTGTAGTTGTTTTCACGTGTGCCGTGGCCCCGCTGTACTACTGTAGTTGTTTTCACGTGTGCGGTGGCCCCGCTGTACTACTGTAGTTGTTTTCACGTGTGCCGCGGGCCCGCTGTACTACTGTAGTTGTTTCACGTGCGCCGCGGGCCCGCTGTGCTACTGCAGTTGTTTCACGTGCCGGGGGCCCGCTGGACTACTGTAGTTGTTTCACGTGCGCCGCGGACCCGCTGTACTACTGTGGTTGTTTCACGTGCCGCGGGGCCGCTGTGCTACTGTAGTTGTTTCACGTGCCGGGGGCCCGCTGGACTACTGTAGTTGTTTCACGTGCGCCGCGGTCCCGTTGTACTACTGTAGTTGTTTCACGTGCCGCGGCCCCGCTGTACTACTGTATTTGTTTCACGTGCCGCGGGCCCGCTGTATACTGTAGTGGTTTCACGTGCCGCGGGCCCGCTGTACTACAGTGGTTGTTTCACGTGCGCCGCGGGCCCGCTGTACTACTGTGGTTGTTTCACTTGCCGCGGGCCCGCTGTACTGCTGTAGTTGTTTCACGTGCCGCGGGCCCGCTGTACTACAGTGGTTGTTTCACGTGCCGCGGACCCGCTGTACTACTGTGGTTGTTTCACGTGCCGCGGGTCCGCTGTACTACTGTGGTTGTTTCACGTGCGCCGAGGGCCCGCTGCACTACTGTTGTTGTTTCACGTGCGCCGTGGACCTACTGTACTACGGTGGTTGTTTCACGTGCGCCGCGGGCCCGCTGTACTACTGTGGTTGTTTACGTGCCGCGGACCCGCTGTACTACTGTGGTTGTTTCACGTGCGGTGCGGGCGCGGTGCCTGGGACGGCGGATCGATGCTGGCTCCGCCCCCCTCCCCCCCTCCCCGTATCACGCTCAGAATCGCCTCCCTTATTATGTAATTAGGACGTTTATACGGAGCTTAAGGGTTGGAATCGGGGGCAAGCGGATAGGGCTGGTGGTTGAAATTAGTAAGTTTTCGAGACTCCAAAAATAATTTTGTAAAATATAAACAGACGGTGTACCGCCATCAATAGCAAGTCAAAATTTAACAACATCCTTGGATTGAACGGAGAGGATGTAATGTTTTACACAATCTTATACTGAAGTAACTTTCAAAGACAAAATTAATTTAATCTATAATCCCCCCCCTTTCTAGAGCAGGGGTATGACATTTTTCATTTATTTTTTAAGAAAAATTTTCCTGATTTTCATTATTTTAGAAACTTGTTTGTTATTGCAACTTACTTATAGTGTTTTGTACTATTTTCTATATATGTAAACAACCTTATCCAACTAATATTAATATTAAACCACAGACGATCACCAGGTCTCGGAGCGAAGGCGTCTGAATTGAAGTTTCACGCCATTCGAACATAGGTTGTTCGGATTAATTTTAATAAGAACAATATTTATATTTCCTTGATTACTTTTTTGTGTTATGAGGGACTCCTACATTATATTAAGTATTATTTTTATTACATGGGAAGTAAAATTTTTAATTGTTTATTGTTTGTGCTGCGTCATGTGTTTATCTTACCTTACATGCCATTGGGATGTCTTTGCAACGAAACGAGTTGTAACTCCATCTACAAAGACAGCAAACAAACCCCATTCATATCGCAATGCTTATAACTAACCCAACCTAACATCTTTTTACAATCTGATCCATCTTGACTTATCACGAAACGTACGAGTTCATGTCGCAGTATTGTTTCCTGATCAACTAAATCAACGCACAATGAAACCTTTTACCTACTTGAAACAAAGGAAATTTGTTTCATTTGGCTACTTGTAGCCATTTAATCTAACTATTCCTACATAATTAGGAATGGCTAATGGCAATGGCTAATGATTATAGCCATTTAATCATTGGTGGATTTTGGTGGAGCCTGGCTACTTCCATGTTGTTCTAAACAGATTACTTGGCCAGAGAAAATCTAATGTCGTAATAAAATTAATTTTAAAGTTGTAAAATTTTAACATCGGTCTTATGAGTTTCCACGTTAACAATGAAATTTGTTCCATGCGTGTGGGAGAAAGATTGGAGTAATAAAAAAGTGTATTTATAAATAATATTAAATATTTGTATAGTTATTTGATGAACTGGTAAATATAAAATAATACCGAGCAAGGCTCGGTCCACCATGTCATTCTGATTTATTCGTGCAGAATATTTTCCACAACGAGAATTGTAAAATCTATTAACTTTACAAATGCCATCCACGCAGCAAATTTATTACTTAAAAGAATTCCTATAGACTTAAGAAATCCGCAGGTCACGTTGGCGGTGTATAAAAAGCGCGTCACTCCCTGATGGCTGTTAGAGGTCGGACCCGAGTACTCTGCATCCCTCCTCGCTGTTCCTTGGACCTTACCCTCTATTTGACTATTTACTGAAATTAACTTAACTATATCTGTTAGCCTACATATGCTTAACACACTCAATTAACTTACGTGTCAACTCGTCCTTGCTTCATTACTAACAGTTCGCCTCTAAAATAAAAACAATATTATTTTTCTTAATTACCGTAAAATTACTCAATTTATATTTGAACTAAAACTCTAATGACGCCTGCAGTGTATATTGTGGTTGTATTGGAGTTAGTTATTTTATGAGAATTTTTCTTTATTGTTATTTCTACCTTCCCCTCTCAGTACAAAATATATTAACGTCTGACTGTTACTGTTTCTCTTTTTTCATAATATTTGAAACTTGTTTATTACTATTCATATTTTAAGTAATTACCTATGCATTTATTTCATCATAAAGAACTCGTCACCCACGCACAAGCCAATGTAGCTCATGTGGGTACTGATTTCGGCTATGATGTGCAATGTATATATAAAGATAATTTATTAAGTAACAAGTAAATAATAAATTAATAATAAATAATAAGTAAATAATAAATTAACACCTTCTTATAATTTACAAGTTGCTGAATAACAAAGGTTGCAGAATAACAAAAATTGATGAATTTTGAAATCTAAAAATGGTTGAATAATTAATTATTAGTATTTACTATATAAATGGTTCTTTAAAATGTTAATTGAATATCTGATAGCTGTTGTTGAGATAATTTTCAAAGATTCTTTTGGGAGGTGGAACTGATTCCAGAATCTTTTGAAAAATTCTGGAACAGTTCCTCTTGCTCCAACCATCAAGCCGATGACTTCTACATTAGAAAGTCTGTATTTGTTTTTAATGTCATCTCTTGTTCCAATATATATATATATATATATATATATATATATATATATATATATATATATATATATATATATATATATATATATCTTTCTTTTCGTTGTGAACTAGAAGTGGCTGATTATAATTGTAATGAGGCTATGATGTGCAATGTAATTATTGTAATGTATATTTCCGAAATAAACTTGATTTTATTATTTGATCTTCTGTTGCAGGAGGGCGAGCGGGCGGAAGCGGACATCGCTCACGGCTCAACAGAGACTCCCCCATTCACGGACACTTTTATACAATTAGACCAAATGTGATATTTTCATTATTTGTTAATTTTGACGTGTAAATATTTTAGTGTGTAGTGTAACTAGCGATTGACATTTCAAAGTTCGTTCGTAACGACAGACATTATAACAATTAATCAAATTATACAAATATTATTCTAAATAAGTAAGTGCCCAAGACGTGCGTCGATAGCTCATAACTCCATTCTTTTCTCTCCAAGGTAAGTGGATTTTTCTAGTAATATTCTAGATGTAGGACTAGTATTTATTTATTTATTTATTTATTTCACATGGTACAATACAGAAAATATTTCCAATTACATTGTAGCATTATTTTACACAAAATATTGCACAGGAAACACACTACAAGTGACAGCTAAAAGATTACAAAAATAAATACAAACAGGCAAACATAACAGGCAAAAAAATGAATTAAAAAAACAATAATAAAGAGTAAGCATTATAATCAGCTAGGAAAGAATATATACAGGATGACGCAAAAATTGCAGTATTAAATTCTTATAAAAACCAAGGTTCGAGTGAAAGATATCGACATTTGATGGCAAAGAGTTGAACAGTTTTTTCATTGTATTTATCTGAGAATATGTACCCAATCAAGTCCGTGAAAAGTGCGGACTAAACCACGCGCGGGCTCTAGCCGAAGGTCGGGGAACGAGGAACGCTAAACGAGATAAGAGCTCGCTGTCGTCCACCCTACCATTGACTAGTTTGTGAAGGAAGATAAGCATACCTATGTCACGACGACTTTTCAAGCTGTTCATCTCAAACAAATTCAATAGAGTGGGGTAAGATACGTCATAGGTGAAATAACCGAACTTCTTGAAGAACAAGTATCTAAGAAATTTTATTTGGACTTTCTCAATCATATCAATGAGATAAGCGTGATGAGGATGCCACACGACTGCACCAAACTCCAGCCTCGACCTTACTAAGAAGAAAAATAAGACTTTAAGGCTGTCAATGCTGGTTATAAAACTTCCAGATCTGCAGATGAAACCTAGAGTGCGATACGCTGATCTACAAGAATTAATAATGTGCTCGGAGAAAGAAAATTTGCAATCTATTGTAATACCAAGATCAGTAACTTCACTCCTGCTGTTCAAGGAAGAGCCATCCATAGAGTATCGGAAGTCCACGGCATTGTGAGTGCGTTTGGTGTATCTGACGACAAAGCACTTATCCGAATGAAACTTTAATCCAGAATTACTCCAAGCCACCAAGCGATCAAGATCCTGTTGAAGAGGAAGACAATCACTAAAATCATTGATCTCCCTGAATATCTTCAGGTCATCAGCATAAATATATTATCAGTATACAGTATTACAGTAAACAGTATACAGTATTATCAGTATACAGTGGTATAGTCAAATTTAGGTCTAGTCCACTTTAGGTGTTGCGTTCAGGGACAAAGATTTATGCGCAAAGTGCAGTACCATACTAAAGAATAGGGGAATCCAGATATTTTCTGCGTCAATTGCTACTGATGCCTCCTCCAGCCAGGATTAATATTTTTCTTTGAAATAAAAACAGAATATACTTTAAAGCGACCCCCCGAAGGTTTATTTTTACCGATAAGTTATATGTAATGTATATATTTTTAGATTGCACCTTAAGCATTCTAAGCTAAAATATTTATATCAGGGTTGTTAGTAGCGCGAAAAGGTTGGACGGTGACAAACTCGGGCATTTTTTCTGCACAGCTTGGCTGTCGTTCTATTTTTAGTCAAAAATTAAATTATTCGGGTTTCTCGCCGGCCAAAAACCTAGTACACACATGAACTAAATAAGTTGAAATTCTTTTAAAGTACAGGATGATTTATCGATGAAAATCTTTCGAGAAAATCACGGCTACTTATTGAGAACAAAATTGTGTCATGGAATCCATATCAGTAATAGAATGATTTTATTTTGTCCATCAATAATTTAAAATTTGTTTTAGACTATATAAAGGAGAATACAAATAAATAAAATAAACCCAAGGACAATGCGTTTTGTTTGTAAAACTTTCGAAAACCTAAATTAATTGTATAACATCCATCTTGTAACAGACCATGCACTTTCAAACTTAACTAAGGTTCATGATTCACACAGTATATATTGCATAATAGAAGAATACACCCAACATAATAAAATTACTCTTATAACCCGTAATCGTCTGTAAACAAAACGATAAGATGTCGTAAACAGCTTGACATAAGTTAGACTTTGATCTTGTTATCACTAAAATTGTAGTTAAACAAATCATAGAATCATTGAAAGAATTTATTACCGAGAACGGTTGGATCGAACAAAGAAGCAGTGAGTGCAGTGATGTGTGTCTAGCGTATTCAATACGTAAACATAAGTGTGAGAGTGAGGGAACTGTTTGATAACCAACCAGATTGCGAAGGTCGCCACAACAATGGTCACGTGGTATGTCTCGAGACTACATTCATCTATCGATTACATAGTCGATTCGACTATCGAAGTATCGAGTGTTATTCGTAATATCTCTTCCGGCGAAATGATAATTGCATTTACGATTTTAAACCTTGTTTATTATCTAAATGATTTATTTTTTCTTTGTTTATTGATGATAGGAGAGGGTTTATGAATTCATTGATGAGTCTAGGGTCTTCCCTAATTATTTTATGTAGGCTAATTTGATCTTTAACTCCGTCTTGAATTGCATTATGATTATAAAACATGAAAATTAAGATGTCGATTTCGATCAACGTGTATCACTATCAATTAAAATGCACTATGTTAATAAATATGTAATTAACATAACATTTCAAAATCTAAAAATTTATTTATTAGGGGGAAACATAAGAAGCGTTTTATGTAACGTTTTCTAGCTGTTACTAAATAACAAGTCCCTTCAGTGATTATCTGTTTTGTGAACTTCGGATAGGATTAGGATTATGATGAATGTACGATTTCAATTGTCATAGATACTAACTCGGAGTTTGCTAAGCTTACATGATTATACTTTGCATCAGCCGCTGTAATTGGTATGTTGCTATCAAAATCTTACCGTTTTCAATCACTTAATGTCAGGCTCGGAAATATAACCAGTTGTATTTTTTGTAGCTTATATACACAAAATACATACTTCATTTTGTAGCCTACATACACTTGGTGAAAGTTTTTAGATGTATTTAAATGTAATCGTAATGTGTTTTAAATGTAATCGTTTTACGTACTGAATATGGAAAGATCCTGAAAAACTATAATTCATTTAGAACATTTTAAGTCAATATTATTATTTATTATTTAAAGAATAGGGTGATTGTAACAAACAAGTAGAAGCAGGCTACAGTCGTCACTGATCTGTTTTTTAACGTGTCTTTGTCCTTTATAGGGTCTTACACCCACACATCGTCCCAGAAACTGTTTGTGAAGCCCTCAAATTCCGGTTTAGCCTTAACACTATCTCACAGAAGTTTAGGTAATCAAATCTCTGAATTACCATCGAAAATATTTTTCAGGAATTCTTAACAAATAATTGTTCATTTTTAATGCCTCAAACAGCAAACACCCCTATTTACAACATTTAACACAACAAGTGGTCGAACGAATCGAACCGGTCTATGATGATCGAACACCCGTCTACTAGTGTTTGGTATCGATACCCGATATATCGCAAATATCGATATTTTGGTTCCGATATATCTTTATTTTTATATCGATATTAGACTTCCGATATTATCGGAATATCAATATTTTACTTCGATGTTATCGTTGGTATTAACAAATTTTTAAGAATAATACATAAATAAAATACAGCTTAACCTTTTCTGTACTTTTTCATTAGTAGTAATTAAATATTATTTGATAAGTAAACATTAAAGAAATCAATTTGAAAATAGCCTAACTTATTAACTACAAGAAAGGGGTTTTAGTTATTTTTTGTATTATTTGTAGATTTGTTTAAAGATATGTTTATCCACAATTAAAAAAAAAAATATTGGCTGTGTAGGCCACTTGAAAGAGTCTTTTGCGGTAAAATAATTGATTGATCTAAAATTATACTTCAAAGTATCAATTGTAATCAATTTTACCTCAAATATACGTCAAATATATAAATTAACAGACATTAATTAATAAATTAATAGGCATTAATAGAATAATAAAAATTCTATTAATGCCACGAAATTGGCATTAATAGAATTTTTAAACTTCTGTATCAGCGCGGTTGATGCCGGTGATTTAGTTGTAAGCTGTTTTGCTGATCTGTCAAAGGCGTTTGACTGTGTTGATGCAGAAGTCTTGCTAGAGAAATTGGCAAATCTGGGGGTCAATAATCTAGCATTAAAATGGTTCAAATCATACTTGGAAAATAGAACCCAAGTCACTGAAATTTTTTATGAAACAAAATCAAAAGTCACAACAGTAAAATCCGATCCAAAACTCATCACTAGGGGGGTGCCTCAAGGTTCAATCCTAGGGCCTCTCCTTTTTCTGGTGTACATCAACGACATTTCTGATGTTATACCAGAAGAAAATCTTTTCATTTTTGCTGACGACACAACTCTGGTCACCAAAAATAAAGACTTCGATTTGCTCGAAGCAGATTCTTTTTTCAAAATCAATGAATTGGCTCAATTTTTTGAAAACAACAGACTGAAATTGAACCTAGAGAAAACAAACTACATTTGTTTACAAACGATACAAAAACAGCATTCAAAAACAAATCAAGTTCCTGTCGTTATGATAGGAGACACAGAGTTGCGTCAAGAAAAGTCAGCTGACTTCTTAGGGGTGAGACTGGACGATGGCTTTGACTGGAGTGAGCAATTGGGAAAAATCAAAAGCAAATTGGCAAAAGGGGTTTTTGTCTTGAGAAGCCTCAGCAACCTGCAGAACATAGGTTTGCTAAAAAATGTGTACCATTGCTTACTTGAGTCGCACATCTCCTACTCTATCCCCCTTTGGGGTGCATCCGATGCAAATCTGAATGACATTTTTGTTTGGCAAAAGCGGGCATTGCGCACAATTCTTCAGCTCAATTGCAGAGCGCATTGTAAAGAACATTTTATAAACATGGGAATCCTGACGGTACCATGCCTCTACATTTTTGAAATTTCTGTTTATGTTAAATCCGCTTTACCTGAATATATAAATACCACTCATACCTATAACACTAGATTTAAAAATAATTTTTCCGAACAGCACAGATTAAGATTATTTGAAAAAAAAAACCTGAATATATGGGCAGAACAATTTATCAGTTTTTACCTTCTAGAATTAAGCAAATAAATAATGTAAACAAATTTAAGAGAGAACTAAAGTCATTTTTAATTCAAAACAGCTTCTATAGTTTAAGAGAATTTTTTGAAAACAAATTTAAGTAACATAGCCTACTTTTGCCAACTATCTGCCGGACTCCAATTTGTCAACCCAACCTAACCTTCCGAACAAGCCTAAAAACCCTTGAATAAATGCCCTTCCATTATTGGAGGACAAGATGACGCTCCCAAAACTCATCGAGTCAACGGGAAAGAGAAGAAGTATCAAGTATCAAGTAAGTATCAAAGGTGTGCTGCTAACTGTTGTGATACCTAGGCCTACCGTATGCATCGATTAATTTTTATCAAAATGTTTCTGAAATATCAATATTTTTCCGATATCGATATTTTTGATCCGATTTATCGGAATATCGATATTACGGGTCCGATATTGTCGTCGATATAAATATCGATATTTTCATTCGATATCCAAACAATACCGTCTACCGGATGAATAACCGAGAACTCGAGTACTCGAATACTATCGCCCCCTCCACCAGACCGGATCTGCCGACTTGCAGTCCGCCTTTCTAGTTGTAGTTTCTCGCAGACGCGCCGCGCCGGTCACAGTTACGCCTGTCAGTCGCACACCGTTCAGTGTTCAGTGTCGGCGAAGACGATGTAGATCGCTAGTGTAACAGAAGTGTGTCGTCAAGTGGTTAGTGTTCAAGTGGGTCGCGGTGTCGCGGTCCTAGTGAAGAGTTCGGATTGAGATCGTGAGTATCCTCAACGTTTTATTGACCATTATGTAACCTCTGGACCGGTATTTGGATTCGGTTACGGTTTGTGGGCGGAGTATCAATGTGTTCTCCCTTGAATGATTTACTTAAGTTTGTCCCTAGGGTATTTCTCAAAATAAACTTTATGTAATTGCTGTAAAAACTATCTTTTTTTGTTTTATTATCCGTCACAGTTTTTTTAAATAACGTAATAAATCATAGTAATCATGTAATGTTAGTACTGTACAATCTGCAAAAGAATAATAGAACGAATACTGTAAAACGCTCGTTGAATACAAGATATGATTCTTCTTAAAATACCTTAATAACAAACAAACATCTAGAACAACAATGATGACAGGCCTAATTCAACACGTGGCTAAGTAAACTAGTAAACATAACGCAGAAACAATATTCCGGCGTATTAAACTCTACGCTGACGAGGATGCAACCTGCAACCTACCAGTAGTACGAAAATGTTCTACACTAAATTTAAATTTAACATATCGTATTTCGTAGCAACAATCATTTTTCATTTGTCTCGTAGAAAAAATCAAAATATGGTTTTATACTAACATAAAAATGGTTTAATCTCTTCCCAAACAAAGTTTATTTCCAGGAAATCTATTTAAGTTTCAAATTCACCACAGGGCTCAGCTCCATTGACATGCCCAGTGCCATTGTTATCATTCTATGAGAAGGTTTCTTTAAAATACCGATTTCCTAAATCGTTCATCGTTGAACATGAACATCGAATATCGCATACTTGGTGTTGCGACTAGCTTTCGATTGATTGTATTGTATTGTTCATGTATCTGTATCGAACTACTCGACTCGTTGTCGAATAAAGAGCTAATTAAATTAATTCAGATCAGTACTTTAATTACTACGTAATAGAGATCTACTACAACTGGTCGAAATTCAACCAGAAAATATTTGGTTTTAGATTTACTCATTGCTCTAATAAAAGATGTGAATGAATTAGTTTACATTTTGTCATTATTTCGTAATCAACATAAAGATTATAAAGCCCACGTTACTTTTTTTTATAATTTCAAATCCATTTTTCTGCGATTCTCAAAAACGACCTATGGTAAATTACAATGAGATTGTGCACATTTACAGGAAATTACTTTTCAAATGTTGTGTCTACATTTTTCCTACGCACTGCGGCTAAGAAAAGTGGATCACAGGAATCATGCTTGCCTGTTATCACAGAGAAAGTGCTGTTAATGATATAAATAGAAGATAGATAGTCACGGTTCTGCAGTTCTTAAATTATTTTCGTATACAATTTTTGAAGGCTAAAACTTTGAAGATAAAAAATTATGTCAGCAAATAATATTAAAATGTTGTATGTTAAGAGTAGAATTATTTGATTTTTCAATTTTGTTTTTAAAAATGTCAGCCTGGAAAAATATGTTTGCTACATCAAGCGTGGGGCAGTACAATCACAGAACTCAACACTGTAGATTTCTGGTGACGAAGTAAACTAACTGACGATAAAAGTTATCAACTCATGTTTTATGAGGAAATTTTCCCATTTCCAAACGCGCCTACATCAACACTGCGCATTCCCTCTTTCTCGATCTTATTGTTACATTATGTTATAATAAAACTAAGCATTTTAAATTTGTAATACACCACCGCTACTATAAAGTACAACGTAGTAGTGAATTATGTTCGTAGAATACTAATAAACTGATAAATGTACCCGTCGTGTACACATACTGAGTGGAACATATCGGAATGTTCTATTTCAGGAGTAATTGTACAAAATATTGCACCAGCTTTGCACATTTACTTTTCATGTTACAAATATGCAAATAGTTGTAGGAAACCCAAACAGTACATTTTTAAATAACAAAACGCCATGAAAATCCTCATATAAAATGGCTTAGTCTGGCTTGTTTAAAAAAACTAACACAGCTGTCGGGAAAGTGTAGTTTATTTACACTTTTTGATGAATAGTTATACCTCTACCGGTATTTCATTTAATTAGGCCCTACTTCAAGTGGCTCTTTATTGAGGAACGAAATCAAGTAAATAGGCTGTACTTTAAATACGCACGTTAGGGAGAATTTCATTAAAATTATTACTTTAAGACTAACTTATTTGTAGTACTTTGGATCAAATTTTAATGCTCAAAGTGTAACATGATCTATTTTGGCTGGTCATTCAAATGGCTTCGCAAGGTGCCTCCTGCTCGAATATCGTGCCAGGAAGCATCCTGCAAAAAAAAACGTCCTGACCAGAGGGTCCTGCAGAAAACTAGGGTTTCCCCGTCTAAGTCTGTGGTTGACTGTTTCTTCTTGCTTCAAAACCTCTCTCTATATCGGTATATACGATCGATTTGCTCTGTATGTAAAGTGCTGCATAATATTTTTTATGATCAAGATAGGCAACCTTGCCTTATTTATAAACTTGTTTTAGATAAACTCATTATACAAAAACTAACTAGAACCTATGGAAGAACAAGATTTTACGAGAAATCAACCAGACGGTTTTACGGTAATCCAAACGCGCCGTTCCATTACGTAGTGACTTTCTTTGAAGGCCATTTTTTTAACTTGTTATGTAAGGGCCGTGTCCGCACGTTACGTTAATATACTTTAAACGTTGACATAAATATTGACTAAACGCATAGGCATTCAAACGGTTGAATAACACCAAAAACTCCTCGTTCCGGATCGTTGTTCTGTACAAATTAAATAACCCCCGTTGCAGCAGACCTGCATACTCAGCGAATTTCAAGTGCAAAAGAACAAACCCAACACGGCGAGATTTGACCTGTTTTTCTAAGCTCTATAAAAATAACATGGGCAAAGAGTATGCAGGTATGCTGCAACGGGTATGTTAAAACTGGTTGTTTTTAATTCATTATTTAGTAGATCTGAACTAGAAGAAGCCATTTACCAAGTTTTACCACGATATGTTGAGAAATAAGAGATATATGGAATTTTTCTTATTCCCCATAAGGTTAACATTGGGACAACGTACTGTGTTTGCCACTCTAAATATCTCGGTAACCAATGGAAATAGAGCAATGATTCAAAATACTAAATTGTTTGTTTTTTTTTGAGCTGAATTCAATAATGCCAATAAAAATTAGATTATTTTTATTTTTGCATGTAAAAAACTCAAAAAACCCATTTTTGGAGGGGTTTATCCCCCTTTACTCCCCTCCCGGTGGTCCGATCGGGCTGGTTTACGAACTCGTCCAATTGATTAGCATTTAGCATGTCTGTACCAAATTTCATAAAGATCGGACCATTTTTACGGTCGCTATCGTGCTAACAGACACACACACACACACACACACACACACACACACACACACACACACACACACACACACACACACACATATATATATATATATATATATATATATATATATATATATATAAATTCAAACGAATAGTGTTTTTTGCTTCTGGGGGCCCCAAAACAAAAAGTTATCATGGTCTTGGGCTTAGGTCTTACCATGAGACCTACGGTAATAGCTTCTTCCCTAGGGGAAATTCGCTGAAATGTATTTAAATAGTCAAATAAAAGCAAAACTTACCGACAATGGGCTTTTTTTTTGTATTATAACTTTCAAGATTCGTAAACGGGGGTTCACTCTGAGTGTAGAGATGCATGATGCATATCAACTACACTGGGCATTCCAATAACGCCACCAACTTCCACTGACCCTCTCTTTTAGCAGAATTCCTTGAAGATCGCTCCAAAAAGGCCGAGTTATAATCCATATCAAAAAGTTTTCAAACACGTTTGAAGCATTCACAGATGGTTGAGTTGGGTGTAGGTAAACTGCTCCCCCTTGCTTGGCGCGCCAGCGAGGCTGTGGTGCGAAATGTTTGCCTTGACTGTACTCTTTATTACCTGACCTAATCTCCTAGTCCCTCAGGTAGGTAAACTGCTCCCCCTTGGCTGCTGCATACATTTGATTTAGATTCACTAAACAATTGAGATTCAATTGAGATAAAGTAAATCTCACGAAAAATTAAACACTGCTTAACGTTGTACCACTACGGAAATAACATATAGTGCGTTATCAAATTTGCTTTTGAGTTCAAAGCTGAAGATCCAATGCACACATTGGTACTGTATTCCACTTAAAATACTTACGTTTAAAAGTAAGAGAACGACGTGCTTTGTGAAACTAAAGTATGGATCACCGAATCACAACCAAACTAGGAATTGTTTATCCATTAGTCTAACGAATGAGGGACTAGGAGATTAGGTCAGGTAATAAAGAGTACAGCCAAGGCAAACATTTCGCACCACGGCCTCGCTGGCGCGCCAGGCAAGGGGGAGCAGTTTACCTACACCGGTTGAGTTGTAAAGTTAACAATTTACAAGCAGAGATACAATGTGCTGTTGTATCAGGCGGGACTATTCATGTGTTATCCAGGTTAAGATCATAATATCGATTTTAGAAGGCCATTATATCGTCTTTGCTACGGAAAATGCGGTTAAATATAATGATCAACTCAAGATTATTCTCTGTAGTTTGTAAGTCCGTTGGAGCAGTTTAAAATAATGAAGATTCATTTGAAATTACATTACACATGTTGATCACATTATAATTTTTGACTCAACACACGTTACGATATATTTAATATAGGGGTGTGCGAGTAGTGATTTTTGAAGTCGAGTCGAGTCGAGTTTTGAAGAATACCCGCGAGTTTCGAACTTTTTTCAAGTCGAGTTTTTTTTAGGTACTCAAATACAAATTACAATTTTGAGGTAATTAAACTTAACAGAGTTACTGAACTAAAAGCATATATTCAAATAAATGATACCAAAATAAGAAAGAAAACCTTTTACTTTAACTCACAATAATTCTTGATTTGATATATTTTTCAAGCCTAACTTGTGTTTAAGGCTTACCTGGGTTTTGACATGAAATGAAAACACTGACTATAAGCCATGACCAATGAATGACCTGACTCAATACCTGACTCAATTAATGATTACAATATTTCCTTTGAGCTATTCACACAGGTACATTTTTATTCATATAACTGTCAACAAAAAAACTTAAGTTTTTTATTTATCTGGAATGGTATCTAAAATATAACAAAAATAATTTTCTTTAGAGAAGTAATAATAAATAACCTCAAACTATAGGAAAGATAGAGTGATATAAAAATTTATGTGTCTTTAATAACTACCAAGAACTTTTTACTTCAAGTAGTATAACAAACGAGGTTTCAGTTATATTCGTTAAAGGTGGATTGACATTGTGAAAAATGGCCGTAATTTTCTTTCACACGTACCAATTTTGCGTAAACGGCGGGAGTAACTACTCGACTCGAACTTTTGAGTATTTTGCAATAAGTCGAGTCGAGTCGAGTAGTGTATACTCGGCTCGAAAAAAGCTCGATTCTCGAGTACTTGCACACCCCTAATTTAATATATTAGTTAAGACACATTCAATAACTTGTTATTTCTATTTAAAATTCTCCATTTATTTGACTCTTTGCTTCTCTAAGTTCATAATGGGAGAAGTGAGGAAGTGTTTTTCTCCCATGTAAAACTAAATCAAACTAAACCACGCCCTCATCTAAAGCTCAAGGTTTTTTCAAGCCTCACTTTAATCAAGATATAATAATAAGGGAGCATTGTTTCAAACGCTCTCGGAATGCCGTCAGTGCATACAAATTTAACATGTTCAATGACACGTTGCAGAATGTCACAACGCGTACATCCCAATAAGCCCGTGTTGATAAAATGTTAAGCGTTAGTTTTCACCTGTGTTTATTCTGTTACATGAAATCCACTAGTAGTCTAATAGAAAAAAAAACTAAATCAATTTATATTAAAAATTTTTTTAAGGATTTGTGTTCACATTATACAGGGTGTTTTTTTTTAAACGCAACCCATTTTTAAGATTGAATAATGCAAATATGACTGTGTAATGAGTATTGTTGTATTGATCTTTACACTTTATACAACCTATTATTTAAGTTTCATCACATTTAGTTTACATTATGTGCTCAAACAGTCCGCCATTGGCATTTATATAAAGTTATGCTCATTCAGTCAAATTCCCGAACACGTGTTGCAAGGTCCCTCTTTAAATTTCTTGCATTTAATTTGTTATGTTTGTTTTGAGGTTCTGAATAGCTTTTGAATTGTTTTTGTAGAATAATTACTACTTTACATGTCTGTGGCAAATTTAATTCAGATCAGACCATTTTTACGCGAGTTATCATGCTTAAAGACACACACATTAAAAACGCAACCCAAAACTTGATTTTATCTGTGAAGGATTATTTCCCCCCAAGATCCCTGGATTTGACCCCACTATATTATTATTTTCTTTGGGGATACATACAAAGTAAGGCCTAAAAAAACAAGTCACAGCATATTCAGTACCTCAAAACAAATGTAATGCAAGAAATTCAAAGAGGTACCTAGCAACACGTGTTCGGGAATTTGATGGAGATAGCATAACTTCATACAAATGCCACTGGCGGATTTTTTGAGCACATAAGGTGAACTAAATGTGATCAAACTTAAATAATAGATTGTATAAAACGTAAATAATCATAAAACAATACTTATTTCATATTTATATGTGAATTATTCAATCTTAAAAATGGGTTGCGTTTAAAAAAAACACCCTGTATTTACAATTTCAGATACAAATTTAGTTGTTTGTTTCGATCAATTAGCATGGCTTTATAATTGTACTAGCTGATAATCCCTGCTTTGCCCGGGAGATTTTTTTCTCGTATTCTTGTTGTTTCTTAGAGCCTCCTTCTCTTAGTAACCATAGTAGCTATTTCTAATGATAACCGTAGTACTAACTATTAAAAAAACTTCCAAAACCCTTGACATGGTTCCCTTTGGGACGATCCTGGGCCTACGCCCTTAAAGATATCAAAACCAAACCACCATAGTGCACATCATGAGATTCCAAGCTTTATTTTGACACCAAGATCAAGTGTCTGCGACATGTAGTTTTGGCTGTAGCCCGAAATATATACCAATATAATACACAACTGTTACATATGGATTACTAATTGTTACAACATTAATCGTTGCTAACGTAAATATACCCAGATTATCCTTATCAGCGACTACATAATAAATAACGTTAACCGTAATAATGTTATTTTTTGCACTAACTAATTTCAAGAAAATGAGATTAATGTCTTGTAACATGCTTTGATATAATATTGTAATAATAATAAAAATAATAATAATCATCGTTTTATTGAGCCAGAATTTACAACATAGTTAATATACACATAAAATTTTTCTTCAATTTTTACAGCAATTTATCATTCTTTATTGTGTCCAGGTATTCTTGAAGTTTATAGCAGGAAGACTCAATCAAAGAGATCTTGAGTGTTTTCTTACATTTTTTGAAGTTTAATTCCTTGAGAAAATTAGGTAGAAAATTGTAGATTTTGATACCATTATAATAAAGGTGTTTTTTTAAGAGGTTGAATGATTGGAATATGCAATTTTTGTGAGTTTTTCAATGATAAGATGGAGCTTTGATTGATGAGTTGAACAATGAAAGATTTTCGTGTACAAAACACGAGGTTTCTTTTATAAACTTAGAATTCTCCCTTCCGAAATTCAAATTTAATGTAAATAGTTAATTTCGGAGATAAAAGATAGGAGAATAATGGCTGTTCGAATAACTAAACCATTCGTGTCAATTAACGGGCCATTATTTATCCTCCGTTTAAAGAGCCAGAAGTCGCTCGCGGATAGCGCCATTAGTGATTCATTATTGTAATGACGGCGACGATCCGTCAAACAGGCGGGAAAGGGAACGACAAAAGTTGGGTTGTCTAGTTGTCTTCCGACGCACCTGGTGGAAACCCGAAGGGAAAGGGGATCATTAGAAATGTCATAATTGAATGGAAACGTTCTTAAAGAAACAAGAATCGTGAAATTATTTATTAGAACAAAAACATTTATTTGGTAAATGTGTTTGCTTTATAAAAAAAATTAGTACGGAAATACAGTAATCTGTAATATAAGAGTGGGGCGGTGGTGTGTCCTTAATCCAGCAACTTGGAGGTCACGGAATTGTGGATATAAGCGATCGCTTGTGGATGCGATATTCCCTAGTGGGGATTAACGTCCCTACTATTGAGTACTATGTTCAACCACACGGAACCAAACACCGTGTTCCGTGTTGGTGTTTATAGTACTTATAGTACTTATGTGACCATCCTCATAATTATATCAGTATTTAAGTGAAGTTGGCGAAATTGTGGTTCGGATTTCACGTTAAACGGTAGGTCTCTGAGTTGCCATTGGCTGTTGGGCTATTCATCAACAGTCCTGCATAATGCACATGACGGCTCAGAAAACTAAAACAGCAACTAAATAAAGCTACTGTTTTAGTCTTCTGTGAGTCGGCCTTAGTCAGAATCTAGACTACAAGATCGCGCCACAGTCATCCTGCACTCATCCTTCACTCATATTCCGGTTAAATACGCAGACAGTGCTGTGTCCCGATCTTAAAGAAATATTAAAGGTATTCTCTCCGGGAGACAAAGTACGAGAGGCTTTACAAAAGGCTGGTATTACTTTACTCCCTCTTTACAGCCCGCGTCTAAATGCGTGACCCTGCCCACCCATACAACTCGGACTACGGCCTCTCTCTGTGCCCTATGCTACGGTGAGCAAAGAAGCGACGTAACATACCATGTGGAGGAAAAGTCTTTTTAAATCTTGGAAACCTGGAAACGGTAACGTAACAAACTGCAACACTCACGGCAATCAAGCCGAGCGACTGTCTGGGGGCAATCACGTCTAATGGCAGTCTAATTGTTTTGTTATTGAATCAGTCAAGACTTCGTTTTTCCATAGTTATCTTTAGAGGTACTCTAGATTCCTTCTTTCCCATTAACACCAGTGATTAGAGAACCCGTTGCTCTGAGGTTACTGTAAATTATTTTTAATTAAAGAAAGGTCGGGGAAAGTTCAAGTTTTTCATCGCTAAAATAAAGATATACCTACTGAGACAGGTTATTTAGTTTTGTTTCTTGTTCAGTTTGGTTTGTTCGCTTTCCCGCCCTCTCAGCTGATTTTCAATGCATTCTCAGAGAATTTGTCTATGATACAATGATTTAAGAAATTAGCAATGTGTTGCAATTAACTCACTGTACTAATTTAATTATTTCATACATAAAATCAAAAGTTAACCCTCTCACAATATTTCAAATAATGCAACAAAATATAATCTCAGATTTTCAAAACCAAAACCCCATTTGGCCTGTAACTAAAGGGTGAAGAAATTGGCCCTTCGCTTCTTTTGAATACATGTGACATAATTTAAACGTAGATCTTAATTCGCCGACTGACAGTTAGATACAAAACATAAATCATCAGTTAATTACAGATTAACGTAAGTTGTAAAAATAAAAGCATAAATTTGCAAGGCTCGAAATGTTGGAATATAGCATATTATAAATATTCTTGATTTGTTAATGAAACTCCTAAAACTATGATAATAGTAGTTTTCATCACTAGGAGCGAAAGTGGCTCTTTTTGGTACGAGATCGCAATTTACGGTCTCTCTTTCTGTATTTTTGCGATCGAGTAGGCCTACCAAGGAGACACGTTTGCTCCGTGTGATGAACAGCTATTTTCATCATTATGTATGATAACCATTTAATCGTTAAAAATTAGACTACATAATTTTGAGGTTATCCAAAATAGGCATCGTCATTTACACATCTATTAGTTGTTCACAAACACAAGTTAAGAAATCGTTCAACCTTTCAAATATAACATAAACAAATTTTGACATAAGAGTACGGCAAAATTTACCATATGTTTTTTCAGTACTCCTATTCGAAGTGAGCCAAAAACGATGATTTTGCGTACGATTTAGAGAACTAAAAACGTTTGTTTTCGGAACAGTATGATGAAAATTATTTTCCACTAAACAAGAAACCGGAATTAAGCACGGAATTGGCAGGAAAGCAGGAAAAACTGACAAGGTCTCTTACACAACCGTGAAAGATCGCTTCGACCCGGAACCCGGTGGGTGGCAACGTCATGGTCAATGGTTAATCAAATTTAGGTTTCTTGATAAAAGTTGCGGGAAATGCATGAAAAAAGAGTTTAAATAAAAAATTTGTGAAGCTTTATGTCGTAACTAGAACTTTCTTTATAATTTAGGAGATAATATTTAAACTGCTTACTTCTGGCTCGACTAAATAAAGATTTTCCCGTTTACAAAAGTCGCCTAATGGCTCCGTTTTTCCATATGAGGCTAATACTGACTATGAAGTCGAAAGTTTTATAATACTCACAAGTCGACGCTAATTGAAACCCTAAAGAAAAACAATTATTTTAGTTTTTGTCAATTCGTATTTATGCCTTCACACCTTATCCACGGCGCGTTTTTGGTAATTAGCTCACCAAAAAATAAACAAAAATTCTGGCAACAATGTAGGGGTAAAATAATCAGTAGAGTTATTTTCCAACTACATCCTATACTCTTATATGAGCAAAGATTTGCGAGCGTGCTTGCTTGGTTGCTTGTTTGCACTATTATCTCAAAAACGGCTCCGAGGATTTCCTTCAAAGTTTGGAAATAAGTAATTTATGACTGAAAAATGTGTTATATGGAGACTACTTTGCCAGAGAATATCTTATAAAGTAATACAATGAATTTTAAAGTTGTAAATTGTTATGACATTGGCCTTATGAGTTGCCATTATATCAATGAAATAAACGAGGAAAGTGTAAACAAATAAAGTAATCGTAACAGCTGTTAGCAAACAAACTACAGCCATCTAGGGAGAGTATAGCGTGTGGGATAAACATTGCATAGAGTTATAAAATGATTTTTATTTATCAATTTTATGACGCTGAAACATTTGACAGTAATTAGATGAACTGAAAAACATGAAAAAATACCGAGCAAGGCTCGGTCCACCAGGTACTAATACTAATCATTGCTCTTTGACTAAACCGTACGAGTTGGGAATTTTGATTAGTCAGATAAAGGGAGATAAGGATTTAGTTTAGTCCAAGTTGGATAAGATCATTTTCAACTCTGGGAATATCAACTGAGCTGTTAAGAATGAACCCAGGTTACATAAACTTTTCCTTTTTCCATCCAAACAGTTCAGTTCACGTCCGCGTTGTAAGGTGACGATGTGTTCCGGAATGCTGCCTCATCTTCAAGCCCACTTAGACCCCTCATTTAGATATTTTAAAACGTGATATTTCCCAGGCATAACTTGTTGAAAACTTTTCCGAACAGGCAGTTTTTACACTTAGAGTCACACCGCTAAAATACTTGATAGAACAGCCAATTATTCTAATATCTTAAAAATCTAACAGTACGTTCTTGCGTGTACTAATTTTTAATTTGTTTCAATTTCTTAAACTACCAAGTAAATTTATAGGCCTACTTTGTATGCGAACGACTGCATCAGTAAATCAGTAAAACGTGATATATGTTAACTTTTCCCTCTGTATCTAGGCACCTCCCAACCCAAGCTATGAATAACAGGCTTATTGTCATTAGTAATCATTACGTTCACTATGCAACCTGTCAGTATAACTAACCTCTATTGAACTGGTTTGTTCTATGCATGAGCAAATGCTTGTTCGGTGTCTTTTTAACAACATCACACAATACGTATATGTTTTTCGCTATGTTATTATAGTTGCATAACTGACTTTTTCTTCAAGGATCCTACAGATAACTTGCTCAGTTACACAGCGGAGGAGTAAAGTTTTGTGTTGAAAAAATATAAGTATCGAGACTTTTAACCTACAACAATTTTAGAACGAACATCCATATAGTAAATTGTGGTATTTAATTCATTATTAGATCTACTATATTTTTATTTGTGGAATCGTTTTACCAGAGATGAAAGTCGTTTTACTAATAAAATAACCAAAACTAATATATTAATCATACTTTGATAAACAATGTATTTTATAATTCAACAAATAAGATTCATAAATATCCATTACGGTTCGTTAAATAAAGACCCAAATGGTACGGATGGTTTAGTTATTCAAACGGTTATTATTTTCCTACCTGTTTTCCCTGATTAACTGTTTATGCTTAGGCCTAAGTCGTGTTTTTACAATTTAACTTCAGTAGAGAACGAATATTTACTATTTAATTCATGATTTAGTGCAATTAGCCTACCATAGGCCGGAAACACACAGGGAAATTTTTATCGCCGCGGCCAAACTACCGCTCGCGCGTAGTGCATAGATTTAAATGGACCCGGCAATATTGTCGTGCGGTATTCCTATCGCCCTGTGTGTAAGCGTCCATTTAAATGTGGATTTAAATGGATGCTTATCCATGGGCACTTCGGGCGAGCGGCAGTTTCGCCGCCGCGATAAAACTCGCCCCTTGTGTCTCCGGTAGGGAATCCAATCCCGGACGATATTTTCGATCCCGGGATTTCGGGATTGAAAAACTTTAATCCCGGGACCCCGGGCCTGATCCCGGGATTGATCCAACATGGTAAATGCCGATACAAAAATAAATATTTAGTATTGATTTGCATGTATACGTGGTATCGTTATACAATGTGATATAGAAAGCAGTTTTCCGTTTAGTTTTGAGTTGTTAACGTGATTTTAGACATAAAAACTTAGAGCGTAGAAAAATTGACGACATAGTCAGCCTTTTCATGAAACACTGAATACAGTATTAGACATCAGAGTGAAAACGGAACACCTTATCAGGATGGTCCTGTATAACCGTGAACTAACCATAAAATATTTATTCAGATATAATTTAAAGAAAGTCTTATAGGCCTACAAAACATGAATATAGCTACTTGACCAAACAATATCAGGACTTAGAAAGATGTGATTAGAAAAACTAGAAGTACGATAAAAACGATCATTAGAGCATCGTAATGAAACTTATTTGCAATTACATTACATTGAATCAGAAAAAAGTTAAAATCTCTATGTATTTTTTCAGAAGCAGGAAAATATTAAATGGAAACTACTTTTATACATACCATAAGACGACAAATAACTCATCAAACCATGATTATTTGATCAAAAACAACATGTAACTGGTTTTTCTTGTTTATAACATTGTTTTAACTGATAAGATCCCAGTAAATATTGATTTTACACGTAATTTTATAATCCCGAAAATCCCGGGATTGAAATAGCCCTAAAATCACGCGGGATCCCGGGATTGGATTCCCTAGTCTCAGGCCATACTGTATTGTGATTGTGAAGTGCAAAGGCTGCAACTGCAACCTGGCTGCGCGGCCTTGGAGAAAGGTTGGAGGTCAAAGTGGTTTGGTAGACTGGAATTCCCTGTGTTATTTATTACTTCTTGACTTTTTATTAGGTTATGATTTTGTTCTCTCAACAATAGGGGCCGTCCATAAATTACAATGCGTGTTAATTTCAAGGCAACAAATACTTAGCAATTTAAGAGTAAAATTTTGATAAATGTAACAGTTTTTTAAATAATGATCAATATGTATTATGAAATTAACCAATTTTAACATGTACATTTTTAGCTATACATTATGTGTCATTCAAAAACTTTTCTTCATAGTTCTCTTCTAAATATTAATAAGAAAACAATATTCAAAAAGCATAATTATACAGTTTAAGGTAATTTGAGTTCACAGTCATGCATGTTTCAAGGAAATTAGCATTGTCATTACAATGCCCCAAAACCCCACCCTCCAAAAAAAAACTAAAATGGCGGAGGTACCCCAGACTCTTAAGATTTTCCCAGTGGGCTTGTCTCCTGAAGATGTAGGGGATAACAAAATTGTCTATAAAATGGTATTCTATCCCAAAGGAATATGTCTCAATTTTTGTTAGTTCATCTTCAATATAAAAAAATTAAACAGCAAGCATTTTAAGCATTTTAATTTTTTTCAGGTAGCATTAAGTTGGCAAGAATCTCCCTCACCATGGCATTCTGCGGAATCAATTCAAGTCGTTTCCAGGTACCTAAGGTGAGCTAAGAGTTTCTTTTACAAATTAGGGGAACTGGTTACTTAGTCGGGGCAAACAGTAGCTTGCCCTCGTTATAATTACAAGCTTCTGTTATAATTACAAGCTTCTGTGCCTACGATAAAACTGCAAACTAATGTTTTGCCTATATTATGTTCATTTTGTGTAAAAATTTGGTGTCTTGGGTTTTACTCAAAAGGGTATTATATTTTTAAAAGAGCCTCTTAAAATTAAAGTAATGATTTTTAGGGCTTACATTTTTGTTCAGTGTGTTAAAATGGTTAAAACATGTAGGAGTGGTCAAATATTTCCTTAACCAATGTAGATTATGCAATATAACTTTGAAAAACGTTATTTCTCATAAAATCTACTTTTAGAATCAATCAACAATTTCCTTATCTTCGGTACAAAATAAAAGAAATAAGAATAAATTATTTCTTAACAAATTTAAAAAATAACATAGAGAGGTATAAATTTACCGTAATACTACTAGAATGCCCTGTAACCCTAAAATTCTCCATTAAGATTGCAAAAAGATCCTACATTAAAATGATATTATTTTTTCATAATTTATTGTAAGATTAATTAAGAATAAACTTAAATGAACTTTCAGTCGATTATTATTGACTGCATTATGTTGGATGTATCAATATATAATTCAGTTTCACAATTTTTATTATCATTATAACGTTGCATTTATGATTCGGTCTTTTGATGCATAATCCTGAGTAAACATTATATTCTTTGAAACCACTTTAGAACATTTATAAATCCAGACATTATTTATAATAAGGACCGCATTACACTATCAAATATTTTATAAGAGATTTATTTAACCACTCAGAATTGAAGTTTTTGTTTTGAAAATCAGCTGGCTTGAATTTTCATTGCTTAAAAGAAATATTTTATAAAAGATTTATTTGTCCAATCAGAATTAAAGATTTTGTTTTGAAAATCAGTTAACTTGAATTTTGATTGGTCAAATCAAATCTTTTACATAATATTTGATAGTGTAATGCGGGCCTAAGCAATTACAGTAAAAATCATATTAAAAACTCTACAAAATTTATTAAAAACGCAAAATTATTAAGTATCCTAAAGAGAATGAACTACTGCTGAGGCAAAACGTGAGAAGTCCACTGATTTATCGGGAGTATAATGTTTATGAGATGCAAGATCAGCGAGTTTCAATTTACGAGTTCTGATTAAAGCAGGTTCAGTATAAGCAACTCTCAAAACCGCCTGATGATCAAGTAAGTTGAACAATGGTCGATCGTTTTATCTCAGGAACCACAAACATCGAACAAAGTAACGTTTAGTAACCGAATCAGTTTAGTTAGGGAGTATTTGCTCATCAGCAGTCATCTTTTGTCTCAGTAATGGTCTTATCTTTTAACTCGGTAGTGTTGCACAATTTGAAAACCCTTATAAAAACGGTTTGAATAGTAGCTGAGTAAATGAATTAAAACTTTCAATGTATTATAATATGAATTCTTAATATTTTTGTTACTTTTTTCAGTGTAAACATCACGTAGATTCAATAAACATTAAATTAGTTTTCTTCTTGAACTTTAAAGTTTCATAAAAATGAACAAAATCGCTTATAAATTTAAATTAACCTCTAAAAAACCACATATCTAGGAATTTACACGTTGCCCATCCTGTATTTAAGGGCAAAATAGGCTTTAAACGAATGATAACTGTCGAATAGTTGACATGTTTGACATTGCAAAAACTGATTTATCAGGGATTAACCATTACTATCTTTTTAATATCACCCCAATGACCAAAACAAATTATAATGGCTTTCCATTTAATAAATGTTTTGGTAAAAAATTAAAGACACACTTAACTTAAAAACTTAAAAATTAAAATACAGTCGACTCTTGCTAACTCGAAACCCCAAGGGAATACAAATTTTCTTTGAGTTACTTATAGATTGAGATATAGAGGTAATTCTGGGTTAATTTTGGCTTACAAAGGTAACTTGATCTGGATTCGAGATGAGGTAAACTAAATGAAAATTTGAGTTACAGAGTAAAGAATAGTGATGCTGGATCAGATAATGTTTGTGCTGCTTCGTCTTACAGAGGTAGAAAATTAATAATGAACAGGTTTACAAACCTTGACATCACAACTCTACTAAAGAACAACTAATTACTGTTGACTATAGTTTTGACTTCTGCAAAGACATTATCAAAACTATAAGAACGTTAAAATATAATTCTTTTGAATTTCATCATGAGTTTAAATTGACATAGACACAACACAAATGCACAACACTTAAACTTTGTGTTTATGTCATTTTAAACTCATGACGAAATTCAAAAGAATTATATTGAAATTGAAGTTAAAACTCTAGTCAATGGTAATAAGTTGTACTTTATTTGAGGAATTGCGACGTCAAGGTATGTAAACTTGTTCATTATCGATTAACCGATCCCGGGAGGCTTCAACATGAATAAAAGTACAATATTACTGTAAAATAATTTCAAACTAAGCATTGCTTATATTTTGACTCAGTGTTTGGAGCTATTGAGGTTCGAGTTATCGAGAGTGGACTAGAACAGTAGAATGCATGCTTATTAATACAAGAGGTTAAAAATACCTTATTCCGTCTTGTGATCAATATGTCACCGCTGAGTTGCACCGCTGTTGGTTTAAAGCATTGGGGAAACATCAGGCACTGAAGAAACGTAAAATCACTCCGAAGAGGTCGACATAAGTCATACCTTGATTCATAAGTCTAGACTCGTTAAGTCTGGACGCATTCCGATAAGTGGACTTATGAATCAAGGTACGCGTACATGCCTGCCGGGCGGTGAATTGTTTTTGTTTGCGGCCACACATTTAGTTTTAAGTATGAAATGTTAACCTGTACGACTCTCGTTACTTGTTTTTATACTTTATGACAACCTCTTCAGAGTGATCTTATGTTTCTTCAGTGCCTGATGATGACCCCATCAGTGGGTTTAAACCGGTCGCCACTCAGCAATTAATCACAAGACGGAATAAGGCATTTTAACCTGTTGCATTAATTGAATTGTGATCAGGAGGCCAAAAAACAAAATGAATGTATGCTTGACACGGTTGCATGGGTAAAACACCGGGTGGTGGTGCCTAGATGGGGAGTATAACTTAGGTGGGGGTATAACAGGTGGGGGGGTGGTGGATGTATATATTACCTGGGTGGTGGTGCAGGTGGGGGGCGCAGACCGGAGAATCCTTCAGGGGTTGAGAAACCTATGAAATTTTCTGGTGGTGCCGATCGCCTAGTGGAAGTCGTCGAGCCGAGGGGACGAGGTCGAGTCGGCGTCTCGGAGGATGGCGAGGAGCTGACCACCGCGTGGCCTCAGCCGCGGACTCTCAGTGATGCGACGCCGGCGACGGAAGACGACGAAGCTACTCTCCGGGAACTGCTTATGAGGTATCGGTGACTCGGTGATTCGGTGGCTGCGACGGGCAGCTGTTGGAAACAGTTCCAACTGTATTAGGATCAACCCCAGATGCCTGAGTGAAACAACAGAAGTAGAACTGTGACACCTCAACTGACTGACATTGTCTGAACATAACCACAATTTGTCTTGGTCACAGTTTTGTTCGGACGATGATGTTTTCTCAGTAGTCGGCTGAGGTGTTGCACTACTGCTTTTTCCCACAGGTGTAGTGGTGTCAACCCTAATGTCATACCAAATGAAGATGAAGATTGTCCTCTGTTGTGGGAGACCAAATACAGCTTTTGGAAAACACTAACTTTGGTTCCCTTTACAAAAGTGCTGCAGAAGTTTTGGTGTAAAGATAACCTCTACTTCCATTCCAGTTACAAAAAAGGCTGTTGTTGGTTCTTTAATAACTTTGGTATCAGTTATATAAAATATTTCAATATTTCAATTTGAAACCAAGAGTTCCTTGGGGGTGCTCTGGTTTCACATACAAAACATGTTGCAGCTGTTTATTACTGTACATCAAAATGGTTGGAACTGTTTAAATCCTTAAAATTCTTAGACAAATCAGTCCTTTCTGCAGCGACACACCTCTTTTTACACAATTTTTTGTATCCTCTAAGTTGCAAATAAACGGAAAAAAGATTTATTTTGGAAAAATAGGGATATTTTAATAATGTTAGGTATTTTAATTACAACAGCTCAGCCTTTCTTAAGTAAAATGTTTTATTCATTTTTTTTAAATGTAAACTTAAAATTAAATGGATCTGTTTTATTAGTACTATAAAACAGTTTTTATTTCTAAATTTCAATAAAGTTATATCACAATTGTTTACCTTAACAATAAATATAAATTAGTGTTTTGTACATTATAAATTTTTTTTGATAGTTAAGACTTTTAAATGAGTAATTTCAATGATAATTAGAGTATTATTGGGCTGTGTTTGACTTTGACTGCTCATGAATTGATTATAGTTATTTTTTATATTATTTTACATAAATAATTTAATAAAATTAGTCATGCTATTATTTTAATAGAATTTATATATTATTGTATTTTGTTATTTTTAATTATTTCAATAGCTTTTTATATTTTTGTTATTTATAATGATGTTTTGTTCATACATGATTGTTTAAAAATAAAATTGCTTATTGAGTTTTGTATTTTTTATTTATCCTTTTTATTTTGAAGCTTTGCGTTTACTGTACCAAAATTTTGAATTTTTGTATTTTTTTTTGGTTTTATGACCTTGAATCAATTTTTTTTTTGTGTTCCATCGTAACAGTGTATACAACGATCTCAAACTAACATATTTGAACATTATTTTCAGCTGGTATTATTTTTACTTTGAGAAAGTTATAAGTTTTGGGTTTAGGATACATACATTCATGAGCAAATATACAGTTTTAAGCTTTGTACACGATTTCTTAAATTTTTATAAATACCTGACATAAAAAGGTTGATTGTGTGAAGTACTAAAGCTTTTATGACTAAAAACTTAAGGAAGTAGTTTGCACATCAAGTGGCAACAGATCTATGGTTGAGTTGGCAAGAAAAGGATGACACATCTATTACATCACAGACTTTAGGGTGAACTAAAGTTATTTTCCCATTACATAATGACTATCTGAATCATATGGTAAATTCTACTCTGTTACAATAAATTATTAGACTATGAAAATGTTAAAGGTGGAAAGCTAGCCAAATTATTAAAAAAAAAAACTATTTAAAAAATTTTTAAAGGATAAGGTGAAACAGTACAGACAAATTTACTTCTTAATATGCATCTAATATCTATTAAGTACTGTAACACATGTGCCAAATAATTTTTCCTTAGATATCGAGTGGCTTTCTGGATAAGCCAATACAGTAGACGCCCTCTTAGATGCCTTACCTTTAACAACCCTGGTTTTAATCAACTTTCCAATTGACCACTCTCTTCTTAGAAAATAATTTTCATCCTCTGATGCTGCTTAAGAGTTTATATTCTTCTGTAAAAGGTTCACTTTACAAAAAAATTACCATTTTATATTCAGATATAAATCTATATGGTAAGCTCTTTGGTGAGAAAGAATTTTTCTCATTACTTTGAAGAACACTGTATCAATTTTGTACAAGCTTTACAGTTCTTAGTGCCAATCATGACAAAATCATATGTTATTCGTTTTAACTGATCTTTCATAAAGACCATCCTCATAAATAGACCAGTTCACATAATTTATTGTAAAATTGTGGTTTGAATCCCATGTTGAACTGAAGGTCCTTAGTTGCCATTGGCTGTTGGGCGATTAATTAACAGTTCTGTCTAAGGAACAAGTCAGCCTTTGACAATAAGAAGACTACAAGATTGTGCTAAAATTATCCTACTCTAAAATCTCAATCATACCTGGCTAAAAATACCTCTACCTGGGTAAGTTGTCATCTCAAAGATTTCAAGTAAAGTATAAAGAATTGTTCTTATTATTTTGGAACATTTTAAAAAATTTGAAGAAGCTTTACAGTTCTTAGTGCCAACCATGACAAATCATGTTCTTTGTTTAAGTGATCCTTCAGTTAGGCAAAAATGGTTCTGATCTTATTGAAGGCAGTTCAAAGGGCGTCTTCTGTATCTTGGAAAGTCACTCAAGAGATGGTCCAATCCAAGGTCTGTAGAGGAGAGGAGAGGAGAAGAATAATAGTAAGTTACTCAGGCTATCTCAGTCAAAAATGTAAACAAACCGTGACGTCTTTTGTAGACTGAAACCTAACCTCCAGCTGGGGCAACAAAAATTAATCTCAACCAATCAGAGGAAGCATATTACTGATACCTAGTTTGAGGCTATATTTTCACCCAATAGGTTAACCCTTTGCGATCGATCATATTGGATATTTGCTGCTATTCCTGAGCAGTCGCGCGGCCAGCTGTACTGGCCGCCACTTTTAGCACGCGGAAGTCAGATTTTTACCACAGCAGTTGTCATTAGCGATCGGATGGCCAACATGAAACATAGTGTTAGCGAACATGAAATCAAACAAACGCTTGGATGTCCAGCAGGACTGGCTAATAAGGCCGCTTAAATGTGTTTTTTGTTTTTCTAATTTTTGCCTGTACAGTGCTGCAACCTAGGGAGGAGTTATTTAACTTAATGATCAGCAGGATTGCAACAATGAATCGTGAAAATCCCTTAAAATAACATTGCAAGTTTTCAATGAAAACAATTCTTAGCTGCCGGGCATGAAAATGATACTGAGCAGACGGGAGTGAGCCGCGATGATGAATGCTGAGCTGACGCGGAGTAGGGCTTGGCCAGTAGAGCTGGCCGTCCGACCGTCGGAACCAAGCCATTCGGAAATTAATTCCGACTGGCTGCCGACTGCATTGTGGCCACTCCTGCTGGCCTTGCAAACGCAAAGGGTTAATAGAGCTTGCTTAGAACCAGATATCGGGTCTACCACTGATGTCACAGTCTTCCGTTCCTCGGATCCTAGCGAGTTGCGTGACCTCTCCTCTAATCTACAGACCTCGGATGTAAGATGTAAGCCACTCGATACCTCGTTGTAACTGAAGGGTCGGTAGTAAGGATGCTCGGTCGCAGTCTGCAGAGACAGGTGAGCGTCATGAGCATGAATCTGTCGGCGAAGCTGGACGAACTGCAGCAGCGCGGGGACCGCCAGCTGGAGACGACCGTCGCGCTGTGCGAGATCCGCAGCCAACTGCAGGAGCTGACCAAGTCAGTCGAGTCATGCCAGTCGGAGGTGAGCGAGGTCAAGCGGGACATGGTGGCGATCAAGAACGAACTCGACACCGTGCAGCAGGTGAAGGAGGAGATCGAGGAGCTGCGGGAGTACGTCGACCGTCTGGAGGAGCAGACGCATCGGCGGAAACTGCGGCTGCTGGAACAGGTGCCGATGTAGCGAGCGCTCTGCATGTGCGTCCGTGTTCACCGAATGCTTGCACCTTTTTATGTGTTAGATGTGGTTGTGTTGTGTTAGTGTCAAGGCCAAAGAGTCTTCATCATAATCAAACAATAAAAACGAATACAAAAAATAATCTCGACCAATCAGAGGAAGGATATTACTGATACCTAGATTGAGGCTATATTTGCAATCAATAGGTTAATAGCTAGAGCTTGCTTAGAACCGGATATTGGGTCTACCACTGACATCACAGTATTCAGTTCCACAGGCCATCGGTTCGACAGTATGGGAGTCGGAGTCGACAAAGGGGGGGTCAGGGGCTTGGAACACCCCTTGAAAGTTTAAGAACCCTGTTAAAATGAAAGGTTAGAAATTTTTTTTCGCTTCCTGTAACTGCGGAGCTCAAACACCCCCAAAATTGTATTCTGTGTACAACTTTTAACATTAGATTTGTCCCAGGCGGTTTTGTTTCTGACATATTTTTGGTCTGTTGGCTGGTAGGCAAAAACGTTTGTTGGGGGTCTAAACATCAAATTAAGGGGTTATGGTCCTATAGTGAGTTAATTTTTTATCATTTGATTATTGTAATTAGAGTATGCAATTGATCTATGATTTTTAATATTATTATTACAGTTCTTAAAGTCATACTTTTTACAAAATTTCTAATTCTTTAGTGTGTAATTCACTACATGATGACATATTATTTAATTTAATATTGTAAACAGGTTTTTTGACATTATCTCGATGTGTGATTGAAAATATAATATTTTGATGTTCTGATATAATATTTTGATGTTCAATTTTAGTTACCACTGATGAAGACTCTTAAAATTGGGGCCTGAAAACCAATTTGGAATTCGAGCGGTTAATTCTATTAATTTTATTTTTTTAATTTTATGCACCTTTTAGGAATACAATAAATGCAAAATGCTTCAGAAAATGGAATAAATTTTCATTTCGTTCCGAATATGGAGGGTGAGAGTAATGATGAAAGTAGTGACTAAGACTCTTGGATGATGAATTGAAATTATGTTTTATGTTTAAAAAGGCTAAAATGTTATAGCCATTTTGAAATGCCCTTTTTCAGTATACATAACAAATCTACTCTTCCCTAAATTTTATATTTTCCAATAGACTTCTATAATGCTAGAATGCTAGTATTTTTTAATGTTGGCCTCATACATTGAGTTTGCTTAGTTCTGAAATAATTATAATAGACAAAAAAGTTAATAGGTATTCAATCAACATAATGATTTTTTGATTAATTATTCTACCTGAAAATAATAATTTGAATACTTCTTGCATGCTGTGTTCTTAAAAAAGTTTTAATACCTTCTTAGTTAGAGGTTATCTTCTTAAAATTTTGTTTTTTGAAAATGCGAGAATTTGTATTGTGTGCTCTTACTAAAAATTATAATTTTATTAAATTCATACTAATTATGTTTTTAATTGTACTTGTGTTAATTTATTTGTGTTAAAAATAAAAGGTTTCCGATTTTTTTTATGGTTAAGGTTAGTAACAATTTTAGTTTAGCTTCAAACTGAAATTAGGGTGAAACACCTTGAGGTAATTCTGTTGAACTTGCAAATTATTTAACTGATCAATAGAAGGTTTCTCGTGTAATGAATCAAATACTGATGTTGATACTAACAACAACCAATTGTCCACATATGGCAGCTGCGGCTATATGGACAGCAAGCCAAAAAAGCGGTAACTATGGTTAATTGTTGCTGGTTTGCTATGTGCGATATTGCATAATATTGGCTTTGTGCCATTAATTAGTGCTCTCTGAACTCGATATAGGCTATTTAGACATACATGACCATAATACATACGACATTCAGTTGAATGCTTGATAAAAATCAACTTGCATCCCGACAACATGGCATTTGACACCGTAGGACTTAAAAATTTGAATGAGCGCTTAACCGGTTGCATATTGAACTTAGATCTGTAGACCTTTCGAGCGAGGATCGTGACCTTTTGTTATTTTGGATGGGATTGCATATAGGATGAGCGTTGGAAGAGCACAGTGAGAGTTTTGTACATGGGTATTTTAATGAAGAGATTCACAACTAGCCAGTTTGTACGGCACACTTCATTAGCTGGTTTATAGTCGATCAGAATAGATAATGTGTTTATAGTTTTCTTGCATATGTAAAAATGATTGGGGTTATAGGTTTTTAGTAACCCTCACACCATATTATTTTCTTAAAATGAAAAACAATTTTTTGATTAAGTTAATTATTTTTGGAGTGTTTCCTTCAAGATTTTTTTCTGCAAGAGTGAATTATTTTAGTATCAAAACCTGTACCGAAGTTTTGGTAGGGAGAGTGGAAATATACTTATACTTTATTCATAATGGTAGATATAGAATATTCAAAATTTCAGGCATATTAATAAAAGCATGGGAGTTTATCGAACAAAATATTCATAATGTGTCAGGTTTCAAAATCATTATCAGTAAAACGTGTGACTGGTTAACATCTGTTCTGTGGCTTTCAAGTCTGAATGAAAAATAAGTTACATTTGATCTGGTGTGTACTTCTGGTTACAGTCATTAGCAGTGAATATGCTGAAGGGTTGATTAGTTATAATACAAATTTTGGACTATGAAACTGCAAAGCAGAAATATGTGAAAGGATAATATTTTTTTTAGGAATACAAGACACACACTATTTATAAAATTTTGTGCTTTAGGTTTACTGATTATTTCCCTTATTATTTGGTTCCAATATCAAAATCAATACATTTTTGGGTTCTACAATAGTAAATACTTTTAAAGCTTGTTTGATAGAAATTAGAAAGTAAAAACTTGCTGAAAATGTTTAAAACATTGTAAATTAAAACATTAAAAATCCCCTTTAATTTAATTTTATTTGTTGCATTTTTTATAAACTCATAATAACCAAAATGGTCTACGAGTTTTTCGCTCAATAAGGCAAATTGGTATACTAGTAAAAATGTTAGTGATTTTTCTATTCTTTTGCTGGATTTCTTTGTTAAGAGGTTACCCTACTGGGTTAATCATATGATATTGTGGAATATTGTCCTTTAGCTTTGAAAAAATTAAGGATTTTTTATTAAATAATAAAAAGTAGGCCCTACAGTATAAAATTATTTAAAATCTTAAGATTTACTGGCTATAAGAGTTAATTTAAAATGGATCGGGCAATAATATCCCTGAAAAATAACCATTTGCAATTACTAGACTGCATTAAAATCTCAAATAAACTATCACAAAAATTGTTTTGAATTATTCAAATATTTTGTTTTATAATTTTATAAAGCAAACATAAAAAATACAGGTCATCAGCTTTTGTTATCTGTTGTCCATCTAAACTTTGGTTCAATCCTTTCCTGAATACTGTAGAGTCTCTACGATCGAGAAATAAATAAATATCTCAAGAGAATACCTTTAGAGTGGTACTTCTCCCAAGGAGAATAAAACCTTACTCTTCAACATAATTAAATTGTCCAATCTAAACATGATGATTTATTTTTGATAGGGACTAATATAAATATAAACATTATATTTGATAATTTTTAACAAAAAAAATGAAGTTTGGGCTATTATTTTTTAAATTTTAAGTACACCAAGATATGGTGGTGCATTACTATATTCAAAAAGTTGGTGGTGCATTAAGCAACAAAAACTCTTTAAGTTGTAGCCGTTATTTCAAATTAATTAGAAAGAATTGTCCACGACTGATGACACAATTGACACAATTCGATAATACAGTTTTGGATAGAATTTTGAATGAGTGTCTAATAACACTGCTTTTACCCCAACGAATTATTTCATAAATCCCCACAACGACCACTTCTTAATATATATAGTATATATCAAAATTAATGCTTAAGAGCTGTTTGGGAAAGTATCAGTGATAAGACAAGTTTTAGGCTTTGTACTTTGAACCAAAAAGACTAAGGAGCGAGATTTTCTTTAATCAACATGTTAAAAAACCCGTCACTTTAACCAGTGTACTGTAGTGATGTGATATTATCCTTGTTTCAATTGGTGCTATTGGTTAATACCTTTACGATAACAATTTCACGTTTTATATAAGGTTTCAAAATAACAAAAGACAACTTCAAACAACTTCAAAATTTAAAAAGATGCCACCCCTGGTCAAAAGAAATAAGAGAAAAATATTTAAAAAAATGTACTAACTTAAAACTTATCAGTTAGTGATGAGATGTATGAAAAGTCAGTTTCTTCATGAGCAAAACACATATTACAAGGTATAATGTTTCTCTATTTTACATAGATTTGTGTTTCAGTTTTAAGATCAATAATATATTGTAGAATTTAAAACATCATCAGAGGACATTTCAGCAGATGACTTGAGGATTGGTGATTTTTACTGTTATGCATGAGCATGTTGATTGACAATTTGTAATAATGGAATTAATTAAACAATATAGTTTTTGTTTATTTCATTTTCTACCCTACTTTCATCATCCCCTGCATATGTTGTATATAATTTTTATTATTCTCATCAGAACAGGTTAAACCATTAGTTAGATAAAAGCTTGAGATCTCATTTACTTTCATTATTATTATTATAAGCAGTTTTTATTATATTGTGCTCAATGTCATGAATATGCATGTGTTGGTACTAATAATTTATCTTAATAAAATAAATCTATTAGAATTTCATCAAGTTTGCTAGTTTTTTTAACATAATTTTTTTTACAACAGTAAAGAAAATGTGTTCACATTGGGAAGTCAATAAATTTTAAATTTGTATGTATGTGTTGTGTATCCACATATATATTAATCGTTTTAATTTCTATCAAACAATCTATTCCTTCAGAATTTAAATTACTCTTTGGGAAATAAGGAAACTTCCATTATGAAACCATACTAAAAAAAATATGCAGAGAAGCTAATTCGTGAAGAGCCAGCTATTGTCAATCATGCAGTCATGCAGTTCTAGTTTTTCATTCTGAAAAATCACTTTAACAGAAATATTAATGAACACGCATTTATTTTCGAATTTGACAACACTATTATTTTTCCAGTTAAATATCAGCTTGGTTTTCCTCTTACCTACATAAAGAGTCCTTCTTGTGAAATGATTTGGGTAACATTTACATTTTTTGTATATCACGCCATCTGAGATTGAACCAAAAAAAATTCAATGATGGTGTTGAGGTCTGTGCGCCAATGTCACATACAGTAGGTGAGATGTGATCCGTCGGGCTGCACTGTTTGATATTTTTGTAGTGCTTTTGGCGTCTCGCCATTTTCATCTGCTACTAATTCTCCACATGTCTCCATTAATAAACAGAGACGAACAATGTGGAGAATTAGTAGCAGTTGAAAATGGCGAGACGCTGAAAGCGCTCCTGCAAAAATATCAAACGGTGAAGCCCGACGGACCACATCTTCTCACCCACAGTAAAAAATAAATTCTTGAGAGAGATAACTTAGAAGAGTACTCAGTGGTTAAGAAAGTAAATTCATATTAACAATAAAGAACTTTTTTTCTAATTTTTTGCTTACATTCAATTTATTCTAAAGAGGAACACATTTATTTGATATCACAAGGAACAACATAAGTAATCCATCCAAATTCAAATGTGGTTGTTGAATTATGAAATTCAAATGTCTTTTGGCATTTCAAGCCCTTTTAGATCCAAGAGTAATCGACTTCTAAAATATCAAAGGATTAAATTATATTTGGTGATGGTCAAGCGCAAAATAATGAATGACAATAATGAATGAGATTTTGCCAATGAAATGTTGTTACACCTGGAAAAATATCTGTTAACCGTCAGATGTTGTCACACTTGTTAATGTTGCAGGGTCTGACCTTCTTCCTCACGTACACAATCCTCGCTTCCATGTTGGGCATGCTGCAGTTTGGATACAACACCGGCGTCATTAATGCTCCTGAATTTGTAAGTTTTAGTTTCTCTAGTTGTTTTATCAATATTTTTCACTGATTAAAAATGCACCATATTTACAAACAAATATGAAATACGGTGTTGGTCAACTTTTTTTCTTCATGCAATCACTGCAGGGTCGTCCAAATGGCCTGTAATCTGAATTCTGCATTAAAAAGTCGCTTTGATGGGATTCGCATCTTTGATGGATACATTCATAGCCATCTCTTGTAACAAGGCCGCAGTGCTAGTAAATGACAACATTGCCCCTAAGGGTTGAGCTGATTTGTTTATCCATACTCTCTTGTGGCACTATGAGAGCCACTTGAAACCAGCTGACTCTGTAAAGGTAATTACTACGCTAAAACCACTTGAGAAGCAGTGTTGCCAGGTCGAAGGCCGCGGCCTTACTACTAGAAATGGCTATGATAAAGTTCATCTTCCTATTAAAAACAAGAATTGTACTATGGACTTCACACATCTGTCATTTAGGCCTTGTTTGCATAACGACCAGACAGTAGGACAGTAGAAAAAAATTATTTTGTTCTCTTTTGTTTAAAGGTGTTACTGTCCACTGTACTGGGCTTCGTGCAAACAGGCCCTCATACTTGGCTACCTACCTGGGTAGGTTGCCATTTCAAGTAATGTATCTAATGTATTTAATTATCCCAACAACATGTCAACAACAAAAACTACTCTTTGCAAGGTCTAAACTTGGAAAAAATAAAAATTTCAAAAGTTTTCAAGCTTAACAAAAAATAACTTTCAGTATATTAGTCTAAGTCTGGGCTAGTTCAGCACAGAGCACCTAGAACACTGCTACACCATTATGAATTTACTTAAGCAAACTTAAAGTCGTATTTCCGGATTTTATTTGACAAAAGTATGATTGAACCACACAATTGCTACAGCAAACTAAAAAAAAAAAAAACACCAAGTTAAATTTCCTCATTATTATTCAGCTTTGTTTTACATTGATTAACTGATTTCTTGGAAGAAACTTGACAATGCTGAAGCTAAAAAAAAAATTTAATTTAGTTATTTTAATCAAATTTTAAAACATGTATACGTTGTTCCAGAACATTGAGAACTTTATGAAAGACGTTTATAAAGACCGCTACGGGGAGGATCTTCAGGAGGAGTCTGTGAAGCTGTTGTACTCTGTGGCCGTGTCGATATTTGCGATAGGCGGCATGTTGGGAGGCTTCAGCGGCGGGGTGATCGCAAACAAGTTCGGAAGGTAGTGTTTCATTGATTGGAAATCATTCTCTAACCTAATAAGAAATCATATTTAGTTTAATGAAAATGAAACCCCCTCAAAATATTTAACCTGAAGACACTGAATATGTCAACCTGTCTTATAAATTCTGGTTCATAAAATATTTTGATAAGAAAAAAATTTTTTCAGTATTTAAAGGTTCTAAAAAGTCCAGAGAAGGTTATTTTTATATCCACTCTGGAAAGGAGAAAAAAATCCTTACCCTCACATAAAAGGGCCTCTATGCTATTTGACTCCAGTGAGCGAAGCAACGAACAGGAATCTCCAGCCTCTTTGTGACATCCTACAGCTGAGAGGGAAGTCAAGGTCTTGTCTTCAGGCAGCTAAGGGGGAGGCGTCTGTGTGTCTCCTCAGGCATACCTGCTAAAAACCCCTCATGTGCTGTTACCATGTCCGTTGCAATTGATCCGAGCGTCTGCTCATTGCAACATTGTAATTTGTGGCCTCTGTCCCTTTCGGGATTCCTCAGTTGGTGATCAACATTTTGCTACCAGTTTAAGAGGTCACCCGGAGACAATCCAGAGAAGGGTTATTGTAATTTGAGTTAAATTTATTAGGAGATTCAAATTTGCAACTGCATATGAGAAGATAACCTTTGTGTGCAAATGCAAGTCTCTTAGAGATTTCTTGTTCTTACTTTCAAAGCCATTGCTCTGTACATCAAGTTTTTTATGAAAAAGCAGACATTGACTGCAGAGTGATTTAGCATAATTTACACTTTAAAATTATTTGGTTGAAATTTTTTTCAGTCCACCAAAAAAAGGAGATGCATTCATAAGGGTTTGTTTTTTGCTTACAGGAAAGGTGGTCTGTTGCTGAACAACATTGTAGGAATCTGTGGAGCTTGTATGATGGGTTTTACAAAGATAATGCATTCGTATGAACTGCTTTTTCTTGGTCGTTTTATAATTGGAGTCAATTGTGGTGAGTATTTTTACACAAAACTATTTATTTTGTAATTTTTGTGTGTAATACCCGAACCATTAACTTTATAAATTGACTTTTCATTTATCACTTTAAGGTAGATTGATCCAAACCGACCCTCTAGCTGTAATCTGTTAACCTTTTGTTTGAAGCCATACTATTGTTTTGAAACAAAAATTTTCTATCGATATTTGTGAAATATTGTACAATATTTAATCAGTATTGTAAAAATTTGTATAAAAATTCAGCAGAGGTTTATCATTTCTAATTATCTTGACATTTTTAAAATTCAAAAGTACAATCCAGGGAAATAAAACTTTTAAATCATGTAGTAAGAAACTTAGAACCAACTTTAGAGCATTAGTTGTGATGTCAACTTGAGTAGAAACTTGTATGTTATTGTGATTTTTGGTAATTACAAAAAAAGTCTGTTTCTGTGCAGGTTTAAACACGTCGTTAGTGCCGATGTACATTTCCGAGATAGCGCCACTGAACCTGCGGGGAGGCCTAGGGACGGTCAATCAGCTGGCTGTGACGACGGGTCTGCTCATCTCGCAGATCCTCGGAATTGAACAAATTCTCGGCACTGATGATGGGTGGCCTGTGCTATTAGGTAAAATATTTTCTTCATTGCTCTATATTTCTTGATTAAAATGTCCAAATATAGTTGAGTTTATTTATTTTGATGCCATCTGCTAGATATAATGGGGGGTTGAGAAGTACCCAAAGGGACAGGGTAAATGTTTTTGATGAGCGGATAAAAAGAGAAAAACGGTTGAAAGTTAGTGCACAATTTTCTACTGAGTGCTGTTTACATTTTTACTTTTACAAAGTCATGCAATTGTTCTGTAATCGCTGTACCAAAAAAGAGTAGTTTTAATAATAACTTGAAGAAGTAATTTGAGATTGTCTTTATTTAGAAGGCGAGTCAGGATAGTGATCTTGATGATTTCATGTATTTGTACAGTTTGTCATCAGAAGCTTTTACTTCAAAATGCCCTTTGTAGTCATTGGGTTTAGAATTAGGTTAGATTTTCCTAGGTTATAAAGGCTCCAAACGTATTCTGGGCACAAATCTTGAGGTTGGATATGAAACTGAGTAAAATGTGCAACGTCCCCATCTTTAATTCAAACTTTTCATATTTTTTCTAGGATATAGGTTTGCTAAAGAAATTGATGAATTTATTATCAATTTTATAATCTACATCCAGAAATCTTGAGTTACAATCAATATTTTGAATGGGATAGATGTCTACTTGAGGTAAAATTTTAACTAATGCACTAGAATTGTGGCTTCAAAAATTTTGGGGGAGACCTCCCAGCCCCTTCAATCATATGGACCCACTCTTCTCAAAATCCAAGCTCTGCCCCTGTGGGGGGTTGTCAGGGAGTTCATGAAACCCTCCAAAACTTTTAATACCTACCGATGTGGTTATCGAGAAGTATTAGGTGTCATTAAATTTTTTTTCCCTGAGGAACAGTAATGATGAGGAAACTGCCCTTTGGCTAGATGACATTCGAGGTTGTTGTATAAATTGTTTATGTTTTTGTCATTTCAATTACACCAAACCAAACTACTTAAAATATTGGCAAGATTTAGATATATATCTAGATAAAGTTTTACGATCAATTGATATTTTCTAATATTATTTTATATATTAAAAATATCCTCCTTTTCATGGAACGTACTACAGTTTGTCAATAGCCTTAATGCATTTTAGTTTTAACTTATGATTCATATATTAACAATTTATTTTCTCATTAAAGTGGACCAGTTTCATTTACTTAAAGCCAAATATCTATATACCTATATATATTTGCTTCAATAAAAGGAAGTAAACAGAGAGGAATGAAATTAATCAATAGTAAGTACAAGAATAGTAGCTATAAATTAGAATGAAACAATGAAAGTAACCATTCCATGAAAGTAACCATTCCACGAAAGTAATCATTCCATGAAAGTAATCATTCTACAACAGTTTGTCCATTTTTTGTATTTCAACTAATTAAGTAATATTTTGTGGCTAAATTGTGGTGGTTGCAATCTCTCTAACCAGGACAAATGATCAAATAATTTATTATTTTATTTTATTTTACAAAGTTAATGTCAAATATTTTGTTTTGATTACAGGTTTAGCGATCTGCCCTGCTGTTTTACAATTGATTCTGTTACCAGTGTGTCCAGAATCCCCCCGTTACCTGTTAATACAAAAACAATGGGAAGAAGAGGCGAGAAGAGGTAAAAACTTTCTTAAAGACCATAGTATTTTAATAAAATTGAAAAAACTCACTTTTTTTATCAAACCGCAGTGAAAACAATTTTGTCATATGCATTTTAGGGCAAAAGAAGTTCTTTTCTGGCTTAGAGGGGAAAAGAATCAGTTGATGTTGAGGTTGTCAGCTGTTTGTTTTTTATAATGTAGTAAAACTGCAAACACGTGTGTGTATGTTTAAGTTATTGAATGTATTGAGAGATGTAACCAATAATTTCTGACGATTGCAATCGATGTGAATGATTAAAAACACTTTTAAACCTCCAAATTTGGCCATAGGCCATAGACATAAAATCAGAATTAGTAAGAATTTCTCTACAACCTCCTTCTTTCCGGCTGAAGTACATTATTTCAATAGAAGCAGTGCACCTATTCTTCTTAGCCCTCCTATTCCTAATACCATAATAAAACTCTGGAAATGCCCCCTTAAAGCAACCATAATCTCTTGAAAGAATTAATGAATTAATAGCAGAATTTTCTAGAGGTATCTATTATTAATGGAGGTTTGGTTGATTGATTGATTGATGTATGTCATTGTAAAGGGGATTTGATTAATTTATCTACTGATGTATGTCATTTTAGAGGAGATTTGATTGATTGATCCATCGATTTAGTCATTGTAAGCAGATTTCATTGATTGATTGATCGATTTTTGTCATTGTAGAGAAAATTTAAATGATTGATCGATCAATGTTTGTCATTGTCAAGGAGATTTGATTGATTGATGTATGTCATTGAAAAGGAGGTATTTGATTGAGCTATGTCATTTGATGCAACAAATTGCAAAAAACATTTTATCTATTGATCTAGAATGTCATTGTAGAGGAGATTTGTTTGATCTATCTATGTCATTGTAAAGGAGATTTGATCAGTGGATCTATATGTTATTATAAAAGATATTTATTGATTGATGAAATTATGCCATTTCAATGGAGATTCGATTGATTGATCTATTTTTTTTAAAGAGGGCCATGGCTTCACTTGACCATGGTGTTGCAACACAGCAGAATTAGCTTATTGTGCACCCTCCGCTCACAGGTATCTTCACTCTCCATCAAAGCCCAAGGTCCTTAATGAACCTTGAGATCTTCTTTACGAAGGTTACCTTGTTCTCTCAGCACTTCCATAAGATAAAATTACTTTGAGCCGCAGCCGGGAATTGAACCTGGGCTGAGTGAGAACTCAGTACGCTACCAACTGAGCTACGGCATTGTAGAGGAGATCTGATCGGTTGTTTGTCGGCAGCGCTGAGGAGGCTGCGGGCGTCCAACAACGTGGAGGAGGACATCGAAGAGATGCGGGCGGAGCAGCGCGCGCAGCAGTCGGAGTCCACCATCTCCATGATGGAGCTGATCTGCTCGCCGACGCTGCGGTCGCCGCTCATCATCAGCATCGTCATGCAGCTGAGTCAGCAGCTCTCCGGCATCAACGCTGTGAGTCGCCGGCGCCGCGAGTTGTTTGTTTTTATTTTATTTTTATTTTGTGCATTTCAACGCCAGTGGCATTTTTTAACGTTTTTTAACATGTTGACGAGTTTCCTGAGGAAAAGTGCTTGATGTCACCTGTTTCATGGTGTAAAGAAAATAGAAAGGTGTGTGTACAGTCAGCTGATACGACGTAGTTGGGCTCATGCAACTAACGGACCTTGCGCCATGAAAGCTGAACCAAGACCGTACACGTAAATATTTTAATTGAGTTGTATGAACTGGTTTGCATCGTAGTCATCGTAAGCACTACTTGCGTGAGCACAACACACCAGCTGACTATGCACACACCTTTCCTTTTTCTTTACACCATGACCTGTTTGATGTCAGAGCAGTAGCTCTGAGGCATGGAAATATACCTTTAATTTTGTGGTGCCCAGGCACCAAAAACACCGATTGTAAAAATCCTTATGTATATAAATATACCGGCACTGCAGTGGTTGCCATTTTCAAAAATCTATTTGTATATAAGTACATCAGCGAAAATTTTGCGCAGAAATAGTGGGCGTTTGACACGTTGTGGGATGATGGGAGAGGGCTCAAATTAGAGGTCTCAGTGCTAGGTACCCGGGGAAAAACAATGAAATCGCTTGAAATTAACCGGAAAATTAGGTAATATATCGTAAATTATCTGCATTTTAAAAGCACTGCCAAAATTTTCATTAAAGCCGTCTCCAGACATGCGTCCCAACAAATGTTTGACGTTCGGCAAACTACAGTTGCTGTTCGCTACTGTCTAGTTGCTTGCTTTTTGTAGATTAATACGCAGACGCCTAAACACATGTGGAGTTTTCCGATCAATACATTGGGTTCTGCTTCCCAAACACTCATCCACTTTGATGCGTGCAGAAGACTAACTCCAATCAGGAAATAGCAAGAACGAATGATTGCTGCTTGCCAAATATACAAACAACCATCTACACTGCTCGCGGCGAGTCTATGCTCGTTGCATGCCGAACAACGCATGTCTAGAGACGGCTTAAGTTAATATTGTTTCTGTATTCGTTACACCAAAAAAAGGCAGTTATAACTAGGTAACATCGTCTAATCAGCTGATTCAGTGGTCAGGTAATATCATGGTGTAAGAAAAGAGGAAGGTGTGTACACAGTCAGCTGGTATAACGTAGTTGGGCTCAAAAAACTAGCGTACCTAGCGGTACGACGGCAAAACTAAGTCCGAACAAATAAATATTTTGATTGAGTTGTATTAACTGATTTATATTGTAGTCGTCGTAAGCGCTAGTTGCGTGAGCTCAACTACGTCACACCAGCTGACCCTGCACACACCTTTCTTTTTTCATTACACTATGAGGTAATATGGGGCAAACGGCAAAAACTCAGTTTATAATTATTTTACGTCATAATTGTAACAACTGTAATAATTTATTAGGTAAGTAGCAAAGGCTGATACCTGTTTACTTTTGTTTCAGGTGTTCTATTACTCTACAAATTTGTTTATAAGTTCGGGTTTGACCGAGGAGACATCGAAGTTTATGACTATAGGGATAGGTGCGATCATGGTGGCGATGACTCTAGTGATAATGCCTTTGATGGACCGGATGGGCAGGAGAACCCTCCACCTGTACGGCTTGGGGGGGATGTTCATCTTCTCCATCTTCATAACCATCTCATTCCTGATAAAGGTTGGTCAGAAAACATTTTTCAATTTTAAGTTGATATTCCTGACTAATATGACACGATTCTCTTACAAGATTAGATATTTATATTATGCTCAACGTACTTTGTGCAAGACTGGCCAGGAGATTGTTATTCTACTGTTCTTTTATCAGGGTCACCAAGTAACTTGACCAAAGGCCCAGAAAGAGCTGCACAGGTTCTTTTATAGGCATCAAATGGGAGCCAATGGGAGCATCCGGGGACACTATGGTTCCAAGTATTTAATAATGGATAGGATCACATTATGATTTATTTCTTCTAAACCAAGTGTTCCAAAGGATTTAGGGATGTGCGGTACCTGAAGTCGGTTCTCTTGGCAAAAGAACCGCTACCGAGAACCGACGTCAAAATGTCGGTACCGGTACTTCGGTACCCATGGTAATCTGCGGGAGTAACTATCGGTAATCGAAAGACGATCGATCGCACCGCGCATCGCCGCGGACGTTGCGCTGATGGCAAATGCCACCGTGTAAATTGAAGGTCAATAATGTTTCTCAAATTACTTTTGATTCGAAATTTATCTTACATTTTTTGACTCTTGCTTGATTTTTTACTCTAATACTGATTTGGAAACTGTTATTTTTCACCTTTGCATTTGTTCTTGATTGATTTTTACTGCAATTTTTAAAATTAATTGGAATGGGGTTATTTTCTATGAGAATTGTAAAATTATGAATGGAAACAAATTTGTAAACTGTTATTTTCCACCTTGGAATTTGTTCTTTTGTTCACATAGTATATATTTTTCATATCATCTGCTAACAGAGGTATAAACAATTAATTTAAGAAGTGAGATAGTATTTTATGACTTGGTGAAACTTACACTTGAAAATTAAAACATTTTTAAAACAGTAACATACAACACAGATTGTCTGTAGGTTTGAGGGTACCGTACATTACATTATATAACACGTTGTGACAAACGCTTGGTACCGAGAACTGAGAACCGATTTTGTCAAGAACCGGTACCGGTACCGACTTTGAAAAAAGTGGTACCGACACATCTCTAAAAGGATTTATTAGAAATTCTTTTACCAAGTTATATGGCGAGGCAAGCCTTTGTTGGCTATAAATTTGTTGACTAAATCCATATCATTTAATTACAAAATTATAATGTGGTCATCACAACATATGGCTATTATTAGAGGCACCAAATAAGGCGGCTGAGTGCGCTGCTGGCAAAATTGTTGTTTATTATTTTATTTGGGTAACTTATCAACTATATGATCATATGTTAAAGTAAACACATATTTACATGTAAAAGGACCTAAAAAAAACGCAAATAATGTTTGACAGTTTAACTAAAACATTTCATTTTGTCATTTCAGCTGAGATTTAACAGACAATTTGATGAGTTTACTGATTTTACCACCCACCTTTTTGTGCTCCCAATAACAGTAATCTAAAACTCTCATTTGAAAAACATGCTTGTGGGAGTTCCATACTGCATGGAAAAGTTAGAACAGAGTATAGTATTCTAATTAGGGCTAATTCAATTTTTAATAGTTGCAGAAATCATGATTTAATCGTAATTCAAATGTCTGAGAATATCTATATACATAATTATGTAAGGAAGTTTTGTACACCAAAATTGTGGGTGTTTGCCAAGGTCACAGGATAGAGATGGCTCGAATTGATTGTCTTGGTTCCAATGCTAGTTCCGAAAAGCGCTTTCCAATGCTGCACTATGGCAAGTCAGCTATACCCCTTCTATCGAAAAGTCCTGGCCAGGAGTAGTACCATCTACTATTAACAAAAATTTCCCGACCACAGTCACACTAAATGTCTATAGACATTGCTCCTGAGAACTTTTTGACTGTGCTTTTATGATTTCATTTATAGCAAAGTTTTACTGATGGAAACAAAGGTAGGTACAATCACTTAGTAATGATTTAAAATTTCACAGTCTAATAATATTTCTAATTGTACTCAGTGTCAGATTTACACCGCTGTGGCTTAAAATAACTCAAAACATAATAATGCAAAAAAAATATCAGACACCCTTAAAACCTGTAAAATTATTTTGGTGTTGATGAGTATTGATTTTTAAGGGAGACATTACCTATAATTCTGAAATTCCGTAGGAATTAAGCTTAGTTTTTAACAATTAAGTAATCATTATTTTTATTTGCCGATTGATTATGATTTATTTATTTTTTCATTTAAAGTTGCATATCCAAGAAATACCAAACCAAACATTGTCAATTTTGAACCAAGTATGCATAGAATATATTTAGTTGTGTTTGTTACCTTACTGAATTTTTTAAACTCATCTGTATTGTTGTGTTTTTACAAAATAAATTGTCTCCAAGTGTCACTAATCATTCAATTTTTTCCATTCTATTTTACTATTAAAATATAAGTCATTTGTATGTATTGTGGTTTAAACTTTAACAGTATAATAGTTGTAAAATATTCCTAAACGATTAATTTTCAATTAAGTCACACATTTTGTAGCTGAAGCACTCTTGGATAAGCAACATTTTCCACATTTAATTTATGTTTTTATGATTTGCTTCTTACCTTTTTATTTTGCAAATCGAAATATCTCTCCAACACTGCAAGGGTGAGGTATAGCCATATATATTCTGTTTATTGTATATTGTTTTTATGGTGTTATTTTGCGAGGGTTTCACTTGGGCTATGCCACCCGTCGTCAGTTGTTGGAGGGACGAACACGGTTCTACTGCCTGATAGGAGTTTTTTGGTTATGTACAGGAGATGATAGACTGGATGTCCTACCTGTCTGTCGTCTCGACGCTCAGTTTCGTAGTTTTCTTCGCTCTGGGTCCCGGGTCCATCCCGTGGATGATTACTGCCGAGTTGTTCTCTCAAGGGCCCCGCCCCGCTGCCATGTCGATAGCAGTTCTTGTCAATTGGTTGGCCAACTTCCTCGTTGGAATCGGTTTCCCAACGATGAAGGTAAGTTTGGAATTTTCTGGTTCGTGATTTGTTCGAACCAGATCAGTTCGGCAAATACCTGTAATAACATATACAATTCTTTTCTCCTTTTTAGATGAATGATTTAAGCCTTTGGCCACCTCCAGCATCTATATATTTTGTATAATTAATTCTTCTACATACTTCTTACTAGGTATTGACTGAATATTACCAGATGAATAAGTTAAGTAAAATTATGTCTCATTTAAAAAAATATCAAAACAACAATACAGTTATTACAAAAATGTGTAAAATATATATTGTATAGATGCTGGAGATGGGTAAAGGCTGAAATACGACTCAGACAAGACTTGAACACTTTACACAGCTCAACACCAGCTGTGTAATGTATCCAGTTAGGGGATAGATAGCTGGAACACAAAATCAACAACATTAATAGTCAAATCCAGATAAGGACCTTTTCACATTAGGCAACAGGATGGGCATCATGTCTCCAAGTCATTATCATTGTTGACATCTCAAAGTCGCGGTCGCCGTGTGTGAACTCACACAATTGAAGCAATGTTATTTCGATCAGCAACAGACTCCGTGTATAAGTCGCTGGTGACAGCCGCCTCCTGTGAAAACATCTTTTTATGATTCTCGGATCATTTAAGTTATTCTGAATCCAGCTGTAATTGATCATGCGGCTTTTAATTAATGTTTCTGGGTATAAAATCAGTAAGTTTAAGTTAGTGACAAAGTTACATGAGGCATAACACTCATTCTACATTCATATTTCAATCATGTAGGTCTTATGATGCACCATAATGCTTTTTGTTCACCATCTTAGCTGGGATGTACTGATTTAAAAAATGTGTTTTTATTTTTATTTTAAGGGCCTCATCACATTGGTCGAGTAACTCGGCCAAATTATTATAGGATCAGCTGATTCCTATAGTTTAGAATTGTCAACTCAACTCGCTGATTTGAAAAAGGTCGGTTTACATTGGTCGAGTTGACGGACAATCTAACTTCCCCTCAGATTCGACCAATGTGACGCGGCCCGAAGTATCAATTTTTAAGCAGCAGTTCGTGATCCTCAGAACTGTAATGAACAGCTTTAGACAACTCTAAAAATGATACAAAGATTTTTTCATACTTTTTTAAGTATTTGGATAAAGTTTATTAATAATTCTGAAATTATCATTATTGTAATTATTATTTTGTAATTTTTTATAAAAAAGTTAGGGAAATGAAAAAACATACGTTTATTGAGTTACAAGTTTTAAATGTTGCTATTTTTTATATACTTTTAATTTTACATCCAATATTGCAAGCAACTTATTTTAATAAATTATGACAATTAACTGTTATTTTAGCAAATAATATTACAATGCAGCAAATTATTATATTTTAATTCCTATTATATGTTTATTTAAACCTGGATTAAGACTTCTCAATAAAAAGAAATATCAGGGACATTGAAATTAAAATTGTCATGAGATTTTTCAGAAAAGCCATCACAATGTATTGACTCTGCATTTCAGAATTCTCTGGAAAATTATACGTTCCTGCCATTTAGCGTGTTCCTTGCAATCTTCTGGATCTTCACTTACAAGAAAGTGCCAGAGACCAAAAATAAAACATTCGAAGAAATCCTTGCGCTGTTTCGACACAACAACGGGAGGTAAGTAGGATTCCATGATCGAAGAAGTATACCTAACATTAAAAATATGGATCTAACTTGTGAGTATTAATTCAAAAGTCTTCTGATTGTTGCAAGGTAGAAGGGTTGCATGTTAGTACTTTACTTATCATGCTCATTTGAAAAAGGCCTGCACTAATTAGATTCTTTCACTAGTTTTTTCATTGAAAAGAATAACATTTTTATTTTAAAATTTTTGAATTACTAACAGTATTCAGACAAGTAATATAAAAAAAGAACTAGATCAATATTAAAAATGATTTTAGATTATATTATAATGAATGCCCATGGTTTTCTTGGAACAATTTTTTTTCATATGTATGGGTATATCAGAGGTTTGGAATTTTCAAAGCCTTTAACTCAATTTTGATACTGAAATTAAAAATTCTCAATCAATTTCTTTTGGAATAACTTCTATGATTCATTTTTATTATTTTTACAGAGAGAAGTTAATAAAAGAATGAAAAATATTTGATTTTTGTGATGATTTTCGGAAAAAAGAAGATGGACGAAAATAACTTGTGAACTGCTCAATTTTCTATTTAAATTAAAGTACTGTTTCATCATAATAATATTATTACTAAACTTAACAAAGAAGGTAGAGGGTCAATATATTCAGTGTTCATATAAATGCTTCATGAACTTCAACATTTGGTATAATTCATCTCTGCAGTTACCTCTCTTATAGCTATTTAGAAAATATATTTTTATAACTCTAAATATATTTAATAATGCTAGAGATTTTCTTTTACTCTTATATGAATAAATTTACAGATAATGATATAAAACTTTAATTGTTTAACTTCTTTTTTGTTTTATTTCAACAATAATAATATTGTGATAAATTGAATGTAGACTGAACTATATCTTTTAAATATAAATGAATAAAAAACTTAAGCTTTATGTCAATGAAGTTTTGACCTATCCTATATTAAACCTAAAAATTAGGAATTCATATAATGAACAGTTTTATTAGAATAATTTTTCACTACAGTTATTAATACTGCTTCTGAAAAACTGTCAGAATATGCAGCTTTGAATGAAAGACCTTATGAGCTATCCATGCTTAAATCAAAATATTAATCTCAATATGTACTCAAACATTTTGGAATACAAAATTTAAGAGACCTCGTTTACTTTGAATTTTAAGCTTGGATAATTAATTATTGAACCCAACAATTTTATGTTTTGAAAATTCGGTTAACTTATTATAAGCATAAACCTTTTAAATTTTCCGGATAGGAAAAGGATCAGTTTCGTAAATAGTCCTCAAGATCTACTCTTATAAAATAGTTTAATAAAGAAAGTGTTGATCAAATATTTAAAAACATCGTCCAAACTACTGTGAGTCCCAAAAGTTCATTATTTTATCCCTCAACAATGAAGAATCACTTATATATTAAAACTTAAGATTGTTTGCGGGATTGGGAAAACAATGATTCAACGTATTGTAAGACTAGTGTCATTTGCATTGGTGCCGTCTGCTTACCTGTAGCGTAGACTCATGCTGCTTTGTATCGCACTAGGAGCAGTCTACGGGACAGTAGGCTTTATGGGTAAGTGCTCCGCCCATCGTGCATGGTAAAAAGTGTTTGTCTGCATGGTAAAAATAACTAAAATAATCTTTTTTTATTAATCAATTAAATTGTTGGACTCTGAGGTTAAAATACAGTAAAACCTCACTAACTCGACACTCGATAACTCGACAGTCTGTGTAACTCGACACTCTAACAGTTGACAGGGAATATTCAATCAAGCATTTTTTTCAGAAAACTTAGTTTTAATTGTTGAGTATTTGACATTCCTTTAAAGATCGTTCACTCAAAACAAAACAGTGCTCTAGTAATCAATAAATTTATATACTAAACTCAAATCTTTGATGTGTTTATGTATTAAAACCCATTAAAAATTCCAATGTTCTGGATAACTCGACAACCCCCAAACTCGACAACCTCTGGGTCCACAAATAGTCGAATTAGTGAGGTTTTACTGTATATAAATTGCAGGTTGATAGTTAACCCTTAATTTCAGTACCGTATTTATGACTCAGCTTTTTTTCTGTATGATTCTTGAAATATTTAGTGAATTGTAGTCGGGTTTAACATTTTAGCTGCGGGAGAAATTGATTTTAGCTGTGTAACACGATTACAAATTTGCAATTGTTCAAGCTAAAGTAAATTGCAATCGTAAAACCATTTTAATCTTGCCGTATAAATTAACAATCTACGTTTTCTATTTATTAGCTTCAAGCTTTGAGATCTTTCGATTGAATTAAATACTGTTACTAAATACAGTTTAATAATATCGGAGATAAATTCAAACAAGAGGCTAAAAGTAATTCCAAATTTGTGTGTTCCGTTGTACTCAACTCGCTTTTAAATTACTTAGCATTAAATTAAAAATCCTCTTTTCAAGACTAAATATTGCTGTTGTGTAAATTTGTTTTTCTAAAATACATAAATTTTTTAAGATCTGAATATTAATGAACCATCAAAAATAGCATAACTCTTGTAGGTAGACGCACATGCCTAGCTTAAGAGCACTTCCTTTGGTGGATGGTATGATGACACCCTGAACACTTGGAATGGGTAGCGGATATTTTAAGTCATTTGTTCCAATATCATAGGGGAATCATTCGCATGTGTATAGTTTATTTCTGTAGTAAAACAAACAAGAAATATTTTTAAAGACAACATATTTGAAGGTCTAGGATTTTTAAAACTTTACAAAGACACAAAAAGTTTTAGATGTTTTTAAATGTAGTTAAGATAAATGTTTACATTCATCATAAAATCAGTTAAAACAGATACTGCATAAACATTTGAAGCTAGTTTTAATGTTTTGTATGTGGATATGATTTAGATTAAATGTTGTTCGCTTATCCAAGAGGAAATGGCAAGAGGTGTATTATCCATCGAAATATTCTGTATAAAAATTTTATTATTTCGGAATTTTTCTTTGCGTTAAGCATAGCCATATAATATAGTTATTTGTTGGTAAACGTGAATTATCCCTTTGAATTGATACATGACCATAATTAAACAGTCAATTGATGATTTTTTTTTATTTTCCAAAAATAAAACATTTTGTTTTAAAAACTCAATGTTGCTCCAAAAACTACACAGAATAACTTTTTAACCTGATAGTTTTGTGTTCTCTCAAAATAATATTACGTTAAATTTGTAATTAATTTAAGATTGATGATTTAATTTATAGAAGAGAGGTTTTTTAAATAAATAATAAAAAACTTCCATTCAACTTTAGTCAGTGATATCACCAATGAAAAATTTATATTTCTTAACGTTTTGAATTGTAAATGTTACTTTAATTTTTTTAATGCATTTTACAAATAAATATTTTTTTTATATTTTCTTGAAAGCTTCACACAAGATGAGAAATCATTTTCTACGAACAAATCCTGAAAACAAACTGATCATCTATAAATAACCCCTCAAGTTTATACTTTTAAATAACACAACAAAGTTTTCCGTCTTAACGTTTCTTACGTGGTCTCGATTCCGAAAACTGTGGTTCTAGGGTTGAATCAAATGAGGACATTTGCGAAACTCGATTGTTAAGTGAGTGTTTACTAGGGAAATCCATGAGGTAGGTAATGTGAGCAAACAGTGAGGGCCTAACCTGACGTAACCTAACCTAGTAACGTATGCATGGGAGAGATGCTGTCCGTTGCAATAGACAGACTTCAGGCCAGCGTCCTACTCAGTCAGTGTGTTGTATTTCAGTGTTGATCCAAGGCCGGCCGATGAGAAACCGAAGCTCAAGTTAAGTCACTTGACACGAGTTAACTCGTACACTCAACAAGTTCTTAAAACCTAACTGCCGCCTACATGTAATGATGTAGACTGTTGAACATCTTGACATTCACATATTTGGTTACTTAAGTAAACATGCACTTTTTCAGTATTACTCTGATATTATATTTTGTGTAGCTTAAATAAAATAAGTATTTTGTAATTTATTAAATAATCGTTAGAAAATATATTGGTTATAGAAGCTTGACAATCTAGTTAGCTTACGTTAAGATCTATTAGAAAATTTCATTAAATTTTATTTTTCATCTAAAGGAATTGTTGGTTACATTTTCTTCATAAATTAGTAATTGAATTGATACTCAAAATAATCTTTTCAACAGCTGGGAAATTAAAAGTCTGTTTTTAATATAGTAAAATATTTCAAAAAATTTCTACAATTTATCTATAAAAAAACACACTACAAGTAAAATATTTACATTAGGTTCTACATTCAATATCAGAATTTGAAACTGTAGCAATTGTCTTATTTTCAGTAACCAAATGTGAACAATTTGTACTATAAGCTCATATTACATAAAATAAATTTTCATCTGCAGCAATATAAGATATGTTATTTACTTTTATGTAAGTTAATTTTCACTGTTTTATATTTTTTATTTCATTTGTTTTAGGGGTTCTGGGCGAAAATATGTAGAGTAAGAAATAGTTCTAACACTATAAAATTACAATAATTGGAGATTGGAGTTGTCACATTATGATCATAAGAAACCTTAAAATTAAAAGACTGTAAATTGTCAATGAACCCTTAATAGTTTTCTTTTTCAATATATAGATGATTATTACTTTGGTCGTAGTTTTTTTTAATAACTTTGACAATAAAAAATGTTAGTACATCAGTTTAAGAAAAAAACTGAAGTTAACATTTTATTATGTGGTAATAATATCACTCAATATTGCAATGATTAATGACCCCTTTAGTAAAATATCTATTGTTATTCATATATCAATGTACATTAAATAATGAAAGATCAATTTTTATATATCATAAAAAGTTTTATCCTATATCTATTTTGAAATTGTCAATATGGCCCTGTGGAAATATGTTTTTCATTTGCTAGTATTTCTTCCTAAGTGAACTGACATACATAAGAGAACTGTTTTAGTTATTAAGAGAATAGTTATCTTAGGAATGGACTTTTAATCAGTACAGTTGTAAAATTATTAAGTTCAATTTAAGTTAAGTAGACAATAAATCTTATTACTTGGACTTTGTTTATTTATTTTTGTTTAAGATTTTTTAAGAACATTCTTTTGTTATTAGAAATCGCATGTAAATATATATGTTTTGTTTTCTTTGGTCTTGATTATTTGTTTACCTTTGTTTTATGTTTATAACAAATAATTGCAGATTTTTTTGTTTAATTTTGCCAAAATGCAGATTGATTTTCATATCACTTCAAAAATTAGTTAGTTTATATTTTGTTATGAAAAAGAATATTAGTTTATAAAATCTTAAAAATAAAACACCTTAGTTCTTAGATTATAATCTTATAAATATTTTTTACATTCAATAATTTTATAATAATTGATAATACCAGAATTATTAAAAAAATAGTATAAAATATTTCTTTCATATTTGAATATTTTTAGATATTTTCCTGAACATAAAGTCATATTGAAGTGTAATTACCAATTTTATTGTATGCTGGAATAGTAAGAAAGTCTCATCTAGCAAAATTCTCATTAGATTTCTTACTTGATATATAGATTTTTCTCGAAAATTTTGAAAATTATATATCCAAGACTACATGCCAAGAGCAAATGGGGATTAGTAGAACAATAGCAGTGTGTATAGCAGTGAGTGGGTAGCTGCAGGGGTGCCCAAAATGGGGGGACATGACATTAAAGGCACCATCAAATAAAATTTGGGGGAGATTTTTTAACTATAAAAAAGTATGGAATTTGGTGATCATAGTAATTTAAATTACGAGTATGTTCAGAAGGATGACCATTACTGATAATATTGACAAATGTATTGTTATATAACTATCATTAACTGTGCAATAAGGCATAGTATTATAGACACGTATATGTCTACAGAATGCAAAAAAACAGCGGAAGTAGCTTTGCCACAAAGAGCAATAATCACCCGTAAAATGAGCTGCGATGGTTGGCTCCAAAATGGTTCGGCCATTGATTCCATCAATAAAAATAATCTGAATTTTATGAAGAAGCAGAACTACTTTCCATGAACAAATTAAGGAATAGTTGTTTAGGAATATCAAGAAATCAATTGTTTTTCACACAGTTAACAAATGTGATAGAATTAATTATTTTTTTTGTGATTTTATAACTGAAAATCTAACTCAAATTTAAAAGATGTAATTTATTTTTATTAAGAGTCAGAAAATGTATTTCATGAGATATTTACTAATATTTAATGTAAGACATACAAAACTACTTAGTGTTTTATTAATTGAAATTTATAATTTATTACCTATATTAAATTTCATTCAAGTGAGAGCCACAAAAACTGTGTATTAAAAAATTTAACTCCATTGCAACAGACCTCAGTTTCATTTTATTGCTGATAATGAAGGGGAGGGGGTTTAGACAAATGGGGGCAGGGTTAGCCAAATATGGGAGGAGGTGTTTGCTGAATTTCGGGGGGAGAGCGTCACGAGGCTTGGGAGGGATGGGCACCCCTATGTAGCTGGGTACATTCAGCAGAACTCCTCTGATTCATTACCTACAGGAACAAAAGTATGGTCGGAACATAAAGGGGTCAGATTATCAAAAGAGCACAATTTTTGGCAAGAAACTGTAACTAAACTGAGGTTTAAAAAGCAATTACCACATTAAGCTGTAAAAAACTACAGTTCACAAAAAATAACTTAATTATTATAGCGATCAATTGGCCAAAAATATTATTTATTTAGTGTTCTTTTGCTTCATAGAAGACAACCTTTAATGCAATTTTTTCTCCATTGTTATTTAAAATTAGCTATGCTTCAAGGGGTTAGCCGTTGACTAGATAGCCGAGTAGATAAGGTGCTCACCTCATAACCTGAGGGTCGCCGGTTCGATCCTGGCCAGGATTGAAACTGGATTCAGTTGCCATTTGTCATTGGGCTATAAATTAATGATGCTATCAAACAAAAGGTCACCGTTAGAAAGTAACAAGACCCAGGTTTGAATCATTCGCAATCAAAGTGATAAAAATGCCTCTAGCGTAGAAAGACACAAAAAAAATAAAATAAAGGGAATATATCCCACTAAAGATGAAAAAATGAAGACTGTATTAAGGTGAGAGATATACACTCTATTACAGTTAATTGGCTTATGCCATTTTTAAGAGGTGTAAAAGTAAATATACATAAACAAATTTGAATAATTAATCAAAGAATGTACTTGTGTCTTTTTGGTAGCATATTGACACTATGGCGTTATTAATTATCATACAAACTATTAAATAAACTGTTTAGTAAATTATTAATCACACAGGTATAAACTATATGGACTGTCTCCTTTACAAGTTGACATTTGTACACTCTTCCAATGAATGATGCTTTTTTAAACAGAGACAAAAAGATCTGATGCAGAGGGCAGAGAAAGCAAAGAGGCACACCATCTGGGATTGGACCGATGGAGTTCTACTATACCAATAATCTGTTATCTAAGACCCAGATTTTACTGTGACAAGTACATATATTACATGCTAAATTGTACTTTAAAATACAGCCCTTGAAGAGATTTTAAAGAACAAATAACCAAATTATAATAAAAACAGACAAATGTTTCTAATCCCTCTAGGCTATTTATTTAAAAACAAATACAGTAGACACCCTCTAACCACCCTTTACAGGACTAGGGCTAGTTTGCTAGATAGCTAAAAGTTCGGTTCATACAAAACTAACAAAAAACTATGACCAAGTTAAAAAAATGTATTCACACTCAAAAGATTCTAATAAAACCTGTTATTTAACACAGGAAATAATTTTTTCATTCTAAATTTTTATAGTAAAGTATCGGAACTTTACCAGCATCAGTATACGTGAATTATTACCTAGGAACGAGGCAGTTAAAGCGAAGGACGGTTAAGTGGGCTTCTTCTTTACACCTGAGGGATATGTTGCAGTATGTATGATCTTCAAAAACCCAAAATAGGAAACCAAACATTTAATATTCAAATAAAAAGTATTGAAGAATTAATTTATCTGGTCAAAATTTAAAAATTTATCAGGGAATAAAAATATGTTCGAAGTGCCATGAAAATAGAATTCTTGCTTGAAATTAAGCTTACAACATTTTCAAAACTCATCTAAAGGTTTTCAAATTCTCCCAAGTAAAACCTAACACACAAAAACTTTATTAATTTTCATTTCTTTAACATTTCATTTGATTTTTCTCAGTTTTTCAAATTCTAATTTCTACTGTATCGCTACTATTTAGCAAATTGTATGCTTACCGACTTAACATATTAAAAGATTCTAATGATAAATAATTGACCCAAACCAGGTATGCTGAATCTTTTCCAGGAGCATGCTAAACTGTGTGAATGCGTTAGAGCAACGAATGCCACCCGAGCACGCGGCGCTCATGGTGGAGGAAAGGCCCCTGCCTGATCCATGTAAGCCCCTTTATACACTCTTGTTGTAAAGATATTTCCAACCGTGCCACAACACGTTTGGGAATAGCTATGTTGTCCCTACATCTCGCAACAGTCTGTCTTATTTTAACTCTTTTTTTAAGTTGAGGTCAAAATGTTTGCAAGCAAACACCAGAGCAACGTTTGTGGAAGAAGCTGAATGTTATGATTGTTTTTTATATTCTGGTTAGCGATTTTACAAGCTCAAAATTTTCTTTTTTGCTAATTTTCTTAAAAATGTGTAAACTTTTTATTAGAAGGTTAGATGTTGTTTAGAAGTCAGGATAAATACTATGACATTATAACTGAAACTTTCACTAGATAACTCCTTCTGATTAGCATGCGCAGATTTCTGGAGGGCACAGGGTATCCGGCACCCCCCTCCTAATTTTTACTGGAATTTGTGGCATTTAGTAGTCATATAGATCTGATGCAGAGACCGAATAATGTTTTTGCCATCTGAGGGCCAGAAAAAGAGTTTTAAGCTTAGGTCTTACCAGCAAACAAAGAAGTGCGAGAAGAAATGTGAACAAAGAATGAAATCCCTTTACAGTACACCTCGGGTTATCCGGATTAATGTGGCGGAACACCGATCCGGATAACATAAATTCCGGATAATCCAAAGTCATTACAATATCACTTATATAGCGATCGCGTATCTTAGCCCCTGCTAAATTGATGCTGCAAACGGCGTGTCAAGACTCTTTCAAGCTTGTTCCGCATACTATTTTTCTAACTGCGCTCGATTCGTCGTCCAGTCACTTGTCCCAACACCCAGTTCCTTAGCTAGTTTTTTACCTGATTCAAATCAAATCAAATCAAAATTTCTTTATTCATATAAGTACAGAAGTACAGAATGGTGTCAGTAAATATTATATAATCATCAACAATAAAAAGTCCTTCCTTAAGACTATTCCCCTGTGTTAAGTCTTTTGACAGCATTCAGTTTCTGTCCTTAAGTTAAAACTTTTTTTTTACTTTTGCAACCACTCATTTTGAAACTCAATATTAATTCACACAAAGAGTTCACAACTACAAACTCATCAAGTGACAGCAATAAACTAACTCACAAAGTTGCCGTAGGCTACGCCTTTGCTGATTACTGCTAGCGCCCCAAGGAGCAACCAAAAATCCATGTTCACAAAAATGCTGTAACATACTGTTTAGTCAATATGACTCCATCAATTAATTAATGTATTGCATTTGCACTTGACTTTTAGAAGGCGCATTATTCTCGTGAACTCGCTAAAATGACGTTTTTGCCGTGATTTTAATTTTTAATTTCTCGGATGGACCGGTCCGGATAATGTGGGGTCCGGATAATCTGAGGTGTACTGTACTTAATACACAGCAGTCGGTCCTTCAGTCACTTCTTCATTAAATATAGATCCCACCAAAAAAACCACCACACGCAACTAGCATAAAATTTAATTTGTAGCGAATCAATAACATCGCCTGAATAAATATTCAGGCCTGCAATTCTGAACTTGAGTAAAAAAGTCAATTATACGCAGGTAAAAAAAATAAGAACCAAGCATATAAAATTGTTGTTCTTTTGTGCCCAGAGAAAGTTGACTTGCTAGGAGATTTTTCATTATTTTTGGTCAGAATTTTGTCCGTGAGAGAGTTGTGGTCAAGAATACCGATAAACTTTTTTAATTTAGAATTTTTACATAGCTTTGTCTGGCCTACAGGTTGCCTCAAAGTTAGATTTTCCATTGCCTGCCCACAGAATGAGCCAACATGAAACTATTTTTGCTGATGTTTAAAAATTAGTTGTTAAAAGTTAACGATTTATTAATTGTTAAAAGTTAACGATTTAATAATTTTATTATTTTGTTCTCATTAATTTTAATTCACTTATGTTTACAGATTAATAGTATATTTTTATGAAAAGAATGGCAAGTTTAACTGTAATAAAAGTGTTTGAACAAAATTAAAATGTTGTATAATTTAATGGTTGTTTAAAATGTTGTATAATAAACTGCTCCGGCCCAAATAACTTCATTTAACAAAAAATACTACTTAATATTTTTTGTTAACTTGTACATAAACTTCTTTACAACAAACCTTAGGGATTACCATTTATGAAATTAGTAAAACTATTATGCAAAATATTTCCTTCATTTAAATTACAAAAAATAAAAGAAATTGGGTTTACTATTCTCTTCTTGAATCCTTGACTAATATCTACTAAAGGTTATTTTTGTTTTATTGCACATTCCACATCTATTATTTTGATTGTGATAGACAATGCGACTCTCGGCAGTTGTGATGCAGTGACCACGGGTGGGGTTCGAGGTACAGTCGACTCTCATTAATAACTTGAAACTCAATTACGGTACTCGAAATCCGTGATAACTCAAATTATTTTCTATTTCTCTAGGAAAAACCTGCCTAAGTCAAAATAAACACCATGCGTAACTCAAATTAATTTTACAGTAATACTTTACTTCTGTAAGTCGAAGCAATGCAAAAATGATCTCTATAAATCAAAGTTTAAAAGATAACTCAAATTAGACTTAAACTTAAGTCAAAGTTTACCTCTGTATCTCGTAGTTGACTCATTGGACGATTGTATGTCAAAACCCCTTCGTACAGGTCACAACGTACTAATTTGCTATATCTGGTCAAACGACACAATTCTTTACCTCTTTAACTCAGTTTCTGGACCACCCGGATAGAAAAAAGTGCACATTTCTTCGGTGTTGAGAACTACAACTTGATTAGAAATTTCTACTACTCATAATTTATACAAATTTGTCACAATTTCACACCCTAAAGACTATTTCACTGAAAATATAGAATAGCCATCTTGGGGGCCTTCGTTAACAAACATGCAGGGCCGTATTTAGGGGCCTCTACAGATACTTTAAGCGAATCGCCTCCAATTGCCTCAGGGCCAACATAACTATCATAGGCCTAATTCTTTGGCTCCACTACAATAATTATTTTTAGTGAGTCGGTGGCGCAGTCGTTAGCGCACTCGGCCTCGGAACTGTGGCCTCGAAGCGTCGCAGATTCAAGACTCGGGCTTGTCGCATACTTTTAGCAGTACTGTTCACCCTTGTACTGAACCGGCTCACTCCTTAGGTTTGCTTGATAACATCCACGCACAGATCAATAGTCTAAGTGGGCGGGGCAAAGACAAGGTGGAAAACAGGCAGCCACCCTTTTTTTAATAAAAAGAAAAGAAAAAAGAACTTGATTTTTTTCAAACACAACTTGAGGTAAAAGTTATTTAAAATTTACTAAAAAATTTAAGTTTTGCTTGTAATAAGTAAAATAAAAGTTTTGTTTAGGAAATCAGCTCTTCCACAAACTATGGCAAACATGCACAGTGACTACTTTAAAATGTTTACTATACCAGAAGCCTTAATGACTTTAAATGGCCAAAAAACTAATAACAGAATATATATATTTAATTTTTATCAAGACATTTATTTGTATTACAAGTCTATCTGACAGACTGTTGCTCTTGAGGATAGCGATTATTTTTCAGCTGGTTCCTGATGGCGAGCGGATGATAGAATACTCCTCCAGTTTTTGAATAAGTGTGAATTAGACTTAATTATATCTGTATATCCTAGGGATCAAAGACATACTTCACATATTTAAAAACGCTTATTAGGATTTAAAATTATCTGACATTTCCTCTCTAAAGTCATAAAATTCCCACTGCATCCTGCGGACATTTCTTAACATGGCCACTCACAGTTCTTAATCTTGGTTTTTATGGTTTACACATCTAGGATCTATAAAGTACTTAAAAATAAAGTTTTTAGGACGTATCACATTAATACAATAAAAATTAATAGAAAAATCTATCTGCAGGTCCTGTAGTTTTTTTCAGTTTCAATGCTTAATTTTTTATTGAAACCACATAAACTAATTTTTATTTAGGCAAAAGTTTTTTTTTCAGGTAGAAAATATATTACACCAGAATTAATACAATTATGAAGCGGGAGAGGGAGGGTTTATATACCTATCATTCATTGACAGGCCGACCCCATGAAGGCACAAAAACACACAACGAATCCCAAAATCTCTGAAAATTTCAATTGTCTTAGCGTCACTAACTAGCGGACCATCAATAAACTGTTAGAAAAAGATAAAAACCACAAACTAAATTATTCATCCAATAGGAAACCACATCCTGACAAAAAAAAATTCGCCACTCATTTATATACTTGGCGGGATCTTGCAATCTATACTATGTAGTTGTTTTTAGTTTGATTTCGTGAGGGACAAACCCTCTTCTGCTTCATAGTTGAACTGATTCTAAGTAAGATGTAATTTCAAGTCCCCTGAATATGAGCAGCATAGCCCATATTTCAATAGAGAACTATTTAAATGTCAAATATAGTTCTTTTTTTAAAAACGTATAGAATATAGCGATTTTATTATAAATTAATTGAACAAAAATTGAATTGAAACTGTGTTAATTTATGTATAAAACAAGCATAATTAGTGTTCAACTTCTTTATAGAAAAAAACTTTTGATTTACATTTAGGTTTTTGACTGTAAAATAATTCGTAGATTGACTTAAAAAGTATTTTGGTGATCACATTTTGTGGATGAAGGAATGTGAGTTATAACTCAAATTTATTAATGGTTCATAAACTATTTTAATAAAATTAAAACTTAAAAATATAGTGAACTGATAAGACATCATTTTTTTCTAGAGATATAATGACCTAATGACACAATATTTATTGAAAGCTCTTTTTGCTTTAACTCTCTTTCATTAATGGAAAATAAATTTTAAAAACAGTAATAAATTGAGAAAATAATTTAAACCATAACCATGAAAGACAGGTCATCAAATATTGCATGAAGGCATATACAACAATCTCAAATATTTTTGGTATCGAGTGCATTTTTCCGCACAAATTATTAAACTACACTTGCAGCTATTTCGTAGTTATGGTATTCATAGGCAGTTGCTTGTATATGGCTTGACAGCTGGTTCATACATGCTTTTGTGAAATGCACGAAAATAGACTACATGGCAATGCTGTTCAGTACATTACTAGTAAAGAGTCGTCTATTGGGTGCTCAAATTTTTAAACTGCTTGATATAATTTTAATTTTACTATTAAAAAAAGTTTTAAAAATACAGAAATGGGTATGACTCAAGTTGTTATTGTGACAGTGTCGAATACGTTTGAGAGATGGTCCCCGCTAGGAGGTTCTGGTAAAAACAATCCGAGGCGACATTCTGCATACGCGTCGCTGCCTTCAGGTATTCTGCGTAACGTACAACGCACAGACACTGTTTGACCTCAGCACGCTTTCACGACAGGTCAATCCTGTACCAAAATAGTTCTAACAGTCTGTTCTAACGAACCATTATTGTGGCTACTCCCAAGTTTCGATGTTTAGGTATCGACAAATTATTAAGTATTCAGTATACACTTACCTACTTTCCTAGATAAAGTATCTTTTTTCAGCTTCAAAAATGTATGGATATTATATTTATTGATTTTTTTTGTATCAATATTGTAGTATAAATTCACAAACAAAAACAGTGTGTATTAAAATAACCACAACTGAGACTTAAGAAACCAGTATGGGTTTCAAGACAATATACGTAAAGTAAAGAGTTCTGCATACAAAAAGTAAACTACATTGGGATAAAATGTTTGTGTCAGTTGCAAGTTTTAACTAAATCCAAATTAACTTTAATTTGTTGAAGAACATTCTTTAATTATTTCTTATCAAAGCATACAAATTATTTAATACAATAAATTTGAATAACATTAATAAATATACTTTATATTGGTGCTACATTAAACATGTATAATCAAATTAAAATTATTAAATTATAAATCACTATTTAATTTGAGCCATTAAGTTTGGCTTATATTCTTTCTCCTTGGAAAACTATAACATGAAGATAAATACTCATGTAGGCAAAGTTGAAACATACACAATACAGCTTAGTGGCCAAGAGGAAAAAATAAGTCAAACAATAATTGCCAATTTTAAATAATTCAATGAGCAAACTGGACAGTTTTGCTATCAACATTTTTTCAAATTTATTCAGATTGATTTTCAGTTCCCAAAACAATATTGTAAGTTTTATCTGTATCTAATTGTAAATTAGCTAGCACTGTCACCTGGGTTTTAAGAGAACCTGCACATATATTTTTTAGTTCTTGAGGTGTAAAATAGAAAGAAACTCGTATCTGTGGGTTATATGATAGTATAGAGGTAATTGCAGAATACATTAAAATAAATAAATAAAATGCATTTTTCTTCATATTTTCACTAAAGAACAATGAAGTCTAAACAAAAATTTTAAATACCTACTATTAATTTTACTTTGTTCTATTAGGCCAAGTTCTCATTTGTTATAATTATAATTCAATTTTTAACTGCAAAAGCTTTATACTTTCTTAATTAACGAGTTTAATTAAGGTTAATCATGGAATCAAATATGTTAATTATCTGCCATTCACATTCTTATTAGAGTTGTTGTACACCTGCACAATTGTAAAAATCTAATAACTACAGCTGTAAAATTTGTTGAAGCATTTATCTCACAATAGCAGAGTGTTCTTGTTGTGTCTCACGTAGCGAGAGGAGAATCGCCCGACGGACTGCCTCGTTCCCCAGTGATGCTCTCTTGTTGTTGCAGCTGCTTCCGAGCGTTGCTGTCGAGATCTGGCACAGCCGATTCGTCCCCCTCCCCCCCCTCCCACCACCGCGCTTCCCGAACAGCGCCGTCTGACACCGGGAAACTCTTAACGGCGATCCGTGCGCGATCGCGCCTAAATTCCTCGGCTTTATACACGCGAGCGGAAAAGCGTGCGTTCGGTACCTCCGTCGCCACTGACTGTTACTCCCATGTGTACGTTAGGTGCGCTAGGTCCTTATCTGTAAATTGCTCACTCCGCATCGATAGTGTGTGATCCAGATACTATAGAGAATATTTTATTATGTTGAGGCACGATGTATATAGTGGACACTGCCTGGTTGCAGCCCGGAGGGGGAGGGGGAGTGTTGTGCGCGAGCCAGGTGGCGGTTCCCCCACGAGTCCCCCAGTGAGCCAGTGGCGCCACCGCGCAGACCCGCCGCCTACTGACCACCTTATAGTTCCTGACGGCTGCTTGTACCTCACCTCCCCCCGCCCGCGGTGCCAGCGAGTGATGTGAGTGACAGTCGCACTCGGTGATCGTTGCCTGGCGATCGCTCGTCGAGGAGTTATACTCCGGCTCTGTTGCCTGCAATCGTACCAAGTGTGATGGAATTGTAATTGAAATTCACTGTTCACTCTCTGACACTTGCCGGGGATGGGGAAAGAGTTTCCAGTCTATCTTTCTATTCACATTGTCTTATATCAGTGAATCACAGAAGAATCTTTAATCTGTATTTATTAAGCGATACGAAAAATTGTTTAACGAAGTTGTATTTTAAGATTTGAGATTTATTTAAGTTCTAAAAAATATGGAATTTTTTCAAAAATCGTAAAAAATATAAATAACTTCTTCATTAGCATATAATATATGTTGTTCTCGGTACTGAATATCAATAAAATATGTCTAACTAAATTTATAATACATTAAAAATTACACTGCACTCATATACAAGAAGATAAATAAACATAAAAGAGAGAAAATGGCTATCAATATCTATATTGGTTACACAGATCATCATCAGCAGGACCAATGAGAGTCTCTCAAGACAGTCTCTTGTTGGACCTGATGATGGTGTGTGGTGTGACCAATCGAAATGGATCGCCACATTTTCTCTTTTATGAATATTTATAGCCTTGTGAGTGCAGTGTAAGTGTTAATATATTGTAAGTGTTATAAGACGTCTATTATTTATATCCAGTGAAAAATATAAGAAATTTGAAAATTCAAATAACGCAAGAAGAAAAAAACAAACCAATGTTTATATACAAAAAATGATCGAAACTAACAAAAATTAATGACAGAAGCTTTAAAATGTTTTGAACACTTAAAGGATTAGTTTGCATTATTTGTTATAGAACCAAAATATAAACAAACGACTCTATTTATATTTTACATTATGTACATAATAATATGTCTTCACTGAATAAATCAACAATCCTTCTACCAATGTAGATTGCTTGAACACAAATACAATGCAAAGATAGTTTTCACTATGTCCTGCATTAATTATTGCCTAATAAGAATTAGAAGTTTTCACTGCCATAATTGCTATTGTGGGCCTATATAAATTAGGTTGATCCTATTTAACTTTTTCAATTTGTAACTTTTTCAATTTGTAACTTTTTATTCCATATGCTTTATGGAGTTCATTTTTATAACTATGCTTTTAGTTGTTTTGGGTTTCTTTGGTACTTGAGCCAAACACTTATTTGGGTATCTCATAGCAAGGTGAATCGACCAGTTAGTTCTAGTCTACAGACCAATCGTAAACCGGTCATTATTCACGTATTGGTCAATTTATCTAACTGTAAGCGAGCATACTGCCACCAAAATTTATATATATATATATGTTTGAAACTAATGTGTTACAATATATGTTATATAATTTTTATTAAAATTTACAAAAAAAGGTGATCTGCAAAACCTATACTTATATATAAGTTAAATGAAGTGAATGTGAAATGAATATTATTACTAGAGTCAAAATTAAAAGACACTTCAAGGTTGAGATATGTTGAAAGTGAAATCATTATTTAGACCAAAAGTACGATCATTTATAGAAAATATACACTATATAAACTTGAAATGTTACAATAAAACTCAAAGCTAAAGGGACTGATTAAAAAGTTGAGTTTATAAATAATACATATTACGTAAAAAGTGGTTCCTTATACTGAGTTTTTTCCCAACCTAGAGAGGATATAGAGATTCCCAAAAACTCTCTAACCTCCAAACAACCAAAAAATCTGAATTTATGTTTAGAGATGGCAATTCATTCATTTGCACTCATTATACTAGGGTTGAAATAATTTTTTCCTACAACTGCGTGTAAAGTGTCAGTTTACACACTGAAAACCGATCGTAAAACAGCTGTTTACTGAGGAGCGAGCAATTAAGTCTTTGAAAGTCTTTGGAGCGAGCGCGAAAGTCTTTTGCGCTCGCCACAAGATTACTTTCACGCTCGCCAGCTGATTTTGCATTGTTACTCGGCACGCAACAGCACTTCTTTCCGCTTCCAACTGGGCTCGACTTGTATATAACCTCAAACTGGTGCATTCAGGTACAATGGATGTAATAAGTGATGACGAATTCGGACTTGCTCCACCTTATATTAGTGAATTAGTGAAAGAAGTTTCATGAGACTTATTACCTCGTAAATCTAGAAACCTTTATGAAAAGAAATATAAAGAATTTATGCAATCATAATGGTGCATTCAGCTACAATGGATGTGAGTAACTGAATGTATTTCGTTTGGGAAATAAAAACTGCAGTTGTAGGAAAAATTTAGTATGTATTTCGCGTGTGAAGCGTCTTTCTCGTTTTCACTAAAAATACTGTAAGACGTCTTTTATTTATATCCAGTAAAAATACCGCTATTTTATTTTATTTATATCGGTATTTGTTTAGCTCAAGCGAGAAAGACCTACTTTACGCTCTAAATACATAAATAACTATTCTTTATGACAAGTTACCATCAAAAGGTTCTACATTTGAACTTCAAACAAAGTTTTGGAATATTAGTTTATTTTAATTGGGCAATTTCAAATGAAATACTTTAGATATTAGGTAATATTTAGTAGAAATGTAATAACTTTTTTTAAGTGCTAAGGCCCAAAAACATTGCTATGGTGTAAGTATTCTAGGAGGATATAAAGATTCATTAAATTGCAGAAACTCAAAATTTATTTGTGGTTCGTTGGCAGGGTTTTACTGAATTTTAAAACTGACCTTAATGAACCTGCAGGTTGAATTTACTTCATCAAAGAAATATTGTAACCTACTATATTGATGGACTTTTAATTTTCACTCTAGCCCCAAAAACTTACTTTTTCTGTGTTGCATTGCATTTTAAATGAATGTTGGTGAGGTTCAAGCAGCCACTAGTTTACATTAATTTTACTTTCACTCGCTGCTTTTTTGTAACTTATTGTTAATTTGGGTGCGTTTCATTTGTCCCAGGTTTCAAATGTCCCAGGTAATTGAAAAATTAAAATTATTAAGTAAATCAAATGTCCCAGGTGTCAAGTGTCCCAGGTCGGTTTAAATAATTATTCAAAGTTTGTCAAATCATTTGTCCCAGGTTTCAAATGTCCCAGGTTTTTAAAATATTACATTAATTAATATAAAATCAAATGTCCCAGGTGTCAAATGTCCCAGGTTTGTTAAATTAAATAATAGATATAAGTTACATCATTTGTCCCAGGTTTCAAGTGTCACAGGTGTATTATTTTTAATAAAATCGCATCGCGTCAAATGTCCCAGGTGTCAAATGTCCCAGGTATCAACGGCGCCAAAAGTGACTCTGCTGCCGTGAAGCGCCGCGAACGCTTGTACAGTCCGCACAAGAAGTAGCCTGGACCGCCCGCGTCGTGTCGTTCTCTATCATCGGCTTCGCGCGATTCTCCGCGCCGTATTTTCTTGTAGATCTTTTTAGTCTAATTTTATTGTTATTCCATGACTAGTTTAATTTATTTTAGCATTATAAGTGTTTTTAACTAGGTTTTAATAGTAAATTTATCTATCTATATGTACGCTAATACCTTATGAGTAAAAATCCTAGCCAGTCAGTTGTATTTTACTATGGAATTCAACTTAGTATCAAAATGCTGTTAAATTATAAAAAAGTGCGTCTTTTATTGTAGTTTAACCCCAATATAAAGTTCGGCTCTCGTCATCATAAAATCAAAAAATTATTTAAGAAACGTAAATGGTTATTGAGTTTAATTCCGCAAGTCGTTTTATTTGTTTTTTGCTGTACAAAATAAAAATACTGTTATAATATGAAAAAATATGCCTACATTAGCTAGTTTATTTAACATACCAAAGTGAACATACATTAGTTAAATTATTTTATACATGAGTATGAAGTTTAATGTTCTCTTTCAATTAGTTATATACAATTCTACGAATTATTGTTCGGCAATTTTAAAAATTATAAAAGTTTGTATTTGTACAACAATTAACATAACTTCACACCCCAAGAATAAAAAACTATTAAAATATAAAAAAGCGTTAGTCTTATAACTCCGATTCCATCTTTTTAAACGAATCAGCTGTTAGTCTGCTATCTAAATAAATATAGATGGTGAGTAACATTTTCACGCTTTTAAGTCTTAAGTTTCGGCAAAGGAGGGGAGAAAATCATCGATGACGTGGAAGTAAAAAGAGCCATATGTGGTTACGTACTGTTAAAAAATACTAAACCAAAACCAAGTGTGGGTTAATATTGGAGACAATTTTTTGCTCTTTGAATAACAATCAATAAGCAGGTGTACAATAAGGTTTTTTTGTTTAGGAAGATATCATATATTTAATTTCGTAAGGCGATTCTTTGCGTCAAAATTGTGGGCGTCAGGCAAGTTGTAACAAGCTGGGAGAGGGCTCAAATTAAAGCTCTCTATTCCGTGATGGCGGGAAAAATAATAAAATTGCTTGAAATTCACCAGAAAACGAGAAATAACGTAAAATATCTACCATTTAAAAATAATTGGGATCTAAAATTGTTTACTTTGTTTTCATGAACCATGTGATGCTGATACTTGATTGAAAACCATGTGGTAGGCTAGATTTCAATTAAGGTAGAGTCGGTTTGCTATGAGGGTATTTTGTATTATAATAAATAAGGATTGTTTGAATTTTCCCTCATAAGGGGCTTTTAGCCCCTTCAAGCCACTAGTAACTTATGATTGACACAAGAAATTCATAGTTTATCTTCTGATATTATTATTTCTCTTCCTCTGTACTTGATTCCACAATCACCTTTTAGTACAGGTCATATTGGAGATAGCTATTTTATTATATTACTAGCCGACTGTGTACACAATGGTATTACGTTGCCCATGCGCTTCCACCATCCGCTATACCCTACAGTTATTGTAATGTTCAATTAATAAAATGAATTTGATTTTTATAAACAATTATTTGATAAAGTAGGCTTACTAGAAAGGATTCCTCATGAAATACGTGATTCATCGTTTTTCGTTAAAAAAATATCTTGAAAAGGGAAAGTATGGAAAATCATTGATCATGAAAATTAAATTAATTTATAATTACTATAAACCACTTTATTGCGATACATAAAAATATAAATGTCATACAGCTCAACAAAGGTGAGCATTCATACAATTATGAACATAATGCAGTTGGAAATATATTGGGTTTCCAAATACAAATTTATCTTATTGGGTTTTCAAATACAAATTTATCTTTAACAAAAACAGTATTAAAAAATATATTAAATCATGAAATTGTTTATCCTTATTTTAATGTTCTAATATTTTTTACTTTACTATTCAAAACAAATACACCCGTTTTTTAATTCACCCACATAATACTTTCTGGTCGAATATCAATCATATAATTCGATAAATATAACTTCAAGTAAGTTTATATAACTTACTTCAATATTAAGGAAAATACAGAATTGTAAGTAGTTGGATTTGGAATTTATAAATATAAAAATTGTTGTGCTCAAAATTATAAACTTGTTACATAAACAACCATTTAAATATTCAAACGGTTACTTTTTGTTATAATGTAGTGCGACCGCCAGCGAAACGACGGGCGCTCGAGTTTGAACTTCACCGCTGTTCAACCTAATTTTATGAGGAAACTATACTAGCTAGGAAAAAATGTTAAATGTAAAGTACATAGCTCATTTCAATAGCTACAACTTTCTCACAGACGAAACAAACCTGACCAAAAAACAAAAAAAGTAGTAGCCGACTAACTTTTTCATTACAGAAAAATTATAATGCTTTTAAATTGTTGTTATTACAATTTATTCACATAATTGTATTAAACAATATTTACACAGTTATGTTCGCCAATTAATGCAGATTAATAATATATTAGGTTTGACCAAGTTATATTTTTTAATTAAAGTTCAGGACGGTGTAAACAAAGAAGATATCGGCGCGCGGCGCGGCGCGGCCGCCACAGCCAGAGTCACTAGACGCTGCTTGTGCGGACTGTACAAGCGTTCGCGGCGCTGCGCGGACTTTTGGTGCCGTTGATACCTGGGACATTTGACACCTGGGACATTTGACGCGATGCGTATTTATTAAAAATAATACACCTGGGACATTTGAAACCTGGGACAAATGATGTAACTTATATTTATTATTTAATTTAACAAACCTGGGACATTTGACACCTGGGACATTTGATTTTATATTAATTTGTGTAATATTTTAAAGACCTGGGACAAATGAATTGACAAACTTTGAATAATTATTTAAACCAACCTGGGACATTTGACACCTGGGACATTTGATTTACTTAATATTTTTAATTTTTTAACAACCTGGGACATTTGAAACCTGGGACAAATGATGTGCTCCCAATTTATCAGAATTATATTCACGCAATATATTATGTCTCCCGTATCACTGTTAAAGTTGGAAAAGCAATAAACAAATACAAATTAGAACACAGTAACAGTGATGTGGCAGTTATATTACCCAACCAAAGGTTGTGTGCAAAATTAAAAAGTATTTAAAAAACCGACACCCATAGTCAATCCTTCTATTATTTGTCAAATATAGAAACATATAATAACTTTAAAATATATCGCTCTGAAATACCAATGTAGATGGGCCGATGTTTTGAAGAACATGAACATACCAGTTTAACAACAGATAATAAACGCAACAATAAATAGAATCAACTGAAAAGTTAGCCAGCTCTTCTTCTTGCTTGCATAGAATTAGCCTTCATCAACAATGGAGTTGCTTCTACTTTTTTCCTCAGTTAGTAGCATATTTCATGTACTCAGAAACTTGGGCCCATCTGTTTTGAGTATCTGCCAAAAATTAAAACTCTTATATAGAAAAGAAACTCATAATAGGTAGAATTCACTTCCTATATTTTTTATTCCTGGAGTTACATACAAGGTGATGTTATAAAATTAATCATCTGTCATTTTTGGTACCGGTACTTTTACAATTTAAAAATTACTAAGTAGAGGTTTAAAATATCTAATTAATTCAATTGGACTTTTATAATTTATTATGTATACAGAATCAAAATAATCAAGTTGAATGGTTAACTGAATCAACAGAAAAAAACCAAAACTTACTAAGGTACTTTATTATTTTGTATACAAACTGTGGTTGAAAGTACTTCCCTTGAAGGGATAACAAATCAAAGACAAAGTACTCTACTTGGTTGGGTTGAGTTACCAACGATTTAAATTTAAGTGTTTATGATATAAACAATGTTATGTACAGATGTATTGTTTTATTATGAATTGGAGACAAATCTATTTCCACTCATATACTTATTTTCACCGTAAACTTTTTGAAGATGGATATGATTGGCTGGTTCAAAGTTGCTTCATTATTTTTATTGAATATACAGTGTTTCATAAGTGCTATAAAAAACCCAGCTATTTTATATAACAATGAATTTAAAATACACAATAAGTTTTTACTTGATTTTTTGCTTTGTTTAGTAGCTATTAGTCTGTATGTAGTTTTCACATAATTTACCAAGACTTTAATAGAGATATCGGATTCAATTTTGGTATAATTAAAGGTCCAGTTTCGCAGGGGCATCAAGTTTCTATTGTGTAAGAATTCAAAACAGGGGTCCAAAGCTGCCGCCATTTGGAATTTGCTTGGTTTTTCAAATTCCAAAGCTTAATATATATCCATAAACTGTGAAGTTTATTGTGAATTTATAAAAGACTTAAACAATGCAAAGTTTAATCTCCTAAACAATAATGTATTAATTTATTAGAACGACGGAAAAATTTTTTACTTTCTGAAGTTACTGCAGCAAATTTGGGGAAATTTTAACAAATTTGCATGTAGTAACATCAGAAAATGTTAAACTACTCAGTTGTTTCTGTTATGAAACTAAAAAATCATACAATTTGCTTAGGAAATTAAATGTAAGCTCTCTTGTTACTTGAGAATTTTATATGAAGTTTGTAGTTTATGAGATATTAAGCATTGAAAATTAAATATGACCGCCACTTTAAATTGTTACAAAGTAAAAAGTTGTAACCCCTTGCCAGCATTTTTAGTCCTATTAAACCGTTTTTCATTTCCAATAGTTTAAGCTATGTTAAATTATGTAAAAAATACAATTTGGTCCTTCAAGCCAAATTTCTCATTTGAGGTAGATATACATATCTATTTGCTGGTAAATGTAAGAAATTTAAACAATCTTCCTCCACATCTTTTTACTTTTTTCTGAAGGAAAATCTGGTTCTGCCTAGGATGTTCTTACACTCTTTTTGTAACAAATAAAAATTAAAAATCATGGTTTACAAATGTTTAGGTATAAAAAAAAATTCTTTTAACTTAATAAATCCTTTCAAAGTAAAATCACTTCTATCGATGAATACATTAGGTTTCAACTTAACAGAAATTATATTCATATATTAGTTCCTAAATAAAACCTTAAAATTCATCTGTTTTATATAACATGCAAATCAATCTCAGAGAAGAAGGTTTTTGTGAAAGGTGAATTAAGGTTCTGTAAAATGTCTAACAAAGGCTTGGACCTTCAAGCTAAGGAAACTTGCCTCTAATCCCACTTTTCTTTTAGAATAAAATACTTGTTAAGCTCAAGCATTTTAATTGTGAATGGATTTGTCTCCAATTCAGAAATCATATATTAGTTGTTTTCAACATCTAGATCTTAATTAGAGTTTTGTTGCAGTTAGCAAAATCATAAG